>CM046819.1:13095717-13456742 GCA_025617385.1 Murraya koenigii
TAATGTGTCACGTATTTTTCGGAGCTCATAACTTAGGCTAGACATGTCCGTTTTAAATGTATAATATATCATTTCAAGTTTACGATGAGAAAAATCAAAGTATATTAATAATATAGGCACCTGTCGCACTAAATTTTAGATTTTATATTACTTTTTTTTTTATACAAAATACATATATCACACTAATATAATTTGGTTCGCCTCCTCATAAGCTTCGAAACGGTATATTATACGCTCAAAAAGGACATGTTTAGCATAAAGTATGAGCTCAAAAGATACCTGACACATAAAATGTGATTATGTGCGACAGACATCTGTTGCACTAAATACTGGTGAGACAGACATCTGCCACTCCAAACTTGGGCTATAAATGTTCATTTAGAGCATATAATATACCGTTATGAAACTTATGATGAAGCGAATCAAACTATATTTGTGTGACATGCATATTTCACACAAAAAAGGTAATATTAAATCTATTTTTTATGCGACAGGTGCTTATCTCACCAACATTTGGTGCGGCAAGTGCCTGTCGCACATAATCACATTTTATATATCAAGTGTCTTTCTGAGCTCATGACTTATGCTAGACATGTTTGTTTTGAGCGTATGATATACCATTTCGAAGCTTAAGACGAGGCAAACCAAAGTATATTAGTGTGACATATATATATATATATATAAAGTAATATGGAATCTAACTGTTGGTAAGAACAGGCACCTGTCGCACCAAATGTCAGATTTAATATTACATAAATTTTGTGCTACAAATGCCTATCTTATTAATATATTTTGATTCTTCTAGTCACAAGTTTCGAAACGATTTATTATACGTTCTAAACGAACATGTCTAGCCTAAATCATAAGCTCCGGAAGATACGTGACACATTAAGCCTAGAATAAGTAAGACAAGCAAGCTTATGTGCGACAGGCACTTGTCTCACTGCCTGTCGCACATAAACTTGCTTGTCTCACTTATTCTGGGCTTCGTTTTTACCTGAAGTTTTTATTGTTTTCAATATTTTTTTTAATTTATCAACTCAAACAAAGTATTTTAACAAATCTCATTATTTTATGATGAAAAATAACAACGTTTACAATAAAAAAATTTATTAATTTCGAACTTAAATCATAAACTTAATACATTAAAAGTTTATATTGTGTAAGAATATACATTAATCTTAAGAAACTCTCCAATTGATGATTATATCTTAAGTTATGTAATACTTGTTTGATGGAAGTAGTGATTTATTGTGAATAGTGAAGTTTGATAATTAGTTGAGAGATTTGAGGTGGTGATTTTTCTGAACTTTACAGGAGTGACATATATTTGTAAATTTGTTGAAAGTGATGAGGACAATTTAGTACAAAAAACTATCATCTCGCTAATTATGATAGAAGAAATTTAGAGGGATTAAATTTGAAGTATTCTAAAATTTTATAGTTATTTTCGTAAATGTCCCTTTATGTAAATTACCTGAATACAATAAAATCGGAATATTGCAATTATTGGAAATTGTATGATTATAGAGAGATATATAATAAAAAAAATACTTTTAAATATCAAGAAATGATTTCGTTTTCCTCTTGGTGCTAATGAGGTGAAATGGAAGTCTTATTTGTAGCACTTCAACAAATACTATAACTTTTAATTTTAATTCAAACTTATGACAAATCAACTACAAATTAATTAATTCTTTATATTAAAATTCATTGCATCAGTTGATTTAATTTACTTATGAAGCTTTGAATTCAAATTCGTTGCTCCATTTAATTAACAATAGATTATTAATAGATTATTTTAATGAGTCATTCTATGATGCCGTAATTAAAATTATGGTATCAATACCACAATGAACGTTGAATTAAAAAAAAAATTCCATTATTGATGCTAAATAAATAGATAAACAACCCAAGTAATAGGTAATTATTATTTATTTTTGTTCAAGTTGCAAGTTACATTTATTAGACTTATGTGTGATTTATAAAATTAATGTGTTATTTGACATTTAATGTTGATTTACAAATTTTACATAACGTTTACAAGTTTTTATTTTGTTTACAATTTTAAAGACTAATTTACAACTCCAACATTAGTTTACTTTTTTTTATTTCAATTTACTAATTTTATGTGTGGTTCACAAAATTTTTATTTTATTTCACCCTTAATGTCAATTTATAGGTTTTATGGCATTTTTCCAAGTTTTTTTCCCAATTCCGAAGGCCAATTTATTACTCAAAAATTAATTCACCCTTTCATATTTTTTATTTTTTTATAACTCTAAAGAATAATTTACCACTCCAACATTAATTTATCTCTCTTTTCATTTAATTTACTAGTTTATGTGTGATTTACAATTTTTTTTTTAATTTCACACTTAATGTCAATTTACAAGTTTTATGTGTTTTTCCAACTTTCTAATTTTTTTACAATTCCGAAGACTAATTTACTACTTCAACATTAATTTACCCATTTTTTCTTCAATTTATCAATCCTATATGTGGTTTACAAAATTTTTGTTTCATTTCACGCTTAATGTCAATTTACAAGATTTATGTTGTTTTTCCAAGTTTTTTTTTTTTTACAATTTTGAAGACCAATTTACCATTTCAACATTAATTGACTCATTTTCCCTTTAATTTACTATTTTATGTGTGATTTACAAAATTTTTATTTAATTTCACACTTAATGTCAATTTACATGTTTATGTTGTTTTTGAAGTTTTTGATTATTTTACAATTCTGAAAACAAATTATCATTCTAATATTAATTTACTATTTTTCCTTCAATTTACTAGTTTTATAAAAATTTTGTTTCATTCCACAGTTAATGTCAATTTATAGGTTTTATATTATTTTTCCAAGTTTTTTTATTTTTTGCAATTCTAAATACCGATTTACCACTCCAACATTAATTTACCCTTTATTCCTTCAATTTACTAGTCATATGTGTGGTTTACAAAATTTTTGTTTCATTTTATACTTAATGTTAGTTTACATGTTTTATATTTTTTTTCTAAGTTTTTATTTTTATTTTTACAATTCTAAAGACCAAATTATTATTCCAACATTAATTTACCCATTTTTCTTCAATTAACTAGTCATATATGTGGTTTACAAAATTTTTATTCACACTTAATGTCAATTTACAAGTTTTATGTTATTTTTCTAATTTTTTAATTTTTTTTACAATTCTAAAGACCAAATTACTATTCTAACATTAATTTACCCATTTTTCTTTGAATTTACTAGTCCTATATGTAGTTTAAAAATTTTTTATTTCATTTTATACTTAACGTTCAATTTATAGGTTTTATGTTATTTTGCTTTTTTGTTTTTACAATTATGAAGATCAATGTACTACTCCAACATTTTCTATTTTTTCTTCAATTTACTAGTCCAATATGTTATCTGCAAAATTTTTGTTTCATTTCACACTTAATGTCAATTTACAAGTTTTATATCGTTTTTTTAAATTTTTTTTTACAATTCCAAAGACCAATTTACCAGTTCAACATTAATTTACCTATTTTTTTTATTTAATTTACTAGTCCTATGTGTGATTTATAAAATTATTTTTATTTTACACTTAATATCAATTTACAAGTTTTATTTAATTTTTCTAAGTTTTTTTTTTCAATCATGAAGAATAATTTACCACTCTAACATTAATTTACCCTATTTTCATTCAGTTTATTAGTCCTATATGTGATTTACAAAAGTTTTGTTTCATTTCACGCTTAATATCAATTTACATGTTTTATATCGTTTTTCTAAGTTTTTTATTGTTTTGTAATTCTAAAGACTAATTTTTTACTCTGACATTAATTTAACAATTTTTCCTTCAATTTCTTACTAGTTTTATGTGTGATTTACAAAATTTTTATTTCATTTTATACTTAATATCAATAATGATAGAGACACAAATATTTTTATACAAACTACTGTGAACAAACAGACTTGACATAAAGAAATTAACTGAAAAGTGATAACCATTACTTTTTTTTAATTATGTAGGTCATGATAGTTTTATACACTTTGTTTTTTGTAAAAAGTGGTTGTAGCTCCATATATATTTTAGGTATATATCTATTTTTAATAAAATCATAAGTTTATGAATTGTATCTTTAATTTAATTGAAAAAATAATATTATAAAAATTATGACATCATCAACAATAAAAAATTGTTTAAAATTAATATATATATATATATATATATACACCCTCGCCCTTTATAGTCGCACCTGTTGTCACGGAAAAAGAGTTTGTTTTCTATCAAAGAAGCATGCTTAATATAGCCTATAGCGTAAAGGCATTCGAGCCGGGTCTTACATTTGGAGTATGAGGAACATGAAGATGCATTTTCTACTTTGGTTGAACTACAGGTTGAAAACAAATTACTCTTTCCTCCTCAATGGATCAATAGATATGAGTAAATCAATAAATCTTTGCAAATCCATGAAGTCTCAAGAAAGCCAGAAGGAACATTCTATCAAACCATCTGCCTTTATTGTATCGACAGCTTGTATGGATGACATTTGGCTCGAACAGTACGGCTACTGGATACATATTTAACCAGTACTAATGAAAAGCCTAGAAGTCGTACAAAGGATGGAAGCACAAATAACCGATAATAATATGACAAGTGTGTGGTTATGAATAAAAGTGGATCATCAATCCTTACTCTTTTCTTCTATATAATAAACTTTTTTCTTATAACTATTATATTTATTTTGGTATCAGAGCTTCTCATGGATCTGCAAAGGTTTATTGTTTTGCTCATATCCATTGATCCATTGAGGTATTACAATGTTGAACCACAAAAATTTGAGTGTGAAGAAACCAATAAATCATGTCATTGCAAACTAAAGCTCCATAAAAGTTTTTTTCTTCCCATCGTTTTAGTATCCAAATCAATTGAACTTTTTCCTTTTAGCAAAAGACACAGTTCCTTTGCTTTCTTCATCATGAGGCATTCCTAGATGAGAGTGATAGAAAGATTGGTATGGTTCATTAAGAACATGTAGTTTTAAACTTTAATAAAATGGAGTCCTGAATATTGTAATAGTTCATCGATCCTTACCCATTTTTTCTGTATAATTATATATATATATATATATATATATATATATATATATATATTCACTATTCACTGCTTTTAAAAGTAAAAGGCCGTTAAAAAATGTCTCTCAAGTTTTAACGGCTCCATATAAGAAAGAGAAAAAGAAAATTAAAAAAAAAAAACACTATCTCTATTTTTCATTCCCAAATCTAAATCTCTCTCTCAATTCTCTAAAATGCAGAGCCAACATCCGCCAAATCCGAACTCGAATCCAGTTTGATGAGTCTGAAGAAGTGGTTCTTGCATTCAATCATCAACTTCAACTCGCATTAGTGAGCTCACTGTAGCGTACGATGGCGAGGTCTATGTGTTCCCTGCAGTCACTTCTCATAAGGTATTATGTCAATTATAATTGCATTCGGCTTAATGATCAGTTATGAGAAACTGTGAAATTTGATTAACGATTGATGATCAGTTTTAAGTGTTATTGTTTATTTTTTTGCTTTCTTATGTTATGGGTAATACATTAGGATGCTTCCAAGTTGTTACCAACATGTTTGCCGGCATGAGAATTCTCATGTATCAAAATTCTATGGCGTGCATTGGGTTAAGCCAATTGGTGGTCAGAAGACATAAGTTGCATAACAAAGCTGAATTGTTTAGGTATGTTCTGATTCATTGGTCTATGCATCTGATAATATTTGTGTTTGGAAATCAGACCCGCTGCATTGTCATGGGCAATTTGCTCTGCTCGGATTATAGAATCCATTAAAATTTTGACCTTAGAGGATCCTCACATGGGCGGTCAACAGATAAGCCTGTGGGGGAGATTGATGGAACCACTACCCTAAAGGACTTGGACCTCAATTTTGTGCTTTGCCTCCAATGAAATTGGTACCAAGAACTCATGAAGTAAGTTAGCGGACTCTTCATTTTCTTTTTTCTGCTTGTTGGCATTTGAATCTCTCTGGTTTATTCTTTTAATATTCTAACACTTATTGTAATGTTATCTTAATATTTTTCAGCCAAATTTAATGAGATTGTGAGTTCTTGGAGACTGGGAGAATCATGGATTATATTCTTATGGTTGGCCTTCACTTCCGTGACAACACTGCAGGTGACAAAATGGGGTTGTCACCATTTCTTTTGCATGCAAGTAAATAAACACAGTATTTTAATATATTTAAGGAATTTATGAGCTGGTTAAACTTTCGCGGCAATGTGAATATTTAGTCAAATGTTTGTATCCCTCTCTGCAGGCCAGTGGCGAGGCTTGCACCATTTTTTTGGGTAGGTTAGAATTTTTTTTTTTAAATTAAATTTACTTCTCAAAAAATTTGTTTTATACAAATAAAATTATTAAGTCCATTACATTAAAAAAAATAAAATTATAAAAATATAATGCAAATAAGAAAAATACTGAAATTGTGTCCAACAATTCTTCAAAAGAAAAACTCAGATACGATATGTCCTGTGATTCTTCAAAAAGAAAAGTTCATCTATTATCATATCTGAGTTGATATTATTTATAATTTTTTTTAATGTAAATAGCTATATAATTTGAAAGAAACTCATTTTCTATCTTGTTTTGATGTGTTGTCTTAATTAATTTCAAGATAGAAAATGCTCTCTCCATTGTTGCTGTTGAAACAAAAAAGCTTGACATTAAATAAATTAATTTATCAAACAATAAGTAAATCTGTGATTTTCTAGTCTTAACTAATCTTCAATATAATTTAAAAAGAGAAGTAATATTTTAAAATTTTTGAAGAGAATATGCGTCAATCTCAAAGTATTTTAATTATCTTCTCAAAACTTGTAGCTCAATCTTAGTAAAATCTCCAGGATAAAACCTTTCAACCAGACTGCAAATATCTTCAACCTTAAATGAATTGAATGCATACCAATAGAATTTAAAACTGAATTAAGAGTGAACAGTTCCATAGTCTATTCTTTCAATCTATTATTCCACTAACTGAAAATCTATCGTAACATTAAATATATCATGATGATAATAATACTTGACTGTAATATAATCATTCTACTGACAAGTACATCATGTGCCTTTAATAATAATGCATCAGAAAATTATTAATTATGTTATTAAAAAATTTGACAAAATTACAATGAAAAACTAATTTGAAAAAGGTCTGCATTCAACAGTCAAATGTTTTAATGATCTATTCACTCATTCTTTGTATGCCATTATTATTTTATAATTTCAAGAAACTGAATCAGCAGCTTCCAATTTGTATGCTAGCATTATCATTTATCATATTCTATTAATCTATTATTATATTCCATTAACCTACGAATCTATTATTTTATTATTTTAAAAAGACGAAGCACAAAATCAACATTCAACAATTTTCACTTTGTATGCCAATATGCCATCTTCAGTTATCATATTATATTCTATACATAATACATTAAAATTTGAAATACAAAGTTACTCATATACCAGGAGCTGCATCGAGAGACAGAGACTGGGTATTCGGCTTCGGGACTTCGCGCGCGTCTGAAGGCTGAGCATGCGGGTGTAGGCCATGCGGCAGAGGCTGGGCGTCACTCATGAGACAGCGGCTGAGCGTCACTTCGGGTGCAGCAGATTGAGCATCAGGCAGCGGCGAGAGACTCGGAAGAGTTGAGATTGGGTGAATTTAGACTTTGGATTCGTTTGGGTACTTGGGTGAGTTTTGTTCTTTGAGGAAATAAAAATTAACTGTAATTCGTTTTTTTTTTTTACGGAGAAATTATCACTGTATTTTTTTTTTGTCTTATATATATATATATAATTATAAAATTTTGATATATTTTTATATTATATTTATTTTTAAATTTATATCAATAATTTATTTTCACACTATAAAATAATTATTTTATCTCTAAATAAATTAAAAAATTATTTTATTACATAAAATTTTAAAAAATAAAATAATTATAATTACAAAATTATCTCTAAATTTAATAAAACAAATAAATCTTAAAATTTAAAGATGTTATTTTTTATAATTATAATTTCAGTTAAAAACTATCATTTTAATTTTTTTATTATAATTTTATTTAATTTATATATAGAAGTTTCTTAATTTTAAATATAAAAAATCTTATAATAATTATAGAAAGTTTTTCTCTTCATATTAATTTTTGTAATTCTTACACTTAACTTAATTATAAAAATTAAATGAAATTATATTTAAAAATTTTAAAAATTAATATGATAATTTTTCAATAAAACTATAATTATAAAAAATTAACACCTTAAAATTTTGTGATTTATTTATTTTAGTAAATTTAGAGACAATCTTATAATTATAATTTTTTATTTAAAAAAATTATATAATAAAATAATATTTTAATTTATTTAAGAATAAAATAATTATTTTTAGAATTAAAATAGTTGATTGATACAAGTTTAAAACTAAAGGTGATGTAAAAAATATATTTAAAATTTTATGATAATTAGATGTATATAAAAACATATATATAATAGCATGATATTTTTTATTTTTTATATAAGCATTAATAAAGGTAAATTTGTAAATTAAACTCAACTAGTTTTTTTTTTTCCAAAAAGTTATCAGGGCCGCACCAACTCTTAGCTTCACCTCTGCTGCAGGCACAAGAATTCTTATTAAAATGACGAGTATATTCGTGGTTGTCGCTTCCTTGAAGGAGAGCTACAGGACAGGACCAGATTTTATATGGCCAGTATGTTTTTTCTTTTTTCTGTCTTTATTTCTAGTCATTAATTATTATCTGAAATTTAATTATTATTTTAGGAAATCAAACAAACAAGAAAACATTCCCACGGACTTGAAATCCTTTGATCGGAATAAATTCAACAACCAGAAAAACGTGCTGCGGTTGGACTTTTAATAAAGGTTGCAACAATATATAGCTTGATTTTGATAATAAATATCTTGTGGATCAATTAAAAGTTGCTTGGTTGTCGTGGCGATTTTTTGGGGATGATTGTGGAGACAATAGCTGGATGTGGGGCATGTACAATGTCATCAAAATTTTTTTGTCCCTCAATTTTCTCGAGAAACCAAACACAAAACCACAAGCATAACAGACGCACGCTACCCAAAAATAATAAAAATGCCACTTGAAAAAAAAACTTTAACTCTTAGCCTCTTCAATCGTCGACCCGAAACCGCTTCACGAATACGAACCCAGCTCGGCTGGTGGTCGATTTTAAACAAACCTTAAAGCATAAATCAGCTTCTTTTTCTCTTGAAGTAAATTTCAAAGCGGCCATTGGCAGGAAAAGAGTATCGATCAAGGAAAACACAATCCGGGTTAGCCAGCAAACCCAATCGCTTCGAAAATACAAGATCCGGTGTGCAGCGGCTTCTTAGATTTAATTCCGCACCTTCGAATTATATATATATATAATTTTTAAAATTTTAACCGGTTAAATTTTATTTTTAAATAAATATTTAACCGGCTGTAAACCAGTTAAAGAAAAAATGTTTAAATTTTGTTATTATATTATAATTATTGTATGCATTGATCTAATCTAACAGTACATAATAATTATAATATTAATATTATAATTTTTATTACCAAATTATAAAAATTTTCTTATTTTAATTTGTTACAAACTCTCTTTATTCAATCGTTCCTTAATTATTTCATAATTAAAAAAAGATAATTTTTTTTCTTAAGAAATATAAGTGAAGTAGGCATTTTTGAATATTAGTGAGTATTTAAAAATCTAAGTAATGTTTCAAAAGATTAATATATACGAATCTCAATAATATAATATAATTATAAATACTAGTTGTAATATAAAGTAATATTAATAATAAATTTGCATATCAATATTAAAAAAAAATGGACAACAAAAATGTACGGCTTAATGTTTATATGGTACAATTGATCACTTCCAATAATCTAAGCACATCACAAAAGTTAAATCACTGTGTAGTTGTGAATTGAAAAGATAGTCTACCTCACAAGATAAAAATTTCACTAACCTGACAACAGAAATTTAATGGTTAAATACTTTCAGTGGAATAATTTATCACTTCTAATAATCTCAGCACTTCATAAAATTTAAGCGTCGGGATTTGAGATTCGCAAGGAAAATAAGTTACAAAGGCTCGGAATCAAATAAAATACATTAGAAACGAGTAGGGGAAAAAAAGTCTCTTTCTTCTATTTGAAAAAAATATTTAGCGGAGTATATTTGATTGTAATTAACTAAAGGATGGAAATATAATAATTAAATGAAAACTATGAAGTTCTCACTCATTGTCATTTATCTCAAATATATTATAATCTCGTTAAATTGATATTTAATAAATTGATAATTTCGATTAAATAATAATTTTTGTCAGTCCTAACTTTAGGTCAATTTAGGACCAATATGGTAAATTAATAATTCAATAAATTTATTTAATAATAATTTTTTAAAATCTCATTTTTTAGAACTCAAATAATACATAAATTAATAATTAATTTAATTTGAAACTAAAAACATATGATATATCTATGAGTTCCTTTGTTGTATTAGCATAATGCTCTAAGTATTTTATCGGTCATTATTGTACTCTATATGTTATGTTCAGAGAAATAAGAGAGAGCTTGACTTAACATATTATTTTTAAAAAGTCTTTTCTAATGAGTTATCATAAAACTATGATCCAGCTTAATACAATATAATTAAAGAATTATTAAGTAATTGATTCATTCAATTAATATTAAATTAGAATCGTATTATACACCTTGACAAAACTCTACACTTCATAAAAATTTCATATTATGCATGTGATATCATCTTTATAAATTAATAATTATTAGTTTATCAATAAATTAATAATAATTAATACGTTAATGTTCGCTAAATCAATAAATTTTTTGTGGTCCTAAAGTGATTAGTTTATTGAGATTCTACTATATAATAATATATTGAAGCTAAACAATGATAACTGTCTTTAAATTTATATTTTAAAATGTTAAAATAAAAGAATATATATATATTCACTAACTAAATATTTATAATCAATAATTGTATGTTACAAATCGAATGGGTCGAATATGTAGTGTGGTGCTACAGAGTCTAATGTGCTCTCTCCCTTCATAAATTTTCTCCAAAACTTTCCTGCAAGTTCCTATATACAGATTGACCTCCAAATCCTTCTGAATAGTACAAATTAAATATTGCATAATAATAATTTTTTTTATGGATTTTTCTGGGATGCTATATATATTTTTATAATATTGATAGCGAGATTGTTGTGAATTCTTGAATTTAAGTATTTTAATCGTAGCAATTCATTTAATATAATGATAAATAAATAATTAAGCTTCAGCAACTGAGAGAGATAATACTAATGGTGCATTTGTTAAACAAGAATTAGAATGGAATCGAATCGAAATAAACTCGAATTGAAATGGAGAATTAAAATCAAAATAAGTTATTTACTTGAAGAAACATAATGAGTTTTATTATTATTAATAGGTTTCAAAATGAGAATGAGTTAGATTGTTTCAAATTATCATCATCGTCAAAAGACCTTCTAGTAAATAATATAAAATTTTTAGATATTTTCATAATTATGTAGGGACTAAAATATAAAAATAAGAAAATTTATTAAAAGCATTTTGGATATTACGAAAATTTGCTGGAATAGAATGTAAACTCCAAGGAACTCATTCTTTATTAACAATGTAACTCTTATTATTTTTATTTTTAGATTTAAAATCACCCACTAATCGATTTTTTTAACCAGCCATATTATTTTACAAATAACTAAATTTTTTTATTAATGGAGATAACATGTGTATTGATTAAATCTAAATGATTGATTCTATTTTTCACGTTATATTTATAGTACTCTCCTGCGTTGGGTTTATGGGAGAAAGGGACCACTTTAACAGAAAGGGACCACTTTAACAAGTGTTACTCTCCAGCCCGGTTTATGGGAGCAAATAAAATTAAAAAGGGCCCAACCGGGTTCGAACCGGTGACCTCTTGATCTGCAGTCAAATGCTCTACCACTGAGCTATAGACCCATTTTGTTGTACTACTCGAATATAAATTTATTTTGTATTGGTTTAGTTGAAAAATTGAAGCAACAACATTAAATACGCAGCGGATGATTGATGATTCTCACCACAATTGGTAACCAATAATGATACTGTAATGGTGGTTTGGTACCCGCTGCCACATGCAATAATATATCGGCCATTGATGCAATAAGGTATAGGTGCATGAAGCCCTTTCAATTCATTCATTTACGGGTCCTGCATCTATCATCTCCACTTCACCTTCTTTCAACATTGATTGCCACCATCAAATTCGACAACATCCACCTTTGTTTTTATTATTGACGAATATTAAGGTTATTAATATTAATATTTTAGTTTTCATTTATGTCTTAATTAATATACATGTAATATTAATTAATTACACATTAGATATCTATAACTGTTATTCAGTAGAGAAATATATTGGAGAGATATAATTGCTCCACTTATATTTTATAGAAGAGAGAATTACAAATTATGTACAACCTCACAAATACTAGAGGAATGTAATTGCTTATGTACAAAGAAATTTTTTGAGTTCCTCGGTCATAATTGAGACTCAAACTAAGGCGTTCAAACTTATTATCGAGTGCTTTGGTTACTAATTGATTATAAGCATATTGGTAACTTTTATCATTATATATAAGTATTCCTACAAAATATTATTTCTTTAGAAATAAACATAAATGTCTTGCCGAGAGTATACATAGAGCTTCTATTTATTTTTACTACCGTTCAATAAAATCATGCTATTTATATAATCATCAACAAACAGAATGTCACTTTTTAAGAAGAAAATTTTATTGAAGTAATTTTGGGATAGTTCCCAATGTTATTTTCAAGTACAGATGTAGCTTGGCCAATTGTATTAAGTAGGTCCATGATTCGTCCTAAGTTTTGTTTTGTTTTATTATTCTTCGTTTAATATCACATTATTGTGTACTCTCTTATATCAATTATATGATGACACAATTAAAATATTTTATCTGAATTTAAAATGAATATAGCATAATTGTAAAGAGTGATGTTACACTTTTTTTTTAAATGATGTGGTATTTATTAATTAATTAATAATTTTTTATAAAATAAAAATAAATTAATTATATTTTTTCACTAATTAATTGATAGATATCGAATTATTTAAATAATTATTTGTGATAAAAAATTTAAAATGTATAATATTATTAATTTTTAAATGATTAAAAGAAAGTTAGTCCTCATAGATATGGACAAATTGGCTCAAATTTTGTGGAAAGAAAATTAATTTACCGTTAATAGTTCGCTTAATCTTTAAATTTTTCCAAAAAAAAAAATGGCCCTAACCCCATATGAAATATCTGAATACCCCTTTAGTTTTTAATAATTTGCATAATCTTACATTCTCAATCCCAAAATTCAATTGGAGAAGCCAGTAGACAAAATTTGGTAAAAAAATAAATAAAAAATAGGGATCGAATGTTATCAACCTTTTTTGAAACCGATAAGCAATTGGTAAATAAATTGGCCGCAAATTCCAAAACTCATTGACTCTTGATTGGTCTCTCTCTCCGCTACGTGTCAGTGTGTGTCGGTGTGACGGTGTGATACGGTGGACTTGTCACATCGTCGGCATTGATGACGTATTACGACAACCATGTTACATGCCTCTTTCATCATAAAAGACGGTCAATTGTTTATAAATTTAGCTTTTTTCTACTGTCCAATAAATCTAAATTCCCAAATTTAGATTCCCAAATTTAGATTTGAGTTGCGTTGATTGCGGGAGCGTGTGGCATTAAAGTTGGATATTATATAATTTTTAAATTATAATATTAAAATATTTTATAAATATTATTTATTATAGATTAAATATTATGTTAATATAATTATTTATTTATATATTAACAAATTTAATATATTTTTATTAAAATTATTATTTAAAAATTATATTTATTATATATTATTAATTTTTATTTTATAATTATAATTTTTTTTAGAATAATCTCAAATATACTCTTAATTCAATTTTTTTATTATAAAATACAATTTTTTTCTTTCCAAATGTTATAATCATATGGGACCCACTAACAATAAAATTATGTTATAATAATTGCATCGTAATCCTCTTTTATTTTCTATAATTTAACTCCTTATTTTCTTTCCTATTTATAATTTATTTATAAGTATTATGATAATTTTATTTTCGCATTCTTCTTCCCTTCTCCATAGTCTCCCAATTTTCTCTGTTTAATCATTAATCAACCGGTAGTCGTGATTTTGATTAAAAAAAATTTATTAATCAACCAATTGTAATTAACAAGAGCCAACTTCTTTGCAACTATTAATCGAGACATCTTCTGGAGATCGCGAACGTTGTCATCTCGTCCCTTCCGATCTTCATCCCGAGAAGCTTGGTCATCTTTAGTCTTCACTCGCAGCAGAACACCTCGATCGTTACCAACGATAGGCCGGCACCAACGCAACCGACCAAAGACGACCCGGTCCACGATCCACGCCAGCCGACAGCGGTCCACGAGCCCCAGCAGCAGCCCCAGCACACGATCCGTTGTCGCTCACCGTCGCACCACTCACGCCGCGGCAGACGGCAGTCGTGATCATCCACCATCGACCACCGGACAAGCAACCCGATCCGCAATCGACCGCGATCGGATCTCGCTGCTACCAGTATGCCGATCTCGCTGCTCCATCACCACGCCCTCCTCCAGCTTGAGCTCGCAAGCAGCAACTCGAAGTTAACGGTGGCCTCGCTTGTCTTGATCGCCGAAATGATCCCACCGACCGTCGGTGGTGGCACCCAACCACCGCCGGCCACCACCGAGCGCTTGTCCCAACTCGAACGACCTCCTTCCCGAGGCCAACATGGCCTTCCTAGCTCTGGCTTTACAGCCCCAGTGCGATGTGATAAAACCACAATTCCAAGCATCTCGGACACAACCGGCTCCCCGTGTCTTAACCCGGACCGCATCTACCTCCCACCCCAAACAACCGACATCATACGCGACAACTGCGAACCCAACCTCCATCCTTAACCCCACCGCCTCCTCAAGACCGCAAAAATCCTTCCTTGATGTCGCTATGTGTTCTCCTAGTCCATTGGTTTCGGTCAAACCAAGATCGCTGCAACCGTGGTGAGCCTACCGTCATATTCTCTAAGGAGGAAATTCAGATTATGGTCGAGCCGCTTAAACTTGCCTTGGTTGGAAAATTCTCGCTCTGAGAGGCCATCTATGGACATTATTCAGAATTTTTATTTCTCCGGGTCTTAAGGGAATTCCTAGATTTCGCTATTTGATAACCCAGCATGTGTTGATCAAGTTATCGATGGAGGAAGACTACTCACCTGATTTGGGTTCGCCGGACATGGTATGTGAATGGTCTGGGATGCGATTTTCAAGTGGAGTACTGGACTTTCGTTGTTCAAATGAGTCTCCTATTGTTCCTGCTTGGGTAAGTCTCCGTGATTTACCAGCTCATTTTATTCATTCCAAGTCCGCTTTATTCTCTATTGTCGGGCTATTGGTACCCTCCGCGTGTTGATCACGCTACGGCTTGCTAATACAGGCCACTCGGTTGCTAGGGTCCCGATTGAATATGATGTCTCGCGGCCTTTATTACCGCGTGATTTGGATTGGAGAGGGTGACTCGGTTTTAGCGTGATGTTGTATTTGAGAAGGTTCCCGCTATTGTTCCACTTGTAAGCATTTGGGTCATGCCACCGAGACTTGTTATGTTTCAAACCCAAGTCTTCGTAAGCATCAACCATCGAAGGATAATGGGCAGCCCATCGCTTTCGATAAGGGTAAAATGGCCGCTTTACAACAGACATGTGCGCCACTGGATGATTCTAATACCCGAGACGTTGTTATTTCGGATAATCGAGCTCTAGGGCCTGCTATGACTAATGTTATTGCCCGATCAGATGCCAATGGGGACCGACCGTCCTTGGGCCATACTGTAGCTGAGGATGTCCCTTCGGATAATAGGGGTCATGAGGATGGTTTACAGTCGAAGATATGTGATGTGTTGGGCACGGAGCGGCCTCATAGGGTTGATACTGTTGACAGGCACGTGAGTTTGAACACCCAGAGTTCTGAGATTCCGAAGAATGTCTCAATTGGCAGGGAGGGATGTCTTGGTATTTCTCGATCCGATATTGATTGTTGTTCTGAGGATTCTGGGGACATGGACGATGGGAGATTCTTGACTGATTCGGAGAATGTTCATACCCCATTACCTATGGATGCAGAGATTAGTAGTTTGATCGAGCAGAGGGTTGCTAGCTCCTCCCGGGTTTTTCCGTGGTGGCGGGCCGTAAGACTCGCAAGGCTCGGCTGCGGGTAGGAGTCGATCCCCTCCCAAATGATTAATACTCTTATTTGGAACATTCGGGGGATAAGTAAGGCCCCCGCGGTCCGCCGTTTGCGGAAATTGATACGGATGCATAGATTGGCATTGGTTTGTGTTTTGGAGCCTTTCCTTAGTGCTGAGAGACTGGAGAGCACTCGTGTCCGTATTGCGATGGATCATGGATTTTCTTCCCATTCTGGGAAAATATGGGTGTTCTGGTCGGCGCCTTTTTCAGTGGAGGTTCTGCAAGATATGGGCCAGGTGGTTCATTGCCGGGTTAGTCACTCTTCTTTTCCTAATCCTGTCTATGTTTCATATGTATATGCCAGTTGTGCTAAGATTGTGAGAGAGGATTTGTGGGATGGCCTTGTTTCGCTTCATCGATAGTCATGATGTTCCTTGGATGGTGGGTGGGGATTTTAACGCTAGTACGCCTCTTTCTCGAGATTTCGGGGCATGCACAGCCTCAAGATGCCATCGATGATTTCAATGCAGCATTATTGGATTGTGGATTGGATGATGTGGGTTTTACAGGAGTCCTTTCACCGGACTAATGGGCGTACTTGGAGACGATTGATAGGGTCGTGTGCAATGCCCAATGGCTCGGGTCATTTTCTACTTTTCAAGTTTCTCATCCGAATCGCGACCGGTTCGGATCATTCTCCTCGCTATTATCATGTGCTAGATTGGTCGGTGGAGGTCCTTCCGTGTTTCGATTTTACATGCTTGGCTTAAGCATCCCGGGTTTATTGATGTTGTGAGGCAATCTTGGGGTGATCCGATTGTTGGCTTTGGGATGAGGGCTTTTCAGCAGGCTTGCAGAGATTGAAGCTTTGCTTAAAAAGATGGAATAAAGAGGTTTTTGTAATGTGTTTGATAGGGTTAAGGAGGTCGAGAAGGAGGTTGCTCTGGAGGAGAGTCGAGATGATTTATTCGGTTCACCGACAACCGTGCGAAGTTTCTCCGAGGCTCGAGCACGCATCGCAGACGATGCTACTTTGTGAGGAGATATTTTTACGATGACTATCGAAAGTGTTCGTTGGGTTAGGGAGGGGATGCTAATACCCGCTTCTTCCATGCCATGATTCGAAGAAGCAGCTGGTTCTTTCATGTCCATCGGATCCGGGATGCATCATCTCGCATGGATTATCGAGCCTCACCGCCTTGACCGAGTCTCGCGGTTGATTATTTTCGTGGTCTATTAGGCGTGAGGTCCTAGTCGGCTTCAGCTTATCGATTTTGAGTTTATCCCTCTCTAGTCACCACTGAGGATGATATGGATCCTGTAGAGAGCCCGATTTAGAGGAGTTACTGCGGTGGTTTTTTCTATCGACCTCGACAGATGCTCCTGGTCCCGATGGTTTTTGCAAGAGGTTCTACCGCATATGCCGGAGGTGATTTCGGATGACTTATTGGTCACTGCTCACGATTATTTTCGGGTTCCGCTATGCCTGGGGATTCCGTAGTACTCTCTGGTTCTTCTTCCCAAGAAGGACTCTCCAGCTGAGCGATTTTCGCCAATCAGCTTGTGTAACGTGAGCAATAAGGTTTTAACTAAATTGCTTGTTATGCGATCGACACCAATGCTACCTCGTATCATTTCTCCGCCTCGTAGTGGTTTTGTACCGGCAGGAGCATTCATGATAATGTGTTATTGGTTCGGGAGCTTGTTCACGATCTCAATCGTCGCATCTGGGAAGTAACGTGGTAATCAAGTTGGATATGACTAAGGCATATGATCGGATGTCATGGTCCTTTGTCCTTCGGATGTCATGGTGCTTGGGTTTCTCAAAGCAATGGATTTCTTTAGTTCAAGGGCTGATATATGGACCTTGGTTTTCCGTGTTGGTTAATGGGGTCACCATGGATTTTTTCGGCCTCGGGTGGTCTTCGCTGAGGTGATCCGCTATCTCCTTGTTTGTTCATTATTGCTGCAGTAATTTTTATCTGTAGGCTCGGATCACTTGTATTCTTCGCATCCTTCTTTGAGATATTGCTCGATCGGTCATCTTCCTATCTCCCATTCGAGCTTTGCAGATGATATTGTTCTTTTTGGAATGGGAGTAAGCGGTAGTCTCACGCTGCTTATGGATTTTCTCGCGATCATTACGAGATCTGCTTCAGGCAACTGGTTAGCCATGCGAAGAGCGCTTTTATGTTGGGGCTCGGTTTCGCTTCACGTGGTGCTATTATTCACACAGCTACGGGTTCCAGCAGTAGCAACTCCTTTTTCTTATCTTGGTTGTCCGGTGTTTGTTGGGAGAGTCAAGATTGCCCTTTTGATGATCCGATCTGGAGGGTCCGAGAGAGGATTTCGGTCAGCTAATCTGCTACTTCTCATTTGGGGAAGCTAGTGCTTATTCTAGCATGTCTTATCTTCTATGCCCTTGCACTTATTTCATGTTATGCGACCACCGATTGGGGTTATCCAAAGAGCTAGAGCGGATGTTTACACGCTTCTTATGGGGTGACCGTGGACCTAGGCGGAGGATTCATTGGTGCCATTGGCCGAGGTGTGCTTTCCTGGAGGAGGGCGGCTTGGGTTTTAGGTCATTTCGTGATCTTGTCAAGCTTTTGAGCTTAAGCTTTGGTGGAGATTTCGAAGCAAGAATCGTTATGGGCTTCATATATGAAGTCTAAATATTGCAAAGCAATGATCATCCCGAATGGTTCGTTGCTACTCCACCTCGCCTCCTGAGGCGCCTTTGCTCTATCCGAGATGTTGCCGAGCCACATATTCGCTAGTCGGTAGGTGTTGGTGCTTGTAGTTTCGGTATGACTGCTATCGGATCACCCCTTTATTTTTTATAATTCGGTGTCGCTCGTCTGCACTGTGTCTTCTTATCGGCGTGGTACTCGCTTGGGATGGGGTAAGCTTCCGCCGCCTTACCCACGCCAGTAGTCGAAGCGATTGTTTTGGTTCCGATATTCATCGGCGTGCTCGATGAGACTCAGTGGGATTCCGCCATCGATGGCATTTTTCATTTACTGCCGGCTTGGGAGATAGTGAGGTGCGCCAGCCACGAGATGATGTCTCGTTTCATGATTTGGCAGCGCCATATTCCGTCCTCGCTTATCGCTCTTTCTTTGGCGGTTGTTACGAGGTTTTCTGGCCACTGATGATGCATTGAGTGCGCGCGGATTCTGTATGGTTTCGCGGTGCTTTTGTGGGCAGGCTGCTGAGACTTCTCGGCACTTATTTCTTGAGTGCCCTCGGGTTAGCCAGGTGTGGGAGTACTTTTATCGTTGTTTAGGGATGTGGCGGACCAGCTTTCTATCGCCCCATGCTTTGCTTCGCCACTGGCAGAGATGTGCTTCTTCTCGATATCATATTCGGGTTATCTTACCTTGCTTCATTCTGTGGCATGTGTGGAAGGCTCGAAATGGATACAGTGTTTGATTCTCACTCCTTTCGGTGGATGCGGTGATTTTTCGAGTGGTGCCTGACATTCGACTTGCCGGCTCGCTCTTGGTTTCAAACCGTCGCAGCTTAGGGGCGTGAGGGATTCTCCGCTACGAATGGGCTACGAGTGATTGCTTCACCCCGACGCCTATTCGAAGTTGTCGGATGGACACGTCCGCCTCTTGGTGCGGTCAAGTCGATCGCTGATGGGTGTTCGAGGGTAATCCCGGGTTGTCACCGCAGGGGCGTTCTTCGGATCATAGGGTATATTTTTAGCGTGGTTTGGCTCTTTTCTTGGCCATCATCCAATCCTTTACGCGAGCTTATGGTCATTGGTGAGGGTTTGGAACCGGCGGTCCGGATGGGTTATTCTGCTGTGGAGGTAGAGTCCGATTCGGCCATCGTGGTTTCCCGGATCCTTGCAGATAGTTCCGTCCGCTGGGACTATGCTTTGCCCTTGCGCCGAGTTCGATCTTTGGTGTCCTCTTATTCGGTTGTGGTTCGGCATGTGTATCGTGAGGCTACGCCTGCACTGACTTTCTCAGCCAATTGGGCTTGCACTTCTTGTTCCAAACCATCGATTCTTACTCGGTCCGTGATCCGCCCACGTGTTTATCTAAGATTATTCATATGGATGCCCATGCGGTTCCACATATCGACGCTAGTTTTTATATTACCGCTTGTATGTTATCACTTATCGAGGAAGTTTTGGTTCATGTCCCCTCCTTAAATATGTGTTTACTCTTTCATGATTTATATTACGGTGAGGGTCCCGCCTAACCCCCCACCTTTTTGATGGTTTTAAAAAAAAAAAAAAAAAAAACTTCTTTGCAACTATTGGTTTGTTCCCTTAATTGAAAGAGCTTGATCATTAAATTTTATTTTTACCCTATACAACATTGTTAATACCAAAGCTGACCTTACCTAAATAAGACAATTTACTTATTTTTTTTAAACACCCACAGAAATATTTATCACATACCTAGCTAATTCCTATGTTGACACATTTATCAATCTAGAAAATATCTTCGATTATAGTAGTTGAGAAAACTCTAATTTATGAATTTTTTTTTAGTTTTCTAAATCAAACCCATTTTTCTCCATTCATTTTCTCATTTATAGTAGTCATTCGCTCATATTTATGTTTTGCTCCCCACCCCACCCAAAAAAAAAAAAAAAAAGGGCCCGCATCACAATTCTTTTAACGATTGGTTGATTTTTTTTATTCTGCACCTTAATTTCTTTTCTTTTTTTCAATTGCATCATGCTATTTTCTTTCACTGACATTGTTGCTTCTTTTTTATATTCTTTTTCTTTTATTTCTACTTCAACTGCAAAATTACTTTTTTTTTAAGCAAATATCGATTCACTTCTTTTTTAGCAAATAATTAATTTGTTGAATTTTTTCAAAAAAAAAAATTGCTATGCCCTTAATTGTAAATCACGTTATGGATATTTTGTAATTAAAAATTTTGTTAAAATATCGATGTGCAGAGTATTCTGTCGGGTGCAAATACTCCTATCCTATTTTTAATTGTCTAATTATTTACTAATTTGAAATAATCAAGATTTATCTGTCAAAATTTTGAAACCTTTTATTTTTTATAATTTCAGTACACAACAGGGATTTTTGTGCTAACAACCAATTTAACACGTCCACCCGTTAAAACTACTCTTCCATTAAATCTAATAGTGACAACACAAAAGGAAAAAATGGGGGGTATTATACGATAGTTGTAGGCTAGCAAGACTCGTCTATTGACTGTTTAAAAACATGTACTTTTATAGTTTTATTACAACTTAAATATGAGCATAATTCGAAAATTTATGTTTACTGGACACGAGGCCTCCACCATTATATTTAAGAAAATATATATGGTTCTAATAATATTTGACAAAGTATATTTATTACTGCTGATGATTGTGGAAGAAGATTCTTATTAAGTGTATATTTGTTATGACTTATTTCATGATTATAAACATTTATTTATTTTTATTTTTTTTTGGTATTGTTTAGCTGTATTTTAAGTTGAGTTTTTGGAGATTAAGTATCTATTTGTATGACTTATCTAATTATCATAAATATTTATTTAATTTCATAAATTATTTTTTATTTTTTCATTATTGTTTGATTATTTTTTTAGTAGAATTTTTGAATATTAAATAAGCTATTTTAAGCTTAAATTATGAGTTTTTGGAAGTACATGTCGCTTTTTTTTTTTACATTATATGTAATATAGTCTAACCCTTTTTTTTAAAATATTAAAATATTTAAAATATTCTTTATTTAGCTATCTTATTTAATTCATTTCATAGCATAACTTTAAAAAACTTACCTATTAATATAATTTTATAATTTTTAATAAAAATTCTCATTTAGAACCAAACAAATAAAATTAAATAAAATTTTTTGGAAAAAGTTTTATTTGTAAAAGTTTTAATTAACCTCTATTTGAAAAATTATATTAATGAAGCTTAAATAAGTTATTCTATACTAATAATAGTTCAAATTTTAAACTTTTGGAGGTACAGGTTAAAGAGTTTTTTATAAATAGTTAAATAATCTAAAATGTTCTTTTTTTTATTTTACAGGCTTATTTTATTTCTTTCATTACATAAGCTTAAAAACTTTATTAATTGAAAATAATTTTTTATAATTTTTAATAAAAATTTTCGTTGATATCTACATAATTAATTTTTTTTTAATAAAAACTCTTATCTTTCAAGAAACCTTGAACTAAGAGGGAAGGCTGAGTGGCGTGCAAATATCAAGTGAAACATGCAAAGTATGAGGTTTGATAATAAAAGTCAAATAATATATCTGCAAGCTGGAACAAAGTGGATGGTGTATAAAATGGATGAGGGGAAGATTAATGACAACGCCCAAATTGAAAGATTAATTTAATTAACGCAATTGTATTGTCGGCTATTTCTAATTGTTTTTTTTTTTTTTGATATTTTACCCCTTTTGCACATGAGCAAAAAATTCAGTGCGTAAACAATTAAAGAAAAGACAGAAAATTTAGGGAGAACAGAACGTCCGTTTACCACTTATTTTAACTATTGTATAATCTTGGCATCAGGTACCAAAATTAGTACTTAGCCTTAAAACTCTGCAACACTACTTTCAAAATGAAAAAGACTGGGGGCATGTTTAGAATTGCTGTAATTTAAAGAATAATCTGCTTATGCTCTTATAAAAAAAAAAAAAAATCAATTACACAATACAATAATTAGGAATTTAGTTAATTTTAATTGTTAAATGTGTTGTGAGTGTTAAAAACATATCGTATGCCTTTAGTTTTAAAATCTTATGATATGTTATAATGACCATAAGAAACAAAGAATAAATTGATCACACACATTTGTTTTATTTTTTTAGATGTAGGATAAGTAGAGTTACAGTAGGAATATGAGTTTATATTCATATTTCTAAATAACTTTCTTTTACTAGTTTAATTAAAATTTGATTAATATTTTCTTGTTTAAATAATATCATTTTTCTTATCAAGAATTATAAGGGCATGTATGAGATTGAGGTACAGTAACTTTTATGTACAACTGATGTGAAAAAAAGTTATAATTATAAAATAAAAGTTAATAATATGTAATAAATATTATTTTTAAATAATAATTTTGACAAAATTATTAAAGATATAATAGATTTTTATCACATAAGTGAAAAATCATATTAACATAACTTTTAAGGTACAACAACTAGTGTTACCAAATATTTTAGTGTTGTAGCTTAAAAGATATAATTGTTCAACCTCAATTCTAAACATATTCTAAATATATTAAGAGTAGATAATCTTAGCTAGTTAATAAGCTTGTTATACTTGTTTTTTTACACAAATTTTTTCATCAATAATATTCAGTATTGTCTTAATTGAGATATATTTTTTTTCCTTTGTAGTTCTCCTTCTTGAGTTTTCAATGATGCAAATGATATCAAGAAGGAGAGCTCTCGCAAAGGAGAAAAAATCTCAATTGAGATAATATTGAATATTATTAATGAAAAGCTTGTGTAAAGAAATAAATATAATGATATATAGTATCGCTTCAACACTGCATCAAGTGGTATCAAAGCCTTTCTCTGTACTAAGCAAAGCTTTTATGACCATCAACCACCCTTCATACAAATATCTTTCCTCCATCATCTACTGATTCCATTAAAAAAAAAAAGCATATTATACTTATTTACAATTTTACCCAATCCTTTTTTTAATTACGTTAGTACCTTTTATTTTATGTTCTTATGAAAAAAACCAAAAAGAAAAAAGAAAAAACTGTAGCAACAATGGTTTTTAGAGAAAGCAGTACTCAATTTGAAGACCAAATTGCAAGGGAGATAGAGCAACTCGAAAAATCATAAAACCATTTAGCAGAAATATTACATGAAACAATGAAAGCTTTACAGACATTGCAAACCTATATTACGGTAATAAAGAAGCATTACTTGGTGTGAAACAAGATTTAAAAGAGATTTGACTTGTCCAAATAAGTAACCCACATGGCAAGGGAGCTAATATTGTTGATTTAAGAAATAATTTAAGTGAATAAAGAAAGACCAATAGAATTAATGAAATTGGTAGCTCTAGTAGGAATACAAAAGCTACTTTACCTTTTCTAAGTTCAGACGATTCAGATGACGAATAAATAAAAGATGAATGATGAGAAATGCATCTTGATGACTATCGCATTAAAATTTACCTTCCATTATTCAATGGACAACTAGGCATTCAAGAATTCCTTAATTGATTGTCTAATATTGAATAATTCTTTGAAACAATAGACGTTTTAGAATCAAAGAAGGTCAAGATAGTAGTGTATAAACTCAAAGGAGCTTCTGCAGTTTAGTGGGACAATCTACATACTTCTAGAGTGTTACAAGGGAAAGGAAATGTTAAGACATGGTATCATATGCATCACTTGCTAAAAGAATAATTTTTGTTTCTTGACTATGTAAATCCTTTGTTTTGCGAATACAAAAATTACTGTCAAGAATCCAAAACAGTCAAAGAATATGCCCTTTAATTTCAAAAGCTTGTGGAATGAAATAATCTCCGCTAGACAGAGGCCTAGATAATTGGTCAATTCTTGGATGATTTATGTTACAACTAGTACATACATTACAAAACACCATTTGACTAGCCAAGAAAGTGGAGGTGTAACTTGAATAACGAAAAGCACTTAACCAAGCCATTTCATTCACTTTTAGTCAGTAACCAAGACAAACTTATAAAGTTAATAAGGGAAAAACTTCTATAAAGAACTTTGGAAAGCCACTACATAATCATAGTAGACAAAATATACGCCCAATAAAAGATCAAACAAGAAGTATTCCTTATGCAGTCCCTTGAGGTAACAAGTGTTTTCATTGTTTAAAACCATGCCACACATCGAATCAATGCCTAGAATGCAGGCGCCCAATAGTCAATTGGACAACTAATGCAAGGGAAAGTAAAGAGCTTGAAGACGAAGTTTATGAAGACAATAAGGACATAGAAAAAGAGGAAGAGTGGACATATCCTAACAAATGCATATCACTAGTAATACAATGTTTACTATACACATCAAATAAGGAAAAAGACGCTTAGAGACATAGAATTTTCAAGACAAGATGAATAGTAAATGTGAGAGTATGCGATGTAATTATTGATAATAGGAGTAGCAAGAATATAACATCCAAGACTATGGTTGACAAGTTACAACTTAAAATGCACAAGCATAATTTTTTATATCATATTGGATGGATAAAGGATGTTGGAGAAACTAAAGTAAAGGAATAATGTCGCATTCATTTTTCCTATCAAAAGATACAAAATGAAGTAACTTGCGATGTTGTCGACATGAATGTTTGTTGTATACTACTTGGGAGACCTTGTTAGGTCGATCTTAATTTAACACATCATAGGAATGATAATACACACAGATTCTACAAATATATATATATATATAGCCCCACTGAAGTCAAAGGTCAATGGATCTTATCTTTTAATACCAAAAAAGATATCTAAAGCAAAAAAACTGCCCACATAGGTTTAACCACTGCTATTAGAATTTCAAGATATTTTGCCTAAAAAATTTTCTAATACATTACCTCATATAAGGAACATTCAGCACCAAATTGATCTTGTTCTTACAGTTAGTCTACTTAACTTATCATATTATCATATAAGCCCAAAAGAATATGAGATCCTACAAAAACAAGTTGAAGAATTACTCTAGAAAGGCTTAATCCGTGAAAGTATGAGCTCTTGTACTATGCCTGCTTTGCTAACTCCAAAGGAAGACAAAAATCGGAGAATGTATGTCGATAACAGGGCTATTAATAAAATCACGATGAAACATGGATCCCCAATTTCTCGATTAGGTGATATGCTTGATAGACTGAGAATGTCAAAACTGTTTTCAAATATAGATTGGAAAAGTAGATATCATCAAATTCGTATCTTCCATCGTGATGAATAGAAGACAGCTTTTAAAACCATAAAAGTTTATATGAATGGTTAGTTATACCTTTTGGATTATCAAATGCACCGAGTACCATCATGAGTTTTAATAAATCAAGTATTACAACTTTTCATAGGTAAATTTGTTGTTATTTACTTTAAAGATATTTTGATTTATAGCCGCAACGAAAAAGAACATTTACAATATTTGTGGAAAGTCTTCAAAGCCTTGCAGAAGAGTAACATATATGTCAACTTGAAAAAGTGTAATTTTTTTACAGATAATCTAATATTCTTAGGTTATGTTGTGAGTGTTGAAGGAATTAAAGTAGAGAAAGAGAAAGTAAAAGCAATACGAGAGTGGCTAACCCCTACAAATATCGGAGAAGTACGAAGCTTTCATTGGCTTACTACATTCTATAGGTGTTTCGTCAAAGATTTCAGTACAATTGCTGCTCCTCTCCCTAATTGTATAAAGTAAATGCAGCTAGTTTTGAAAGATAAGGCAAAGTAGAGTTTTTTTAAATTGAAAGAAAGATTAACTATTGCACTAGTCTTTTACTCCTATATTTCAATAAGTTATTTGAAGTTCATTGTGATACTTCTGGGATTGGAGTTGGAGTTTTCCTATCTCAGTAAAAACACCATATATACTGTTGTTCATATTTTACAATAATAGAAGCCATATTTTATTCAGAAAGAATTTGTTCTAAATAGTGATTATGAAGCACTCAAATTTCTCAACAATTCTTCAAACTCAAATCATATGCATGCTCAATGGATTTTTCTACATTCAAAGGTTTATCTTTTCTCTTAAGCATAAGTCGAGGAAATTGAACAAAGTAACTGATGCTTTGAGTCATCGAGCAGTTTTTCGTACCTTGGTAAAGAGTGAAATTATTGGCTTTGAAATACTAAAAGATCTCCATATAGATGATAAAGATTTTAAAGAGGAATGGAAGAAATATATCTCAGGAATTTCAAGCAAGTATCAGATATATGATGGATTTCTATTCTTTGGAGAACATCTATGCATTCCTCAAGGATCTTTAAGAGAGTATATAGTTTGAAAGCTACACAGCGGATGATTAAGAGGACATAAGAAATGAGATAAAAGTATTGTATTAGTAGAGACATGATACTACTGGCCGTATTTTAAAAGAGATGTTGAGAAGTTTATTAAACATTGTTACACGAGCTAGATAGTTAAAGGCCATATGCAGAATATGAGTGTATACACTCCTCTTCTTATTCCTAAGGCTCATTGGGAATATTTATCTATGGATTTCATATTGGGATTTCCATAAACTCAATGAGGAACATATTTGATCTTTATCGTTATTGATTGATTTTATAAAATGAAGCACTTCATCCCATATAAGAAGACTTCTGACGCAAGGATTATTGCCAACTTTTCTTTTGAGAGATTGTTCGCTTACATAGATTACCTAAAATTATTATCTCTGATCGAGATAGTAATTCCTAATCTACTTTTGGAAGACCTTATAGAGGAGACTTAATACATCATTACAATATAGTAGTACTTGTTATCCATAGATAGATGAATAAACTGAAGTTGTTAATTTTACATTAAGCAATATTAAGTTGTTAATTGTACATTAAGCAATATCCTGCTAAGCTTGTTTCAAAAAAATTCTCGCTAATGGGATTATATTTTGCCTTAAGCAAAGTTCACTAAGATAATGTGCCCAATTGATCAAATAGAAAGTCACATTTTGAGATTTTCTACATTTGACCTCCCTTATATACCTTAGATTTAATTCCTTTGGCTAAATTACCTAAAATGAGCATCAGTGCTAATTATATAATAGACAAAGTAATCAATGTTCGTGAAAAGGTTAAGAAGAAATAAGAAGAAGCTGCTACTAGGTACAAGACAGACACAAACAAGCATAGGCACTTCAAATCCTTTGTAATAAAAGATAAAATGATGGTTTATCTACGAAAAGAAAGATTTCATGTTGGAGAATACAACAAGCTAAAGCAAAAGAAGATTAGACCATTTCGTATTTTGTAGAAAATCAATGGCAATGCCTATGTCATGGACTTACTAACCATCTATAATATTTTTAAAACATTCAATATTCAATACTTCTTTGAGTATTATGGACTTGCACTATTGTTGTATGTTTAAGCCAACTCAAGGACGAGTTCTTCTAAGGGAGGAGACTGATGTAGGACAAATAGAGTCATAATAGAAGTATGAGTTTATATTTTTATTTTTTAAAAAATTTATTTTACTAGTTTAATTAGGTATATATATATAATATATTATATATGTGGTTATAATTGAGGTAACAAGAAATACAAAAATCTAAATAAGCACGAATGCAGGGGAGCACAGCCATAGGAAAGCACAATAGCAAAAAAGTTCAATAGCAAAAAGCTTGAATAAGTCAAATAACCATGACTATAGGAGAGCATAACTACAAGAGAGCAAAGGAGAGATAAGTAGCTGGATGCTTAATAAGTCAACGACTGCAGGAGAGTACAACTACATGTTAGTATATGATAGTACAAGAGCTCAATATTTGGAAAATTAATAAGTCAAATAAGTATGACTATAGAAGAATACAACTACAGGAGAGTACGCTAGTAAGAGAGTTTAGAAACTAAAAACTTGAATAAGTCAAATAAGCATGATTATATGAGAGCATAACTATGAGAGATAAGTTTAATTAAATAATCTTAGCTGCTGAATCCTTATTCAAGCCTAGTAAAGATTCATTTACAGTTCTTAAAATAGAAAAATCTAAAAGCTATGTTCAATGTGAGTTTGAGAATGACATAACTATTGGAGATAAATGTTAATATCAAATAAAACTTTAATTAAGTGATAAAGATTATCATAATGAGGAGTTATCGATGATTCAAGTTATTTAAATTATATTATAAATAGAAAATTATGAATGCATAGAAGAGAAATGAGTAAATAACTTTAAAAAATCTATTGAAATGCTTATTCAATAATAAAATTATCTTTTTTATACGTAGGTGTAGGAACAATTTTAATATTAAGTGACAAAAATTATCAAAATGAGGAGTTATCAAAATTTTGAGTTACCTAAACTGTATTATAAATAAAAAGTTCTAGATGCACAGAAGGGATGTGAACAAATAATTTTAAAAAAATTCATTGTAATTTTGATTGAATAATAAAATTATTCCTTCTATACCAGGGATGCAAACTAAATACTGAATTAAATAAATTCTTTATGTCTCATTTATTATATGACCCACTATTTCTCGAATTGACTACAAATCTGTGTCAATTATAATTATCGTGGCAGCTGTTATGTTATGTAACCTACAGCTGACTTAAAATTAATTTTTCACAACTCTTATATTGTTTGTGAAAGGGAAAATAAACTAGGTTTTTCAATTTTTAAATTAAAACCTTTTAGGACCGATCTCATACAATATATAAGAATTAAGTAATCTAGAAATTCATACCTTGATGTTTTGAGAAGATGAACAATTGAGAGTTGTAAATCCGCCTCCAAACGATCTTCCGAGCTATGACTCAAGTTTGATCAACATCGGACGTGTAGGCGCTCGCTTCACCACTCCCCAATTGCAACCTGGCTCCTCTTGGATGCCTTCTTTATTTTTCTTAGAATCCCTGGGTTCTCTCTTCTACTCAATTTAAGAGTATAAAGCCCTTTTATAATATCTTATGAAAAACCCTAGTATGTTAGGATTAGGATTTCTATTTAAAATAGAATTCCTCTTTAACTATCTCTCCACTTACCTAAAAGTGGAAGGAATGTAATAAACTAGGAGACCACCTAGTAAAACATTATAAGCTCCCATTTACACTTTAATATAACATACTAGGCCTTAACAAATATTATAATTATAATTTTCATCTAATATGCCGGTTTTCTTGCTTTTGGTCCAAGTGATGGTGTTGTCAATTAAATGAGCTAACCTGAGGATCATTTGGAACATACAATAGTGGCTACAATAATTAAATTTGTAATTAAACAAATATAATTATTTAATTCCAATTCTACTCCACTATAAGATTGGAACCGACCTCCATAATTGTATGCTCGAATATAATTCGCCTAAGCCACATTGATTTCTTTATCGCACAATCCTTTGTACCACATCGTTAATTTAAATTGATATCTCAATCTGTCCAATCAATTTAATTACATCTTTTCCTCGATACTTACCTGGTTTTCTAATGATCATTTTCAACATACTTATTTACGTTGAGACACTCCTGCCGGAGAATTTCTATGATCAAGATCGAAAACCCATCAAGAGATGTGTCGCACAAATTCTATATTGTTAATCTACAATTTCAATACTTGTAATTGCTCCCACCAAGATACTGGTAATCTAGACTACATGTGTATGTCATGCCCATTGGTAACTCAAATGAAATAACAACTACAATCATGAAATCATAACTAACTCAAGATTAAGATTACAAGAAATCAATGCCTATGAGATTTAATAAGTCCGACAGCTTATTACTAGGTTAATTAAATCTCATATGTGATCCGATTCAATGTAGACAACTACATCAATAAATTCATACATGATTAAGACAAATCACTCAATGAATTTATTACGATCTATACCTAAATAAAGTGCCCAACTTTATTTATCAACTGCGAACTTAACTTATTTAATCATAAGATAACTTGTATTTATGTCTTCTGCAAATCCATATGGTGATCGCATAAATACATATAATATGATTAAATGGACTTTACTCAAAATATTAATGTAATTCAAAATATCTGAATAAATATTTAAAATATTTTATTAATCAGAAAATTAATATACTTTAAAGAGCACGTAATCCCAACAATTTGAGCAATAATAATTTAGAAATACAAATAAATTATTTTTGAGTTATTGTAAGATCACAACTAATGTATCATGGCTCAAAATCATGTCATAAATTGCTTTTAAAGTAAATCATATCAACCGCAGCACCTGTACCTGGTGCTATGATTAATGGAGAAAGGAAGAATGTCAGTCGACCACGTGCGCTGATAATATACCATTAAATCGCAGTAAAGAAAAAATAGACTTCTAATTTATTATTGTTTGTCACAAATGAGAGAAAAAAGAAAAATAACAGAAAGATAAAAACTATTAAAATCTAAAAAAAAAAAAACGGAAAGAAAATTTAAAAATCATGCCGCTCCTTTTGTCACTTCATTAGACTATCATATACTTTTCACCAAAAAATATTAGCTCCAAATAACGGTGGGAGTGGCACCAAGCTGCCACATGCATAAATAATGCAGTAGATTATATTGAAGTAATAAATTTTAACCCTGTTAATAGCCTAATAACAATTCAATTTCCTTCACTATCTATGAGCGCCGGTTCGTACTTAGTACCTCTTGTTTCCACTCAATAGATTTTCCAAATTAAATTAATACATAATGAGAGGAAACTAGAGGACACACTCCAATTACTAACGAGTTCTCGTAACAAAAATAACTACTACATTCACCACGAGGATTTTTTGCTCATACTTGAATTTTTCGAGTGCGACTAATCTCAAATACAGAAGGTAAAGACTTCATTCAAATTAGAGGCAGAATTAATTCTTCCTAGTGCACGGGAAAACTTCACAAAATGTCACTGTAACTTTAAGATCTGAAAGGAGATCTCATATAAAAAACATAACGGCTTTATTTAATAACAGAAAAATACTAAAACAAAATTAAGAAAAAAAAAACTCATAATAAAATGAACATAAAACACAATAAATCGTGTATTGAGATTGTTAAGAATAAGTCCAACACCACCTTTCATTAGTCCAAATCAAATAAGTTAAACTCATGCAGGTTATATGGATAGGTATGAGATTTGAATTATGGGTTTGGTTACGTTGGAGTTGCTCCAACATAGAATATTTTTTTATAATCACACTATTAAAGTTATAATATATTCTTTATTAGTTATCACTTTATATGTGTGATTATGATTCATGTTCTACATTAGAGTAATTTCAAAATAACCATATCCTTGAATTAGTGTTGATAAGTGTGGTAGATGAAATTATCGGTGGTAGATGGGGTAAGTAAAAATCAATAATTATTGTTTTTGTAATTTTTTATTTGAATGATTTAAATTTATTTTCATGTCTTATAAATACCTTTTTGTATCATTTGATTATGCATCAAGTGAAGTCTCTCTTGTACAATATTAATAAAATCTTTTAGTTCAACGAAATTCTTCTATTACTTAAATAATTTCAATTTAGAGTGGTTTAATCATCCTCCTCAGCTTTTTCAACACGAGTCATTCTTAAAAAATATTTTTCAATTTTTTCAACATGAGTCATTCTTAAAAAATATTTCGTCAAAGAGCCTACCAATCAAACCACGATCATATCCACTTGGCCTATGGTCGAGTGGTAGAACAACTGCTCTCGTACAAGGAAGAGCAGCTGTTCGACTTATAAAAATATTATGAGGAGTTTAGCTATTCTCTAGTTATAATACAACTGAGTAAATATAGTCTTCTTTCTCGTTAAATATGAAGAGTATGCAATCCTTAAATATTAATGAGGATTAAAAGTTTGGACAATACTTCATAAAAATTAATTAATGTATATTAAACTTAGTAATAATTAAATTTAAAAATATTTAATAAAGTCTTATATAATATAAATTATAATTTTAAATAATAATTTCATATAATCTAAAAGAAAAAAACAAACCACATAATCTAAAACGAAAAAACAAACCACGACCATGGGACTATCGCAACATCGTATCAAAATTCTATTGAATTAGAAGATAGGAGTTGGAAAAAAAAAAAAGGGCAGCTGTGTTATGCCCTAATAAAAGTCCGATACTTGTCAAAATCCAAGTATCAATGTTTACATTCCCTGAAATAACCCCACAATAATGGTACAAGTGGACTGGTTGAAAGGTCGATGAAGCTATTAATTGCTCTTCACCAGCGATAATTAATTAATAACCCCGGTCCCCACCAACAAACCGCCAAACCCCCTTATAAGTCCCTCATGCATTCCCCTCCTCTTTATTAACCTTACACCATCTTTAGCTAAACGAAACTTAAGAAGCACAGATTTGTTTTTCCTTTTTGGTGTGAGTTCGCTGAAGAGGAAGTTTGAGGTTATATTTATCAAATATATATTTTTGTAATATCTGAGTGATATAAGCAGATGGGTATCATTTCTTTGATAACAGGAAGGCCTGGCTCCAGTGGGTTTGGTTCAGCTTCAACTGCTGAGCAAGTTACTGATGGGATTGATGCAACCAACCTCACTGCCATCATCACAGGTCAGTTTCGCTTATAGCTTAAGCATTCAAAAGCTCAACATTATGGTATTTGGTGGTTTCTTTGATATATATGACTCTTTGTGTGAATCTTTTAATCATTTTGTTTTCTTTATGTTAAATGTTCTTTTGCCGTGAAGACGATGAAACTTTTACTCAAATAATTTGTAATGCCGGCTCTACGACGTTACTTGAGGCCTTTGGCGAAACTATACATTATTTGCCAAAATAAATTTTTTAAATTAAAAATGTAGTTTCAAGCTTTTTTCTTTCTTACTTCTTCACATGAAAAATCAATGTTATGTGCTAAAAGTATATAACCGTTTACATTACGTTCGTCATATTCAAAATTATATATGATTCACAGAGAGATAAATGTCTCATTTTCATATTTTATTTAGGAATTTATTAAAAAATTGTATAATTTAAGAATTTATGTAAAGAAAAAGTTTATTAATATAAGTTTTAGTATTTTGATTGAATTTTATAAATACTTGAAAATGCGCCGACGTCTGTCTAATTACCTCCCAACCACAAACTAACCCGTTAACACAAACGACTAAACGAGTGAATAATAAAAGAAAGAGAAATTTTAGTCTTGTTTCGTATTGTTTTTGGCCAATCATTTTCTGTTTTGCGAAAATTATAAAATGAAGACTTTTTGATAAGGAAAGTAGCTAAGAATAAATTGTTGTTTCAATTTTCCTGCATCCGAAATTGCACAGAGGCTCCACAAACGTTTGGTTGTACTTTGTCATAATTACTGAGCCCACATATCTTTTTATTTTATTTAATAATAATAATATTTTATATTTTTTATTTTAAATAACGATTATAAAGAATATAATATTAATTAATTAATTAATAAAATTAAAATAAATTAATTAAAATATTTTACCAATTAATTAATGAATATTATAGTATTTGAGATGATTATTTAGAATAAAAAATTTAAAATATGTAATATTATTTTTTATTTAAAATTTTAAAAAAATATGAATCCCAAATATATTTTATTTTATAATTAATTCATACAAATTATCAAATATATTTTTATAATTTATGCTTTAAATATTATTTTTAAAATAAACGATCAGATGCGTTTTTATATTCACTAAAAGCTAATTATTTCTTTATTATAAAAAATCAAAAATACTATTTGAAAAATAATTCCAAATGTACCCTTAACTTGCTGGATGGATTTGTGATTCAAAAGTAATTTAAAAAATGTGGTGCGTTAGGTATAATTTTTAATCAGTGTTTTATACACTTTTTTTAAAAAAAGGAAAATGATGTTTTCCATGCAACATTTTTTAAAATAAAAATATGTGGAGTAGTTTGTTTTATAATGAAGGGGAAAATGACATTTTTTGATTAATATAGATTTGATTAGATATTAACTAAAATGCTAATAAACATTTTTTTAAGAACTCATTTTGGAACGAATTAAATTCACAATAATACTACATATTCTAATTTTTTTAAATAATTATTTTAAATGATGTGACATTCATCAATTAGTTGGTAAAATTAAAGTGGATTAATTATATTATCTTATTAACTAATTGATTAATACACAAAATTTGTGATGATTATTTAGGATAAAAAATTTTAAATATATAGCATTACTCTTAAACTCAATGTGATTTCTAAATTATTCTTTTTGTATTTTTTGTTTTGCATGCAAATTGCGTCTTACCCTTTTTTTTCTTTTTAAAAAAGAACAAGGCAAAGAGAGAGAGAGAGAGAGAGAATGGGCCTAAATATGTTTTTTTCCCTCTTTCTTTTAGGTACACACGTATTTTTCCATAATACATATTGATAGAATGCTTTTGTAAATCTTCTTGAGTTCTACGTATTGCTATTTGCTTTAAGAATCTCTCTCATTTTGTGTCTCTCTTAAGAATGAAACCACTATGACCTTTATGAGAATTCATATATAGATAAAATGGGTTATTGTCCTTTTATATTTTAAGTTATTGGGAAATAATATATAGGTGCAAAAAGTATTGTTTTATAACATTTTATTTTAAAGAATTGTAAAATTTTATATTTTATTATTTTTTCGTTAAGACCACTGGTTGATCATTAGTTAACTTTTAAAATACTAATTTTGTTCTTGCTTTTAAAAAAAATACAAAGAATATTAATGAATTTACAAAATATTAATACAAAATATATTAACATTTTTTCCGTTCAATACCAATTGTATTATGTTTCTAATGAAATTTTACCCTTTATATTCAATGAAATTGTTGTTTTGATTTTTCTTTATGCATAAAGATACATTTACCGCTATTACTTCAGTTTGATCATCCAACGGTCAACTAATCATCATAACATGAAGTTGTAAAATATAAGGTTTTTTTAATTCTTTAGAAGTGTTATAGTATAATACTTTTTGTACCTCACCAGTAAAAAGGTAACAACTCAAATAAAATTATTTGAAGGAAATTAAAATATTTATCTGGAGATAATTAATTGATGAAGGTAAATGATTGCAGGAGGGGCAAGTGGAATTGGCTTGGAGACAGCAAGGGTCTTAGCTCTACGTAGAGCTCATGTTATTATTGCTGCAAGAAACATGGAAGCTGCAAACGAAGCAAAACAGCTTATTTTAAAAGAAAATGACACTGCTCGAGTTGATACTCTGAAACTTGATCTTTCCTCCATTGCTTCTATTAAAGATTTTGCTCACAACTTCACTGCTCTTAATCTTCCCCTTAACATCTTAATGTAATTTTACTTGCTCCTCTTTCTCGAAATATTACATTAATCTAGTGATATTACCGAGAGACAATAAAAGCACATTATAACATGCCAAAATTAATTTAATGCAGAAACAATGCCGGAATCATGTTCTGTCCCTACCAGATTTCTGAAGATGGAATAGAGATGCAATTTGCAACAAATCATATTGGTGAGTACCTTATTTTGAAGCTGTATAGGTTCTTATAAATTGATTGATAATTAATATTCAACTTTAAATATTACTTCTGCAGGGCATTTTCTTTTAACAAATTTGCTTCTAGAAACAATGAAGCGCACGGCAAAAGAAACTGGTATTGAGGGCAGGATTGTGAATCTATCATCAATAGCCCACCAATACACATACAAAGGTGGGATTCGGTTTCACAAGATCAATGACAGATCAAGGTATGTATTGATCGTATAATAACAATTAATCAACTAAAATTTCTTCTCATGTACATTATAAAATTTGATTCAGTTACTCTGACAAAAAGGCTTATGGGCAATCTAAATTAGCTAGCATATTACACGCCAATGAGCTCTCGCAACAATTTCAGGTAATCATAGTAAATTATCTGGTGACCACTGTTGTCTCTTGAGTTAGCTTTATTTAATATTAAAGTTGGGAACTTTCAGTTTTTAAGTTATAATACTAAATGTTTAGTAAATAGTAATTATTGTAGTTCGGAAGCTAAGATAATTTAATCCGCTACTTATATAATGAAAAACCTATAATATGTTTATTATTTTAAAATTATGTTTATTACACACTATCAGCTTTTATTTTATAATAATAATTTTTTTTTTCATAGTTGTTGTAGCACTTTAATACCAAACATGATTTTAGTAGTCCTTGAACATCGTCACATAATAATTTTACTAACTTAATTACAGGAAGAGGGAGTGAATATCACAGCAAATTCAGTTCATCCGGGGCTAATAATGACGAATCTTTTCAAGCATTCTGCTGCTGTGATGAGTATGTGTATTATATATAATCCCAGAAAGTAAGATGTCTGTTTTCTTATTATCCATCTTACTATCTTTATTTGTGCAGGAATTTTGAAATTTTTCTCATTCTTCCTATGGAAAAATGTACCTCAGGTATTTAATTTCCTAAAAGCTCATTGAAATTTGTCAGATGATTATTAACTAACTAACATTACCTTTGAAATTAATGGCTCTAGGGGGCAGCCACAACGTGCTACGTAGCTCTACATCCGAGTCTGAAAGGCGTAACTGGAAAATATTTCCTGGACTGCAATGAGATGCCACCAAGTGCACTTGCAACAGATGAAAGGCTGGCAAAAAAATTGTGGGACTTCAGCAACAAAATGATTAACTCGGCTTCAAAAACTTCAGCATAAGGTTATTGCAATACTGCAAATTTACTATTACTATGCGTGAAATTATCAGAGGCTTAAGTGCTAGTTAATTCTAATATTGTATATGGAACATATTTGAATGGATGCGGGTGTCATGTGATTGAATCGTTTCATTTCTTTATTTATTTTGAGAAACTGATTCATATCAATCTCATAAAGCCGTTGCTTGTAATCAAAGATGGTCACAATCTATGTACCTACATTTTGCTTCTCCTCTACGGTGCCCACAGTGTGGACTGATGATCAGAAAGTTAACCAAATATAATTATATGATTGGTCCAGTCACAACGTTAAATCAGCTAAGATTTATCAATCACCTATTTTATGATTCCAATCATACCCTTTATATCGTAAAATACAAGTGTACGTTTGGTTATTTTGCAGCAGAGCCCTATTCTGTTATGATAAAATCAAATTAATGCATAAGAAACGATGTACAATTGCAAGCCTTTTTTTTTTTTTTTCTTTTTTACAAAATGAGTTGTTCGGAAGTGATTGCACGTGAGTAATATCGGAGCATTAAAATTCCGATCAGACGGTGGAATTAAATCACACAAAGCCAAAAAAAAAGAAAAAAAAGAAGGAACCTAAAACTCACTTATCAGAGAGTCAAGTCAAGAGGAGTTGTCGTTCTCATACAAGCCTATAGCGCGGACCACCCAAGCGGACCCAGCCACGACAACGGCCGCAAAAACCGGAGGGACAAGCAAGTCAATTTTGGATCTCGTAAATAAGTGGGCCGGCATGCAGATGATCTCTCCTGGCACGTCCAACGGAACCCTGACGGTAACGGACGCATCACCTGCAACACTCTGGCACTCTTTCGAAAACGAAGACGATGGAGATATCGACCAGACAAACGTAATCTCGGGCCAAAACGACGCCGCGGCGACGGTTACGGTCAGGAGAGCTGTCCACGTGGCAGCGTAGAGGAAGAGGGGCCACCGTGATGTGAATTTGTGAAATAGGGAAGTAAAGAATGATTGAGACATTATCATTTGTTGTCAATCCGAGAGAAACCAAAACGTTAATGGGGTGGTTTTAAATGAAAAATAATGGGGAGTGGAAGGGGACCTAATCTTCAACTACTAGTTAAGTGATATAATGGGGTTTGACTGATGAGCCATGGAATGCCTTGAGTGTTGTTGCTTACTTGCTTCAACGACCCTAAGGCCAGTAGCGGGCATTTTGGGACACGTGTCGTTTTGTTAATACTTGGCGGTTCAGATTACTGTAGAGGAGTTACAGGTAGATTTCAAAGAGTAATGATACACGCATCGTAAAATTTTATCTGGTATGTAAGGATAAGATGCCATGCTGATCTGAGCTCCGTTAAATTTTAAAACATCTTTTCTTTTGATATGTGTATTTTAATAAGAGTAAAGATGGATATTTTAAATTTTTTTGTTTTAAATAATTTAATATTTATTAATTAGTTAATAATTCTTTATAAAATTAAGTGAATTAATTATATTATTTTATTAATTAATTAATAATAAATATTTATTTATAATAAGAAATTTAAAATGTATAATATTACTCTTTTAATAAAATAATAGTATATGAATAAGGTTTAACTTTATTATTTTTTTAATTTATTAACTATCAACTTTATACAATTAAAAGAATAAATTATTTTAATTATATTATTTCACCGTATAATTAATAAATATTTCATTGTGATAAAATTTTAAGATATATACAACGGCCCATATTACAAATTAACGCACATTTTTGTATTAATCAATGGACTAATTATAAGAACCAAAATTTTATTTTGTCGTAGATAATGTACTATAGAAAGCAGAACTCTCACTAATGAGATTGTTTCAAATTTTATCTGATGTTATTATAATTATTTTACTGATTGGCAAACATGGCAGCAGGGATAAAATTCTATCTCAATATGAGGATTTAGGATTTTAATTGAAGGGCACATGTGCAAATATATATATATATTTTTTTTCTAGATTCTATCTCACCATCGAATGGATAAATGTTATGATTGTAACAGTTGCTGCGATACTGTTTAAAAAATGCAAAATTACTCTTCAAATTATACTGAAACACAACCCTTAAAAAAAGACTCGTGAGTTCCTTTTGAATGTTTTCAGATATTCTAATTTTGTTTTAATATTCTGTTTTTCTAATTCTGAAAAGGATTTGAGGTGTAGTCCAGCCAGACTTCAGTTGAAACCTCAGGGATATTCGGGGGCTTGAATTTGATGCCTACAAAAGAAGGGATATTCACATTGGTCATTGGAGAAACAGGTCACAGCAAGCCACTGCAAATTTGATGAAAGCATATTTTCAATATGGATGATCAAATCACCATGGATTTTCAAGCTATAATTTATTTGATGAACATTTTATAGAAACCAGATTTGTGATTGATCTGATTTTACACGCAGAGCCGGAGATACAACGATACAGCAAAACAAACAAGGGTATCACATGAATTCTCATGGCAACAATGATTACATGATTTCATATCGGCTTGCTAAATTATCAAGATCTTGGGGAATAGAATGCTTTCTCAACCTGAATGGTAAGAAACAGAAAGCCAACCAACGAGACGCAGATTCCCACGGTCATAACAATCAGCATTGCCTGCAATGAGATGTATGGACCGACAAAGAACACAACCGCAATTGAAGCAGACTGCCAGACCTTGAGCTGTGCAAATGCTCCTTCCTGTTCCCAGAAGCAATCTCTCTCATAATCAGATATTGAAATCATAATAATAGAAACTTTTAGGAGAGATTACAAATTAAATAGAAAGAAAACAGTGAATAATTTACGCTTCTTTTACTAATCAGAATAAAAAGAATCATATATAAACTTATCCCTAATCTGTTAAACAAGGATGCAAACCAATATGGTAGCTAATTGGCTAATCTATAACACAAAGGAAGAGTCTCTCCTCCATCTTGCAAGAATAGTAAACCTATAGACAAAACAACCATCTAATACAGTAGGTGGAATTTTCTTTTTTTACATATTTTTTTTTATTTACGAGTATATGGAAAAAATATGAATGTAATAGAATAAGATTTGCATTAGCAATTAATTATAGAGGTAGGTAAAATAAGCAAGTTTGACTTAGGATATTGCCAATGCGACTAGTTTCATCATTACCATCTTATCCTTGGGTGTTCCTGAAGAATATGAGGTAGACTGACTTACTAAAGGGAAATTCATATTCATAGTTGCCTACCAAACAAATTTTGGTCTTATTAAAATAGGAATAGCTGTTACCGTATCGTGCTTAAAGAGTATCCCAAGCAAGGCACTAAGCTGTGTATTGAGCACTCCATCACCAATGCCCAACAAAGCTGCCATGCTAAGTGGATATAGAGTGCCAAGTACTCCACTAGTTACACTATAGGAAGACAGTAAAACAAGGTGAAGAAAAATTATTAATACCTTCAAACTCACACTACTAAAAAACCTTCAAGTTCTAGAAAACTTCAAGGAAACAGGAGTACACAACACTAACCTGTAATTGAGCAGAATCCAGAGAAATACAATAATCTGAGCAATAGCTCCACCAGAAACTATGAAAGTGATAGATGGAAGACCAGTGGTAAGTCGACCAGCAGCCAGTGAACACTGACAAAAGTGGCAAACCAGGCAGAGACTGAATCCAGTTAATAGATATTTATTTACCAAATTGACTCAAACAGAAATGCCAAAAGCACTTCGGCATAAACATCAAATTACTTCCCATATACAGCCAATGGAAGTGCGACGATAGTCAGCTTTCCAAAGACAGAATATTACAATTGCTTTGAGCAGCAGCAAGCTATATTTTGTGTTTAAAAAAATATATATTCACAATAAATCAATTGGTTGCAGGTAAAGTTTTGTGATTGTAAGAGTATTCAAGACTGTTCTAAAGACACCATGACTAAAAGATTCCTTTGGAACACACAAATTGCCAAGCTGTTCATTGTATGAAATTGCTGATTTCTCCAGTCTCATACTTACTATTGCATCAAAAGCTCCATAAACTGCCATCGCACCACCTACACCAGAAACACCAAGTGCTGGAGTTACAATCTCCTTGGTAAATTCAGCCCTACAAAAGAAAACAGAGTGCACTTATTGGAGAAACTAAATTAGATAATTGAACTATAAACAATAAAAATGTTAATGGAATGGCAATAGAAAGAACAGATATGAAGTTTAACTGACTATTACCATACAAATGCTTGCTGTAATCCTGAATATGCAAAAAGGGGAATGATCAGTAGCATCCGTATGTCAGCCAGAAGAGTGGTAATTGACTTCGACAAAGACACTAAGTATGAATAGAAATTTACAGAAGCATCTGCTGTTTCCTTTTCTCCTTTATCTTCCTCTTTACGTAAGAAGCACATAAGTATAGTGCCCAATGTGATAATGCCAAGAAACACAATGAACAATAAAGTGGTGCCACTGGTGCTTCCCCCCTGCAGTATGTAATAGAAAATAAGTTGCAATGTGAGACTTAAAAAATTAATCATCTAGCAAATTATGTGCCAGAATGTCTATCTAAATAAAACATGTTCCAGAATCAATCTTGATTGAGAAGGTCAGATCTGTAATAAACATCACAACTGTACACATAATTATGTTCAAATGCTAACGCGAATTTCCTATGTGTTACTCAGAATATCATCCTAGAAGGGCAGCACATACCTCATCATCTTCGAGTACCGCAAGTGAGATAAGATTTCCGACAAACTGCCAAAATTGGGAGGAAAATGATAATCAACATTGAGAACGCTGACGACAAACTAAAACTCATCAATTAAAGAAAATGCATTTTTAACTGAAAGAGCACCTGGTGGAGGGCAAACATTCCCCAAAATTCTCCATTGAAGCTGCCAATCACCGTTCCTTCGTGCAACTTGTGATTGCTTGCATGACTGAGTGCAGCGGAAGTGAGATATGTTCCCTAATAGGCCATAACAAATTTCTATGACTTTAGTAACTTCATAGATAATTCCCGTTTGAATATATTATTAAATAAGAAAATCCGAAAACAGCATCTACACCTCTCCAACCCATATTATAGAAGCAGCAAATCCAAGATACAACGACGCCGGCACCATAGTGTACCTACAGAAAAAAATAAAATAAAATAAATAAACAAAGTGAGTGTTTACTAAACTTATTAGCTCGTGTGGTTTCCAAGTTAAGCAGAAGCACAACAGTTATAAACATTGTCCTCGATTACATTTTAACTACAACAATAATTAAGTAGACGATTTGGATTCATTGCTCAGCTGAACTTTTGAGTGTACACTGCTGTTAATACGGGGGCATGCGTGGCAGAAGATCATCATAAGCTTGGTAAAGCAGAGCTCAGCTCGGAATTAGATCCCAATTGTAAATTGAAACACAGAGTTGAGGTGAGTGTATATAGTACCACGTAGGGAACAAATTGGCAGCTACGAATAACCAATAGCCAGTGGTCCCAAGGATCAGAGCGTTCTTGGAACCCAACACTCGAACCACCAATGAAGCAACTAAAGAGAAACACATGAACGATGTGTACAATATCCCAAGCGAAATCGTTCCCAAATTCCCCTCCTGTCACAAAAAAAAAGGGGTAAAAATTAGCTGCAGCAAATAAAAAATCAATTTTCAGCTCAAAAACTAGAAGCGGCCAGAGGCAGCTACTCAACGGTATTAACAGTAGTTTCTAAATTCTGAGCAGCTCCATAAGCGAGAAAAATCAAAAGAAACGCGCAGCTGAGGATATGAACATCACGCGTGTGGTTCTTTGGAGTGAGAACTTGCAAGCTATCAGCAACAAGAGGTGCTTCTTCTTCGCGAGAATCTAGGGAGTCCATTTCTTTTTTTCTTTTTTCTTTTTTTTTGGCTTGGAGTTTCGAGATCAATCTGATGGCGAAATCGCTACATAATAAGTACGAGAAGTGAGTGAGGGTAGTACAAACGAGTGGGACCAAAAGCACGGCGAGTGCCGGCTAGAATCTTGTGAACTACAGGACAGGTAAAAGAGTTTTGGTTCAGCGAATAATTAAGTTCATAGGATTTTTAAATGACTGATTAAATATTGTTGAAAAAGAGCGAACCGAGTTTTTGAATTTTGGAAGGACTATTTGGGAATCAAAACGGAGGAGGGAGGGAGGCTTTGAAATAATCGAAGCGTGGAAAGTGTATTTCAGAGTAACTACAGACGGTTAAGAACACGACGGGAGAACTGACGATCGTTTTTTCTTTTTTTTTTTTTTATTAAAATAAAATAAATTAAATTACGAATTATTGTTTCTTTTGGTGTCATGACATTTTCTTGATTCTCTTGATTCTGGCTGGAATCTGATTTGGCCTCGTTGGCACCAAGCGTTACGCAATTGATTCCTTCGATTATTTTTTTTTTTGGTCATTTTTTAAGATTTATGGCCGCTCGATGATCATATATATAATAATAAGGTCATGATTATCTTATATCGCAAGTTATGGTAATATATACAAAGTGATAAATAATAAAAATATGTTATAATTTTAATTTTATAATTATAAAAATATTTTATAATAAAATAATTTTAACATAATTAAACTTTAGTAACAATAGTATAATTTCTAAATATGAATGAGTACATGTGATAATGGTATCTTCAATCAAATTACGAGGTTACATCCTTTTATTTCCTTTTTTTTTTTTGCATTTTTTTTGAAGTGTCAAATTAGTACAGACATAAATTTGACTTTTACTGGAATAAAAATTAAATTTTAAAAAAACATGATGCCTCCTTGATTTCATGATTTTATAACTTAATCAAAGGAAGACAAAATTGTGATTTAAGGGCTATGATTCATGGTCATGCCCGTCAATTATATCAATATATCTAATAAGCCAAATTGCCTATCTTACATTTGGAAAATTGACATCAATAATAGAATTGGATACAAAAGTAGATACAATCCTCAGCTAAAGGCCAGAAATAAAAACAACACCAACAAAGGCTGTCTATCAGCAGCCCCAAGCACCAATTGAACATAGGAAGCTAAAAAATTTCATTTCCGAGCTATGTCTGCTCTGTATCAACATCCCGAGAGTACTCTTTGAGAAAATGTTCAATACCAAACTTCATTTAAGTAATGAGGAAAATACATGGCTTCCATCCATTCTACTAGTCAGTCAGTCAATACTAAAAATATTTTGATCTTGACCGGAAAGTTTTTCTGGGCATCCGACTATCCAAGATATCACCAAAAGTGGCCAATGCATCTTGAAACTTACGGATTTTGAGAAACCCCCTTACCATTGAAGTTTCTCGGTCTGAGAATTTTGCTTTATCCATAACCATATCAATAAGCTCAACCAAAGTTTCCTCCTTGGCCAAAGAAACAAGTCCTTCAGCCAACATGTAGAATGATGAGAACTCCGGGAGAAATCCTCTCTCTAACATCTCTATCAAAAAGTCAACAGCTTCTCCAATTGGTCCCCCCCCAGTACAGAGCCCACGGAAAACATGCTTATAGGTAAGAGCATCTGGAGGATCGGCCTTTTCCTTCATTTCTCGGAAAAGCCTCATAGCTTCGGTTGTTCTTTTTCGTCTAAAGAGAGCTTGAATTACAGGGTTATAAGCTTGTGGAGTCAAAACAATTCCTTTCATCTGAATTGACCTCAAGAGTTTACTAGCAACCTCAACTCTACCAGCCTTACACAGCCCCCCAATTAAGGTTCCATACGTAACAATATCAGGTTCACAGCCATTTGAAGTCATATTTTGGACAATATCCGCAGCCTTTTTTATGTCTCCCGCCCGACAGAAGTAGGTTAGAAGGGAATTGTAGGTAAATTTGTCAGGTTTTAACCCTTCCATTATCATCTGGTCCATAAGCTGAGCAGCATCCTCCACCCTCCTGCTCTTGCAAAGACCATCAATAAGGGTGTTGTAGGTCACAGAATTTCTTGAAATCCCTTGGATTTCCATCTCATCAAAGATCTCCTCTGCTTCTTCAATTCTTTTGAGTTTGCAAAACCCATCAATCAAAGTATTATATGTCACCACATTCCTTGCGCAGCCACTTGATTCCATTTCTTTTAACAGTCTTATAGCTTCCCCCAGCATCCCTCTAGAACAAAGGCTGTCTATCAACATATTGTAAGTAAATTCATCAGGTTGGCACCCTTTAGTCTTCATCTCCTGAAACAATTCCATTGCAACATTGAAGTTACTGGTCAAGCAGAGACCTTGTATCAGGGAATTGAATGTACAAACATCGGGCAAAATTCCCTTGCTTGTGAGGACACGAACAAGTTCCGTGGCCTCCTCAACTTGGTTCTCTTTGCACAAGGTGCTAATCAGAGTATTATAAGTAATGGTATTAGGCGAACAATCCCTCAAAATCATCTGATTGAGAATCTCCACCGCCTCCTCAACTTCGCCCAATTTACACAATCCAGATATCAAAGAATTATATGTAAAAACATCAGGATCAAACCCCTCTTGAAGCATCATGTCCATGACCTCCAACGCTTGCTTGACATGTCCCACTTTGCACAAACCATTCACCAAAGTATTGTACGTAAACTGGTCAGGATAAAATCCCTCACTCACCATCTCTTGTATAAAACTTAAGGCATCCTCTATCCTTCCCTCTTTACAAAACCCATGAACTAAAACATTAACAGTCACATTAGTAACCGGGCATCCGTGTCCCACCATTTGCTCTCTAATCCTCAATGCACCATCCAAATTACCTTCCTCAATCAACCCTTGCATTAACGTCGTAAACGTTCTCTCATCCGGTGCCAAACCATAGCTAGGCATCTCTTCCATCATCAAAATAGCAGGCCTAATTTGATGAGCCTTACATAAAGCCTTAATCAATATATTAAATGTAGAAACATCAGGCTTAATCCCTCTACTAACCATATCAGCATGAGCAGTTTCAACTAGTTTTAACTTATTCCCATCAACAAGAACATTCAACAAGTGATTATAAAAATGGGCGTCAGGTTCTAATCCAAACTTATCCTTCATCAACTGGGTCACTTCTAAAATTTCATCGTACATGTCAAATTTAGCATAACTTTCTACGAAAATCAAGAAAGTACCTGTACGAATTAGACAGCCGGAGAGTTTCATATCTTCTAAAATGCGTCTCATGGAATCAAAAGATCCGACCTTTCCAAGTTTGGTCAGTAGTTCTTCGTAGAGAGAGGAATTGGGTGCGAAATTGGGCTGCTTAGAGGCCCAATTGAACAAGCGGAGTGCTGAGGACTCGTCGCGTTGGCGACGGAGAGTGTCGAGGAGTTGAGATGAAGTGAAATTGGGAGGGAGTTGACGAGAGAAAGTGGTAGATGAAGATGATTGTGAGGTGAGTTGCTGACGGTCATGGTGCTGTGTGGAGGCAAAAGAAATGGTGGTGGGTTTGGGAGAGAAAGGGGGGAGGGGCTGTGGTGGGAGAGGCCATGGGTAACTCTTGAGACACAAAGAGAATGACATTTTAGGGGATTTGACAAAGATTGAACATGGAAATTTGGAAAAGAAAGTTTCTTTCTTTCTTTCTTTCTGGAATGAGCTAGTGAGCTGCAGCTGAAGTGAAGAGAACTAGATTTTTCCTCTTTTTAATTTTGTACAAAGGTCGTTTCCGGAGGTTTTCCTGTCAATTGCATAACAATAATATTGCACGTTAATTAATTAATTAATTATATTATATTATTAATTAATTGATAAATATCATATTATTTAAAATAATTATTTAAAATAAAAAAATTTAAAATATGTAAGATTATTTTATAATTTTCTTTGATGGACTGATATAATATTTTATATATTATTTTAAGAAAAAGAAGAGAGAGATTGATTAATATATTATTTCTAAAATGTCTTTTATAATAAATTATTATGTAATTGTGATCAGGCTATGCAAGCTAGCCAAATATATATATATATATATATATCACATGACATTTTTTCAATGAAAATAATATCACATAATTGGACAAAATCACTATATTATTTAGTTAAGCTACGGTACGTAATAAAATTTTTATTACGAACTTGATATTATTTTTAAAATTATTAATTTATAAATTTATTAATATTATTTAAATTAATAAATTTTTCATAGTTTTAAAACTATTAATTTATTGAGGTTATAATATATTTTCACCGTATCATATTCCACAAAATTTAAAAAAAGTTATCTCAAAGTAATAATAGAAATTGTACTAGATTATTTATTAACTACATCAACTGTTAGACTCCTCACAAAAATAAAGACTAAGATATTATATATCTACCGTGTTATTGGAACGGATTTTTATTGATGGCAATATAAAAGAAATAGTCATATTTGGGGACATATGATATGAGTCAACATGATCTTATCAAATAGAGAACTAGAATGTTGAGGAAACCCAGTACATAGAAAGCGAATGGAGTAGTTATGCAGCCACAACTTCGGGAGCTAACAAAATTGTATTGGAAGGCCTCGTGGGTTTAACAAAAATTCGCATCCCACACCAGCTAGAATAAACGTAGTCCAATCCTTTTCCAATGCACCAACATTAAGTTGGTAGCAACTCCTGCATCGAATGTGCATCTGCTTGGACTTACTTGCAAAAGTTTTGCTCTTATCAATAACACCCAGATTGCACCGTGCACATATACTCCTGCCTGGTTTAAAGGTTAAGCTATATTGAATTGATACTGATCCGAACTTATATGCTCTTAGCATCTACAAATTTTAAAAAATATATCAGAAGTATCATATTAATTATATAATAATGATATTTTAATATGTGTAGATTTATTTTAAAAAATTATTGTATAAGTAATAATTATATTAAATTTAATTATAAATGTCATACATGCATTCATTGACCATATCACCTCTAGGGTGTGTTTGGCATCTTTTATTACATGGAATTATATTGCTAACCATATGTTTGAGCGCCAAACTTGGCGCATTAGCTTTGTGTGCCAAATTAGCGCATTTGCCTCTTTTTTTCTTATTTTATAATAATAATAAATATAATTTTTTAATTTAATATAATATTATTTTTTATTTTTTATTTTTACATTATAATTATTAATATAAATTTATAATTGATTATTCAATAATATTATATTATATTTTAATTTTTATTATATTAAAATATAATTAAATAATGTATTATTTAATTATATTATAATACCTAAAATATAAAATAGATAAAATATAAAATAGATTAATATTTAATAAGTTAATATAAATAATAATAAATAAAAATTATTATGTAAATATGAATAGCTTGCTTTTTTCTTTATAATAATAATAAATGAAACTTTTTAATTTAATATAATATATATATTTTTACATTATAATTTATTAATAAATTTATAATTTAATATAACTAATAATAAATATTTAAATATGAATAATATTAATTTAAAATTAATACAATTTAAATATATTAATATAGAATAAAAATATTAATATAATATAATATATAATTTAAATTAATCACAAAAAAATTAATACAAGTACAATGCATCACCAAATATTATACAATATTATTATAATACATTATTAATATAATACAATATAATAAAATACAATAGTATTAAAATAATACAATACAACATTTGACCTTTTTCCAAAGCGGCCTTGCATACACTGAGCATAGCAACTGCAAAGAATCATTGTTTCTCATTGCTCATGGTACTTCAGAATAAGTAATTTGCTCTCTTCATATATTTTTCTCAATATTACAAAACGAGTTAGTCAATAAGCAACCAAACAGGTAATAAGAGCAGGCCCCTTCAACAATCCCCAGGTAGAATGACAATGGTCAGATATTAAAATTTGAAAACAAACTAAGGGTGAGATATCTAATCCCTCGCAAAACAGTTACATATTAGCTTGTGGAGATCATACTACAAGACACTGAACACAGGTTCTATAAATAACAAATCACAAAGACTATGGCGAAACTTGGAAATTGCTAACATAATTAGCCAAGTTTACCATCCAAGAAAATATAAACATTTCACTCAAGTAGAGACGACCGAATGGAGGAATTTCCTCATGATAAGGCCATTCAAATTCAGTTGGCACGGCTTCTAATAACATCAAGGCCCATCTCAGTAGGATCAGTTGCTTGCAATTCTACCTGAATTCCATCAAGTTCTCTCTTAAATCTGTCCTTGGAGCTTGCATAAATCATCTTGCTTCTGACCCTTGATGTATCAGGAGACCTTCAAAGAACAGCACAAAGTATAAGTAACTGCTAGAGGAACAGCATATAGTTTAAACTCTTAACACATAAAGGAAATTGGCATTACCATGCAATGAAGAAGATCCTGCTTTTCTGACAATTCTCTGCAGTGACAAAATCGAAATCATAGACAGCATAGCGACATTCATTAGTTGGAAGTGCTGCAGCGAAATCCTCATAACTTTGAGCTGGCTCACCAAGCGTCTCCACAACAACTTGCTTCTGCTTCTCCTCGATCTTGAAAACTATGAACCGATAGGTTCTTTTAGCCTTGAGCTCCAAAAACTTTGATTTGCAATCATCATGCACAGCCATACCAGACGCTGCGTTGGCCTGCAATTCTAAGCCATCACGAATTATTATACCATAAGACCAGGTGTCAGAATAGTGAACACACAACAAGAATATTGTCAGTCAAAACTGCATCTTAATCTCAAATTGTGCATGCCTTACACATGCTAAAATATTGAAGATGTACACAAACTTTTGAAACTAAACTTGAAGCCCTCTTCTAATAAAATTGAAACGTCAAATCAAATCAACCAAGACAAAAGCTACACTGGGTTTTGCAAGTTTTTCCTCAATGAAAAGAATAGTAAGACGTTTTCAACACGAGTTGAATCAGTCAACGGGGTCCAAGAAGTTGTCACATTCACAAAACCTTACAAAATTACCCATCAAATCAACATAAACTCATAGTTTAGTAATAATTTCATCCAAAAATTAGAGAATTATATAGTCTGAGGACTGCCATTGATCGGGTTACCAGAAAACCTAAAATAATCAAATCTAACACAAACAGATGAGCTAGGCAATCAAGTAATTAAGTCAGGAGATCCATTTCTTTCTCATTCATGCACCAAACATAAAATTTGATCGATTAGAATAACAATGAAATCCATCTGATTATACTTTCAATAAGTATGATTCACAGATTTATTCAGATACAAATCAGATCTGCTATCTAACAAAGCACATATAACGTGTTACAATCAACAAATCCAAATCAATTTCGTAAATCATACGAATTTAGGACTCCAAATTAAGATCTAACATCAAAGAGCTCAACTCAACGTAATCAGAATAGCAAAGCAAAAGCAGCAATCTATAATAAGTTTCCAAAATTTCCTCCATTTTCAAAACAATTTTCTCAATAACCAAACAGAAGATAAAGTAAACAGTATTAGCGCGAAGCAGACAGTGATTAGAGTAAAAAAAAACCCACCATTTTTTCCGGCGATTTTGTAAACAAGACGGCGAGAGAGAGATTGGGATCGGCGATTAAGAAGGAAAGAAAATGAAGAGAATCGAATCTCCTCCGATGATTGACGAGGGTAAGCTTGAGATGTTTGAAGCAGCCTTATAATGGTGCTCTCTGTCTGCGGAGAATTAATATTCTGGGAGTAATGTATTATTTTTGTAGCGTGTGATTAGTCTAATCGCGTGGTGCCACGTCGAGTTTGGAATTGTAGAGTGCACGTCTGTCAATGCCACCCGCGCTGCTGTCTCCGGTTTGGCTTGTACAATGCGGCTGGGCAGCTGGCTTTTAGAAAGTGTGTGTAGATGGAGTTGTTAAGATGAAGGGCGCCGTTTGCCCCATATTTGAAATTAAAAAAATAGAGAAAAAAAATTATACATATATATATAAATTGATATTTAGAGAAAAGAAAGTTTTTGTATAGAAATGGCGAATTTCTTGAAAGATAAATGATAATATATTTTAATTTAATTGTAAAAAATACCCTCAATCATGGGATAAATTATTGGCTCTTCTTTCTTTTGATATATTTATGTACAACAAATTTTAATTTTACTTAGTAGGAATTGATATCGATGATAAGTTGGATTAGTCTAATATAAGAATTATTTAAAAAAAAAATTAGATAAAATTTTATATAACTGCTATAAATTTAATTAGACTCTAAAAATTATAAAATTTTTTGTTGGCTTCTATTAATCTCTTGAGCTTATGTATAAACGCACTTACCTCATATTCAATAACTATTATAAGTCTAATTAGACTCAAATAATTATACAAATTTTTAGTTGACTTTGACTTTCATGAATTTTTATATAAACACATATTTTTTAAAAATCTAAAATAAATATATATGAGACATGAAAACCACAGAGAACATATTGAAAAATATAAAGAAGCTTACTAAACGTGTGAGTGTATGAATACAAGAGAAAATGACAGTGAGTTCTTACAATGTGATCTGAATGAGTTTTACTTTCTATGATTATCTTTTAATTATAAATATACATGATTATTTACTGATCGTAAGCATATAGAGGGATGAAGAATTTTCTTCAAATTGACACTAATATAATTTTATTGTGATCGACTTCTCTATTCTGAGATAAAAAAATACAGTTTTGAATCTCTCATAAATTGTATGTTAAATATACACAAATATCAACATATTATATTAAGCATATATAACATATTATTATCTTTTGATTATAAGCATACATAATTATCTACAGACCGTAAGTATATAAAGCTTTGAGAATTTTCTTCAACTTGACATGACATAATTTTATTGTGATTTATTTAACTATTTGGGGATTAAAAATATACTTTTGAATTTCTCATAAATTGTATATTAAATATACACGAATATCAATATATTCTATTAAGCATATATAACATATTTTAATATTATCTTCCTATTATAAGTATACATGATTATCTACCGACCGTAATCATATAGAACTATGAGAATTTTCTATTCCTATGAAATAAATTTAATGTTTATAATTTTTTTAAGACGTTCCCATGAACTCATCAAAGGCTCGAGTTTAGTCCCCGTCATAATTTGTATTAGTTTTGTGTTTCGAACTGATTGCCAGACCGACTCTCGTCGTTACGCATTCGACCAAACGATCGTTGACACCCATTTGTTTTCCTTACAATTTTAAGCACTTTGCGATTCTTTTTCCTCAATCCTTTCCATCTTGTATTTGGCCATGAACTTCAGAGTTCATACATCGACGAGGGGCCTATTTGATATAAATAAACGAGTTATCTAGGTGGTTGTTCGGCTGGCTGGCTGGTTTATAATTGGTGTACACGTCAAAGAGAATTTGTTAGTCGACAAAATGCAGTATTTTTTTAATTTTTTTTATTAAGTGGTGTTGGATTAATAATGGAGAATTTGGATCTTTCAATAACATCATTAATGTAAGTGTCAATAACAACATATTGGATTGGGTCCATCAAGCTTCTCTCCATATCTGTGCGTCGATCAAACGCTACAACCATTACGTTTTGATTTGCGAATGATTGATTTGTTAAAAGTTAGTTTGTTAAAATAGTTCATCTTTATAAAGGCCATTTACATTGCCCCCCATTTTAACCTAGATTCATCTTCTTTCTAATCGTATGTATTATGTGATTATCAATTAGGTTAATAATAGGATAGGATTGAACAAAAACAAAGAAAAAACATTTGGAATTGATTAATTACAAAATAAAATTATAAAATTATCCCACCAATCTAACAGTTAAAAATTACCATTTAGTAGGTTTGATGAGTTTGATCTTGACTAGTCGAACGTATCACTTCGACATTCCACACAAGTCCTCTTCCTTCAAACACGGGCGAGAGAGAGTTCAATTTGCATTTTAACACGTCACACTTAATGAAAATTATCGTAAATTGAGAGTGAACTTATAGTTGAAATTATTGTTGCTCCTATCAATAAAAACCGAGAGAAACAGCTTTTTTATTTATAAAGATTAATGATTTTGATGTTTGAATTTTTTGAATAAATTTCTTATATTTCCAAAAAGATTGAGATCCTGTAATGAGTATTTAATAATCAAATGCTCAATCAATAATTGAAAAAAAAAAATTCACATGTTTGACTAACCGAGGCCAGCCAGTTGCCCAGTTCTGATGCAAGATATAGGTCCTTAGTAGGACAGGAGATAAAATAAAATAAAACTCATTTAATTTTAAAATACATGCATTTACGAATTGCGCCAGACAGGGCGTTCCCTCTATTTAAATCAAAGCATATGCAAATTATAATTAGCAAATGTGTATTATACAGGATGTGGCAGGTTTTTGTATTTTTTTTATTATACGAGATTATTGTTCAAGATAGCTCATATTATATGAAACTCTAACAGATATTTATAAATCCGACTGTTGCTGGTTATCTACTTCATTCACATTTAACGAAAATAAAAGTAAACTCATATTTAATAAGAAAGAAGACTATATTCATCCAATTATATAACAATTGAAGAAGGAACTAAATTTTTCCATAAAAAACTATTGCTGGTCACCTACTTCACTTACATTTAGCGAGAATGCAGGTAGACTCATATTTAACGAAGGAGAAGACTACCTTCACCCAATTGTATAACAATTGAAGAAGGAACTAAATTATCCCATAATATTTTTATGGAGGGTCGAACAGCTACTCTCCAATAAAGAAGAGCAACTATTCTACCACTGGCCATGGGCCGAGTGGATCAGAATGTGGCATTTAAAAACTAAATATGTTTCGATTAAAAGATTTTTTTCTTTAAGTGGTTATAATAGATATATATGATCTAAAATTTATTTATCGGAAGTCTAGTTGCATATTAATGTATTCTAGTTAACAAAATCTGTCAAATATTAGCTTAATAATCTACTCTTATAAATATATAAGGAGATAATTAGCGTAATAATTGGAAATTAAGACATAACTTGAACCCACGCTTTTAATATAGTTGTTAAGGGACGCATATTAGCAATTGGCAACGGTGGCTTTGTTTTAAAGAATTAAATCAAGGTCCAGACTGTCCACAAAACAAGTCAATAATAACTCTACAAGAAATGTGTTCATGAATTTGGTTCACCAAAGTTAGAACTTAGAAGGGTGACAAAGTCATATTCAAGCCAATCAAGAACTACCATATTTCGTTACTATTGATACAGAAAGTGTGTGTGTGCGCGCACGTGCGCATATATATATATATATATATATAACTAATAAAATCAATCAATAACTAATAATATATATATACTAGGACTAATTTATTTATAATCAATTAATTATTAGGACTAATTTAAAACATTAGGATAGCGTTTACATTTTGGATTGGAATGACAATTCTGAGGAGTGAGAATCTTGAGATTGAGAGTGTAGAATGAGAGTGAGAATAAATTGTTTGCTTATATTGGAATGAAAGTACAGAATTAGAATCAAAATTTAATTTATGTGTTTGTTTTGTCTTGGATTGTGAGTAAATGATTTCAAATTATAGTTTTAACATTATTTAAAGAATTTTAGTTTTAATTACATAATTAATAAGAAATATATTTAAAAAATAAAATATTTATTTATTATATTTATAAATTAATAATAATTATTAATATTCTTAGTTATGTAAATCAAAAATTTTTATTAATTTTAATTTCAATTATGTAAATTAAAAATTATTGATAAAAGCAACACAAATGAATCATTATTATTAATAATATAGTAAAAAATTAATATTTTCTTAGAATAAACTACTTAATATTATTAATTATTAATATTAAATAAATATAATACTATTATAGTTTAAATAAATATGATAATGTTATATTGTCAAATAAAGATAATATATAGTAACATTATTAATTCTCTATGGACATAATAATATTATATATAAATAAGTTTAATATTATTATTAATAAATGTAACAATATAATAATAATATTTAAATAAATATGATTTTTTATTTTATTAAATATAAATATATTAAATTTAATAAAAGAATGGTTAAAAAAGAAGATGTGAGAGTGGGAGTAGGATTCTCATTCTCCTCTTAAAATATGTAAGTAAACATTAAAATTAAAAGGAATTCATACTACTCACTCTTACTTCAATAAATAAATAAAACATAAATTTTAACCCTCTTTAAAATGTAAATATACCATGAGTAGTTAACGCATTGCGATGGCAAAACATTCCAATTTTGTAACAAAGAACTCATAATGCAAAAGCATTAAGATTCAATGGTAAGTGTTAGGTTTAGGCATTTTTAACCAAATTCAAACAGTCCAATCCGAGTCGACCATTTTGGACCAGATCAATTTAAGAGGAATTCAATTTGATATGCGATTTACTAAATTCCAACCCGATATTGTTTGGTTCGAATCTCGTTTATCCAAATTCAAACCGATTGAACCCAACTAAATCGAAAATTATAGAACATGTTTTTAGTTGACCACGTATCGACTTGTAATTCATTGTTATAATAACTTACAAAGTGATATTCACATTGTATAATCATATTTCTATTTACTAACCTAATCACATAAACAAACACTCGACATGCCACTTGCTAGCTGCTAAGTTGGTTATTGTTACTACGCCTCTATTGTCATTGACTTACAACTGTTAGCTGCTGCTCCTTTGCTGTCAAGTGTTATTGACCTATTGCTGATCGATTGCTGCTGTCGCTCTTTGTTGTCAGATCAAGCTTTTGGTTGTTGTTGCTACAACTGTTAGCTGCCACTCCTTTCTTGTCTAGTGTCGATAACCCACTACTAGTTGTTGCTACCGCTTTTTGTTGTCACGTCAAGCTTGTTGTTGCTGCCTCTCTTTATTGTCAAGTGTTATTGCTGCCACTCTTTGTTGGTTGTTGCTACTATTCTTCTACGTCGTTGCTGTTATTCGTCTATATAGGCCTATTTGAAATTGAGATTAGATAGTTTTATCTTAAAAACTACAGTATTATAATGTTTGGTAAACACTAGTTACTATACCTTAAAATCTATGTTGATATGATTTTTCACTTATATGATAAAAAATCTATTACATTTTTAATAATTTTATCAAAATTATTATTTCAAAATTATATTTACTATATATTATTAATCCTTTTTTCATAATTATATATTTTTTCTATAGTAATTATAATTTAAAAGTTACATTACCTTAATATAAAACAGAACAATAACTACTGCCGCTCGTCTAGGTCACTACTTCCTCTCTTCTACCATCACATCAAGCATCTATTCTATGAATTGTATATAAAAATGTATATGAAATGTATACAAAATATCAATTTTATAATATCTTTTACATAAAAAGTATCATAAATGTATATAAAAATAATATCATCATATCTTGAATATGTTCAATCATCCTCTAATACAGCTTCTATTCTATGAATTGTTTGCCTTAACCTCATCATCCTCATCCCCACCATCAACTAACTAACAGAGCAAAGACAACTCATTGATTAGTTTTTTGTGAGAACACATAAAGCAAAACATACCCATTCACATAATAAAAGTATTGGCATTAATAAGAAACTTACTCAAATAATAATCTATTAATAAAATGAAAATTAACAACTGATACCTTCAGAACTGATTTGAGCATTTGACTCTCCAAGCACAAGCTTCACTGTTCTTTTTTACTTCTTTCCTTCATTCTCCAAATCTTTTACTTTTACGTCCAAATCAACACATTGATGCTTGTTACTTCCTTGATCTGGAGAAGCACCATACACATATTTGCCTTTGATTCTTGCTCCCCAACCAACAACACGACCATGTATTGGTTCTCTTGTCACTTCAGATATATTTTCCACTCATCTACTGGTAAACCTTGATCTATGATAGTTGATCTCATTGCTTCCATTGTTTCCTATAACAAGTACACATGTTTGTGTATATGCATATGGTAATGAAATCATGCAAATAAATCAAAAATATTATAAAAATTTAATATTGAATACACACATGGATTTCCTTTGCCTTGTTATTGGCCCATATCTCATTCTTCCTCACATGAAACAATTTGAATAGATTAAGTGGACTAAGTTCAATCCTTGTTTATTGCTGTAACAAAAAATTGAAACTAAATAAGGTTATATTATAAAAATATATAAATACTATTGTTATTATAATCAAAGTCAACCAATATCGCTCACCACTTCATTTTTATTCTTAGCCATTAGGATCGAACCTGTAATATGAATAAGTTTTGACTTAGTTCGGTTTCTATTGTTTGCTGTGCTCATCTTCTACACATATATAAAAAATAAGAATGAAATAAGTTGGTAAAAAATAACACTTAAACAAATAGTGAATGAGCTTACTTAAATACCATATTTAATATATAAAAAATAGTTTTTAAACTTTATTATTACCTTCCACCCGTCATCCATCCATTTGTCAACCATTTGTCTCCATATTATTAGAGGCACGCTCTTTGGAATATGTACATAACACTCTCCAATAAAGGGATACTTCTTAAAAATGCACCTCCTAAGCTCTGACATCTAATCGGGAAAACCAATTTTTACATGAAGTTCTGCAACGTCTTTAAGCTCTTGTTCCGTACATGTATAAGAAAATTGTACACCTTAAAATGAGAAAATAATGTTTTAAATTCCTCCCTTGGATATTTAGAATTTTTAACATATGGCTCATTGACGCTGATATTGAAAATGACACTAATTTCATGTATAGCTTTATGATCCTTGTAATTTTTAGGAAAAAAAAAGTGTAAGTAAATTTCAAAGCTACTAGAATTAAATATAAAGGTTATATAAGCCATCATATATTTCTAAAGTCAAACCATGCCCTTGAACAACTCCTTTGGCATTTCCTTGACCAATTTTCTTATTTTTACTACTTGAATCTGATACTAAATCAAAGAAGATGTAAATTAGCCATTAATTTGAATTTAATTATGAATTAAAAGTTAAATTGTTAAAACTGTCTAGACTGTTCACTTACTAATTGATAAAGTCTACTGTAGCCTTTATCATATTGCCATTATCATATGCAGACAAAATAATGGCAGGCAACACAAAAAGGAATGTAGTCCTAGAATGCTAAGAAAAGATAAGTCTCTTTATTCTTTTTGGTTGCCTTAATCCCAAGATATAAAATAGTATATTTTAAGTAAACATATCATTTATGGCCATCGCACACAAAAAGAATAAAAAAGAGAGATTTTAAAGTTGCAATATAAGTATTTTTCGTGGAGAAGAATGAGAGATAATAGAAGATTAAAGCATGACACTTTGGTTATTTTGCGTCTCAACTTTTATCTTGTATTTATTTATTTTGTTCTCTCTTTGATAATATATTTAATGGCAAACACTTGTGTTGTTACTGTTTCAAAGCTTATTATGATCTAAGTCTTAATGGTTATTTGATTGACATTATGTTGCTCATAACTTGCTGTAGCATTTTGTTTTAATTTTATTTATTGCAATTTCCTATTTTAGGTGACTACTCATTTAGTGAATATTAACTAAGAATGATTCTAAAAAATGTTTAACTTAGTAGAAAAAATTAAGATAATACATGATTTTAGATTAGATTTCCTAAGTTGAGCTAATCTCAATTTGAATAGAGTTATACTTAATTTAAGATTAATAAAGAATTAGAAATAAGGATTCACCATGTAAGGTAAATAGAGTCTAAAACATATAATGATATTTGTAATGTTAGTTTAACAACTAGTCACTATTAGATTACATATAGTTTTAAGATATCCAAAATGCAACAGCTGAGGATGTATTAAAGATTTTATCTAATGTTGTAATAGATATTGTAGCAATTGTTCTTTAATTGAAAGATAGTCAATAGTTATTAAGTGAGTTCAGAACACAACTACCATTTTGCCATTACGTATATCTTCGTATTTGACTTTACATTCTCTTTATTGCATTCTACTTATTGCATTTTTTTATTTTATTAGATCATTAATCTTATCATTTATTTTTGTTTTATTTAGTTTATTAAAATTGCACTATTAAGATTACTATAACAAGTCCTATAACATTGATCCTTATAGAGACTGTCTTGGTACTTATTATTATATTACTTATTGTATACACTTGCACATTGACAGTTCACTAAATTTGGCAAGTATATTATCACACACTTTTTTTTTCAATGTGCATGGCATCCAAATTATAGCGCAAACAAAAGCATTTTCCAGTATGGTAACTAAAAAAATATACCATGTTTTTTCATAATTATGGCACTTTCTAAACCTAGAATGACTTGTTTTTTCCCTACTTTACCAAATGTTATTGGCCTTCAACTTTCAAATTCATTTAGCACTTGCTCATTGGATGGTCTTTTTTGTGCAACTCTTTTTTTTTTTTTTTCTGTCCCATCATAAAATTGGATCGTTTAAGATCATCATTTATGCCCTAATGGTAGAAATTGACAATGGCTCATATAATATATTTTTGAATTATAAGGTAATTTAAGATGTGCAGTCTTCTTAGCATAACATGGACAAGCCAACTTTTCTTGTGTGCTCCAATTAGATAGATAAGTATATGCAAAAAAATTCATTAATTGTCCACATAATAACAGCTTTCATTTGAAAATTTACATGTCTCCATTTTCCCACAACTCATTCAATTCATCAATTAATGGCTCAAGTATACATCAATATCATTGCCTAGGCCTTTTGGGCTTGGGATAAGCAAAGACATGAATATATATGACTCTTTCATACATATCCAAGGTGGAAGATTATATGGAAATAAAAGAACAAACCAACAACTTTACCCAACATTTATATTTCCAAAAGGATTGAAGCCATCAGTAGCTAAACCTAGTTAAACACTATAAGGATCACTTGAACATGACTCGCGGTCACGATCAAAACACTTTTAAGCCTCAAAATCTACAGGATGCCTTAGTAACTCATCTTTTACACGTTTTTCAAAGTGCCTCCTCATTTCTGCAATTGTTTTAGGTGACATAAATAATCTCTAAAGCCTAGGTGTAATTGGAAAGTAACGTAGAACCTTCCAAGAAACCTTTTTAGCTTTTCCTTCACTACTCTTGCCTTTTGTCTTCCATCTCGAAAGTCCACAAGTTGGACATTGAGATGCATTTGCATATTCTTTATAATAGATTATATAATCATTTATACACATATTAATTTTCTCATAATGCAAACCAAGATCTCTAACAATCTTTTTTCACTATAATTAGATTTAGAAAATTTTTCACACATATGAAATGCATCCTTCAAAACCTCTAATAATGTGTCAAATGATTTGTTATTCCAACCATTACTATATTTGATATACATTAACTTGACAATAAAAGATAGGTTGAAATATTTTGTACAATTTGAATACAATAGTTGTTGAGCCTCTTTTAATAATTTGTAAAAACTTAATTCATCATTGTTAGGATACTGGGAAAAACCTCCTTCAATTAGGCCAAACATATTATCGTCGTCATCATCATCATTATCATCACCACTATAATAACCACCATCAGTATCATTGTCACTATTGGTCTTTCTAGTTTCCCCATTGCAATACCAAGTAGTGTAGTATAATCTTATCCCTTTATATAAACAATGTCTATATCTGTTGCTATACTTAACACATTGACATAAGATTTTTATATCCTTATATTTAATGTGCCTAAAAGCATAATCAAGAAAACTCTTCACCCCCTTAACATATTCACTTGTTGATCTTTGTAATTGTATCTATGATTTATCAACTGACATTACGTCTTAATAAAAAAATATATATGAATAGCATTATCATTATGCAAGAAGTAGCAACGGTTTCACCAAAAAATATGAAACACTATTTAAAGAAATATAAGCCTTTGTAGATTCTAAAAGAATCAGATTCTGACCTATAGAATGTAATTAGAAAAGTAGCCACCACAAAGCACATAAGCTTCTTTGTATAATAGTAAAACAATCAAGACTTGAAACATGTGTGTTAGTATTAATTTATTTGTAGTAAATAAAAGAGTAAAAAAGAATAAAATCGAAGGCCAATAACAAAGAACATGAACTCTACAACTTGCTTGAAGTACTTTCAATATAATATCACATAATCAAATAGACAAAAATGACTAGAAAATATGATAGGTTAATTAACATGTCTATAGGATAAATTATTATTCCCCCACACTTTTTTTTTGACATATTTAGTATAATAGTTTAATATATAATTGATATTGACTGAAAAAATCAAATTATAAACCAAATATATTAAACATATTACCACGTAAAAATATTGTAATAAAAAAATTCATAAAATTGTTTAGTGATCACAATGCATTCTGGAAATGCCAGTTTTAAGGCTACTATCAGCAGACTCTCTATACTTTATATCTATAACATGCAATGCAAGGGATGGAATAGAGCGCATTTATGCAATCATTTGGGACATGAAATTAGAGGATGTGTGAATTAAAATATTCCTTGTTAAAAAATTGTCAATAATTCACAACAATTGCCTCAATAATATTAACTTCGATTTGACCAACCAATTCACACAAGCAATTGCATAGATAATATCATTATTCCATATAGACAAATAAAACATGGTAAATAAACAAATTACAAATTGAATCTATTTTCTTCGCCTAATTGAATGGCCTTAACAATATTAATATGCAATCTAGAGAAAGAACAAAACATAATAAACTAAAGAAAAAACTAAACTCATAACTATCAATAAATTTTTCCTCATGTAACTGGTACGACTTTAGATAGTTGTAACTTTGGATTTTGCCAAAAACAAAATCAAAAGTAGCAAGAATAGATTAGAAAAACAAAATCTGAAGTATAAAGTGAGTGATTAAACAATAGTTTGCAACAATTACAAACTCATGGGGGATAATTAACCCTAAAACTCATCAATGATGGAAATTATAACCTAAACCCTAAGTTAATTTGAAGAAAAATTAAATGAAGCTTGCTGCAAATAGAGAGAGGGCAAGAGTGAGAAAATTACCTTTGCGCGATAAAGAAGTGATAGATGTGAGAGAGAAGCCCATGCAAGTAATGATTATTCAAGCAATTTCTCCAGTAACCAATTTCATAAGCCACTATTATTATGAAAAGGAAAGTGTTTATTTAATTTTTATTAATATGTAAAATGTCAAGCAATTTCTATAGTGTGGTGGACTTAGTGATTTAATTTATGTTATACAAAAATCTTTTCTCATATGTTGGGCTCTTAGTGAATAATTTATGTTTTTATGTATTATATAAAGTAATATTTGACTTATATTTTAAATTTAATAAAAAAATTCTACTTTTTGTTATTCACATAAAGATTTAAATTAGCATAAAAAAGCTTACAATGAAAAAGTACTTTTAGCACTTCTTTTTTAAGATTTTACAAAATTAAGATTAACATTAATGAAGCTTTGTGTTATATTTTTATTGTAATTTATATTTCTGATTATAATATTTTTCATCATTAAGAGGAAACTGCCCTTAGAAAAGTTAATAATATTTTTCATACTTATTCGATGGCTCTTTTTTACCTTTGAAAAATGTATTTATCACCGAGGGTAAATAAGGCCCTCAGAAAGATCTCATCTGTAAAACTACTTTTTTTGTTATGATATTATATATCTTCATTGCATAACATTATATTGTACATATAAAACGTTTAAAATCATATGATTGCTCCCTAGTTTTCTCCTTTTTTCTAATTAAATGTAAGTAAACTTATTATGTTGATTTTGTTTTCCTTTAGTTTGATAAGATGCAAGATAGATTGGTTAAATGTTCGTTAAATGAATTTCCATCTTGGACAAATACTAGTGATGATATGGAAACTTTGGAATCTGAACTACTAATGAAAAGACAAAAAATCAAGGTGTCAGCAAACTACATCTAATGCATGGCCTCACTTTAACAAGGTAGAAGATGGTAAACATGCAAGTATTGTTATGAAATTAATAATAATCGGACTAGCAATTTGAGGAATCACCTGAAAACCCAAAGTGTTAAATATTGGACTACTTGGGATGATGATCAACAAATGAGATTTGGTCGTGATTTTGATGACAAATCAACTGCTAATGATCTTGGTTCAAGTTTCTATAGTTTTTCTCTTTTAAGTGGATTTGAAAAAGAAGCATATAGGTTGATGACTACTAAGTACTTTATCTTTAGTGAGAAGCCATTTAGGGAGATAGAAGTACCAGAACCTTTGGTTAAGCATGTTGTGTCTGAAGTTTGAACTCTCGTCTCGAAGAACTTTGGTTAGAGATATCTTTCATCTTTTTTTAGATGAGAAAAAGGAATAGAAAAACTATTTTATTGCAAATAAGTAAAGGTTAGCATCACTATTGAAACTTGGACTTTGGCTAATAATATGCGATACATGGTAGTTATTGGCCATTGGGTTGATGAAGAAGATCTCACATACTTTATCGCATATCTTATGCCTTGATGGAATTTTGAATCTCTTTCAAGTCACCATTCACAATCAAGTTAACGATATGTGCACAAAATGCCAAATGTAAATACTCTCCCTGTAAAATTAATTTATTTTTGTCCCAGTTTATATCTTCCTCTTCACGTAACTCATTGCCACATCATTGGCATTTGCATTATCAGCTGCAATGGTCATCAAACGTTGTATCCCTAATTTAACAAACAAGTTTCAATGAGTTTTTCAATTGCGCCCCCTTTGTGATTTTCTATTTTTTTAAAATAGAAAAACACTAGTGATAGAGCTTGAGAAAATTGAGGAAAAGAGTTGTTAGTGTTAGATGCCAACTAGGTGGAATTCCACCTATATGATGTTGTCTACTACACTGATATTTTAGAAAACATTTGATAGATTAGGAAAGGAAGAAAATAAAGGGCCGTTTGTATACTTTTTTCCTAAAACTAAAAAAGTGAATAATATGGAAGGACTGCCAATAAATGTCAATTAGTAAAGCTTTTACGTGTTATTTGAAGACTTCTAATAATGTGACTGTGTAATTTAATGCTTCATTGTAATAATTTCTAACTTTTATTTTCATCATCTCACTATCATTTTATCACAAATAGTTTTATTCACTCAAAATGATGATGTTGTTTTGAGTAATATGACACGTAAAATGAGAACAAAGTTGAGTAAATATTGAGGTACTATTGAAAATAATAACTAATTCTCAATCATTGTTGTTGTACTTAATCCATGGTACAAGTTAGGGTATATGAGTTTTTGTCTTGAGAATATGTATGCTGGTAGATTTATAGCAAAAATGATAACAAACATTAAGGTTTATTTAGGGGCTGCTACTCTGAGGTAGCTACCACTACCTCTTTTTTATTTTGTTGTTGATCTCACATCGAAAGTAGCTCCTTCTTGTTCAGGGTGCAAACATTAAGGAGCCGTTCATTAAACTTTATGAGTATTATTAGACTCTATATTTAATGTGTAGTAGTTTTACAAATGCTACATTTCTTAGTGATATCACGTTATCAAGTGAGGTAGTAGTTGAAAAAGGAGTTGAAAGTGTTTATTAACACAATGAAGGACTCAATTTAAGAAGTCACGAAGAAAGAATATTGTTGATGATGTGAAAAATAAGATATATCGATATTTATTAAACCCTACTTGTGATAATGATGAGACTTTTTTTTTTTTTGCATTAGTGAATGTCAAGTTGCACTAAATACAAAATTTTGTCAACTATTGCTAAAGATGTGTTTGCATTTTTTAACTGAATAAAATTATGTAAAATGGAACGTGCAATTGGATTTAGACATTGCTTAAGTAAACTATAATTATATTGAAAATCGCACTTTTAAAACACCAAAACATCGCTCAACGATATTACACAATGATTAATATTTATAATTAAACAATTCTTTGGGACCTCTAGGTGCTTGACCTGGTTTTCTATAATCACATAAATGATATCTCTCACCTTTATAAGGTGTCAAAAATTATTTTTATATTTATGTATCAAAATCCACAACATAGTAAGTCCTGAAAATAGTTGCAATAAAATAGAACTTAATTTAAAAAAGGCTAAAGACACACACACATATATATTGGTGGATTCGAGTAAAACATATAAATTTGTTTTAGTGGAGAGTATGACTACCTAACTAAGCTTGAAATGTGCTCTCGTAAGATGGCATATTGTTTTACGTGAATAATATTGTATACATAAATAGTATTATATACGTAAACAAAATCTCAAAGTAAAAATATAACCAATGGCTTTGATATCACCGTTGATAAGTTGATAGGTAAAGCAAACACATAATTAAAGTGAAAATAAGAAACAAAGATCACACAAGAAATATAAGAATTTACGTGATTCGACTTTTAACCTACGTCCATGAGAGAAGGCACCATAAATTATTTTATTAGTAAAATGAAATTATAAGTATTACAATGATTCACCTTACTATCCAGAATCATTTTACACCCAAACTCTCAAATTATTAAATTAAGAATTTAGAGCTCTCAAAATACTTTTCAACTCTTGTTTTTCTCTCTTGTTTTTTGTCATCTCCAAAGATTGCCTTATCATGCTTTGACCTCTCTAATTTATAGGCAAGCCAAGCCCCAAAATATCAATTTTGGTTGGCATTAAATTAAATTAATTTTGTTTAGTTGGTTTAAATAAATAATTTAATTTATTTATCAAAATTAGTGGCCTTTAAAATAATAATAATTTAGCTTATTTAATCAAAACTGGTTAGCTATAAAATAATAATTTAGTTGTATCAAAGAGGTGGGTGATATTTTATTCCCACCACTTCATAATACTGTAAACATAGGCACCATCGTTGAATGTCCCGATAGCTTTCCTCGCATGTTTCAATGTCTAGTGCAAACTTCAAAAGGCATATAACACTTATTATGTTTGAGTTTGGAAGCTTTTACTTTATTGAGAAATTTACTACAAGAAAGTTTTGAAGTACTTTTCCTTGAAATTTTTTAAGACTTGCCTTATAGGCTGGACTAGACCATTGTGTCTATCCACGTGTCACTTGCCGGTTAATCCAAATCAATGTATTAAATTTACCTCTATATATATATATATATATATATTTTGTATGTGTGTGTGTGTAAAATTTTCTAGTTTATTTAAGACATTCATAAATGCAAATGTGAACATCATGTCAAAAGAATATGCACATATAATATTTTGAGCCACCTAAGTTTTTTTATTTTCATACAATATCTATTTATGTTTTTGTAACCACATAGCAATATGGGTTTCATCAATTGCACCAATTCACTTCTGTAAAATTATGTAATATTATTAATTTATTAACTAAATATTAATGTCATATAAACGTTGAAGAAATATATACTAAATATCTTACTCCAAAATAAGGAAAAAGAAATTGGATTGTTTCTACTCTTTGATAGTGTCTTTCCTTGAGATTTTGCTTTTATAATGTGCATTGCCAAGTGACAAAGTGCTTTAATATATGCTTAAAGTATGTAAACACAGTATCAACTGAACGTTGAAAATGCTAAAATACAACCACACAATAATGCCACGAGGTAATATATATAAGCATGTTGTCACGGGCCGCTCAAGTTCACTGCCAATGGAGGCTAATTTGCACACATGGATATTTTTAGTAAAAGTTCACTCAATGGCGGGATGCACTTAGCAAGCAGGTTACGCTCAGCAATGGCCTGCCTCACACAACTAGCGAGATGTGGTGCGCTTAGTATTGATGTACTAAAAAATGGGTTGTCACAAGGCGTGTGCACTTATCCTTATCACTATCTTTATTCTTATCTTATCTTTATCTTTATCCTTATCTAGATAATTACTTGTACAACTTAAATTGTACAACTAGCATGGAAGTCTCTAGACTTAGTAAAGCCACATTATAAATAGGGCTTAGCACTCACCATTTTAAATATCTCCAACATCCCTCTAAGATCTCCAAATACTCACACACACACATACATCACACGTGAGCATGTATAAAACTCTCTTTTAATTTTCTCTTTGAGTAATAAAATTATATTTGGCCATATTACTCATTCTTCTTTCTACCTTTTGTCGCAAGTCTCTTTACCTAGCTAGCTTAGAAGTTCATAAAAGTTACTTAGTAACTTTTATGCTAGAAGTTGTCGAAGAGCTGCAAAGGTTGCTCCTTAAATACTCATCTGGTGACAACATGCTCTAATAAATGTAAATGTTCAAGTGTATAACATAATCAAATAAAACATGTTATGCATAGGGATGGTAGAAATTTCCATAGGATGGGGGCCTTTTGGAAAATTTTCCCATTCGAAGAGGGAGACGATCTTATACTCAATTTTTTATTCGGAAAGGGATGAAGATGGTTTTTTACCCAATATCTTATTCAGAGAAATGATGGGAATTAGGTCGAATCCCCATACTCTCCTCATTTCCCAATTTTTAATTTATTTTTCTAGAATTATAGTGAATAAATAATAAATTTTAAATTAAAAAGATTAAATATTGGTGTAAATAACAAATATCAAAATATTTATACAAATAATATAAATATTAGTTAATGTAAAAAGTTTAATGTAATTTAGACTAAACTATAACTCAAAGCTCATAATCTAACAAGTCTACAATTCAATAATCAAACTATAAGTCACTCTATCACAATCTTACTCATCATTTCTAATTTATTCGCGTCATAGCCAACACCCAGCTCGTCCTCATCTTATCATAGCCTAGTAACACATCACGCTATCAGTGGCAAAGCAACCCAACTCGTTGCAACGTTAGCTAGCAGCCCTACTATGGGTTTGTCGCCATAACCGATGGCCAATAAGTATCATGCTCATGAACAACACCCACATCAATATTCTAAAAAAATCACATTATTTGAATTTTATTTTGAAAATCATTACTTGAATATTATACCAATAGCTTGATAGAGTAAAACGAAATAAACCTAATTCATGATCATTCTCATTTTATTTTATAAATTTATAGGTTAATATGATTAAATTAAGTTTGAAAACTAAAAAAATATCAGTTATTTGGAGATCGAGGACCCTTAGGAATCTCCTATTATTATTCGAGAAGGGGACGATGATCCCCTGAAGTAATTCTGGCAGGGATGAGGAGGGGGATGTCGATCCCCTCTTCATTGCCATCCCTAGTTATAAATCTTGTCAGGATGACCATTTAACAACTCTTGAATAAATTAAAAACCGGACAATTGTCCTGTATAACATGTCTTTTAATAGCACGTTGTGGTTTCTCATATATTTTTATAGCAATGACTACTTCTACAACCTATTCTTCATTTCTGATTAACTTTCAATACCATCATCTTCATTATTGTTTTTTTTATTAAAAATAAATAAATTATATCATAATTGATTAAAAAATAAAATAAACATACAAATACAAATTCATACACTATCTTAAAATATTGTACCAAATAAATAAGTAAAATCATTATTCAACTCATAAAAATAAAAATAAAGCTCAACACATAAAAATACCACAAAGATAAAATCATGAAATGAACAGGTGCATAGTTCACAATCAATAACATCCAAGTTAAACATATCACATCTTAAAGAACAAACTATTTTTCTATTTTCATATGCTTAGAAAAGTTTTCCTCCATTCAATATTGACACTAGCTTACCCATCAATTTGTTGTATGTGTCTTCATCAACATCTCTCAATTTTTAAACACCTTCTATACACTATAAAATAGACCACTTTTCAACATATTGAGAAGTTGACTTCGTAATTTACATTTAACCATCTCTAATCTAGCATTCATTATTGGACTAGCCATTTGAAAGTAACTAACTCCCTTTTTTTTTTCGCAACACTTATTTGAAGTTGTAATTGGCTAACGAGGCATTTTTCTTGACCTGCTCTCATAAAGAGTTTATGCTCAATTGATTCGACATTGTCGTTAATATCAACATGAAGAAAGAAAATTCTCTTTCGATTCACTATCCTCATTCGTGGACAATTAAACTTGGTTAGGGAAAAATGTAGATGACCAGAAGCTATAGTGGTGTTGACTATCTCCTTTTGAGTTCGTTAGTGCTCTAACGTGTTTTTACGATATAACTTCACTCCGGACACTCTCTGTGAAAAAAAAAAGTGTATAAAATCAAAAATAAAAAATATTTTATTTTCATATGAAACTATATAATATACTGCAAATATAGATTTTACTTTAATATATTAAGTCCAAACAGCTTCCGATGTTGTGACCCTATTTGAATTAGAATCCCAACCAAACCTAGTGTGAGCTATTAAGTTAGAAAACCCATTGTTTTTTGTGCGATTGATTAAACATGGACTTAATTTGCCCTACATTAAATTTTTTTTGGATTTGTCAAATAATTCATCATTTATAGAAGTCTAAATTTTCTTAGTAAAAGTTAATATTTATAAATCACCATTTTTAATATAGTCATCCATTATTCGAATAAAGATGTTTCAATCTTATTAGACTAGAGGCGAAGTTATGTGTGGGCTAAGGTGAGCTATAGGCCGTCCAAAATTTTGAAAAATTTACAAAAATATCATTATGTAAAATTACAAATTATCATTTATTTTATAATTATATTTTCAACTATACCACTCTATTAATTTACAATTTTACATTCATATAAATAAATAAAAGTGAGCATTTACTTAATTCTTCCAGTTCTAGAATGTGCTTTTCTTGGATTCTTCGTCCTCCCTTTCTTGGCTACTTCTTCTTCGTCTTATCTTGGTAAGAAATAAATATAGATAGTAGATTTATTTTTTATTTAATTATTTGCAACATATTTATTATTTGTAATGTAGTAAAGACTAAAGATCATATTATTTAGTTATTGTTCTAATTTCATTGTATAAGATTAAATTATTATTTAGTCAAATATAAAAAATTTAGCCTTTGAATTCTAGGCTCTAACAATCGAATTTTTAAATTGATTATTGATAGATGATGGATTAGAGATAGTTCTATTCATTAGGAGATGTTTTATCTACATAAAAGAGATAAAGAATTACAAGAGTTGAACCATGTTATTAACTCCAGAATGGTCTGGTGTAACAACCCGCACCGAACTCTACAGGACGAATCTAACTGATACTTAAATACAGACTAAAAAAGTCACTTCACAATCTATAACAACTCAATCCAATCCTCAAATATAATTACATTAATCTGGAACGGAAAAATCTAAAATCTTGTCAAACCATCTACCATCCTCAATTCAAGTCTTTCTCCTTACTCATAGTAAATTAATCTTACTTTCTAGAAATTGAATTATAATAAACTATAATAAGTACAAAAGTCAGTAAGCAAATTAACTTTTAATATACTAAAATACATACATATTTATATATAATACAAATGGATGACATACTATGTTCTTTTAAAAATATTATTAAAAAAAAATCAAAATCTCTTTATCAAATTTTCACAATTTCTTTTAAATATCTTACTTGAACTACCATTACTATTTAGTATGACTCTCACTTAACTTTTATAACTTTTATGTACTTTAGGCTTCTCATAAAAGCGTCCCTCAATCTCTTATCTTATAAACATATCATCTTGAGTGTAATCCACTGAGCGAGTAATGAATTTAAGTACCTAAGCAAAATTGAAAAATTACTTTCTTTCTCTTAAATCAATTTATTAAAGTCCACTTTCTCATTTCATAGAAAAGATAATGCAATTTTGCGCTATCATTACACTTATCGCATAACAACACATAACATATCATATAAACACATAGACAATATAAATACATATCTATACATATTAAAATAGGCTTTTTCAAACATAATAACATATAATATTATTCATTATAATTCTTTTTAAAAGTATAGTTTACTTATCTTGTGGCATCCCCGAGTAATAAAAATGTTTTGATATCATCAATCTAAAATCAATAATAAAGTCTCATAAAAGATAATTAGATCATAATCATAAACTCGAAAATAATCTCAATTTACAATCATTAAATTACCAAAATACCCTTAAAATCATAAATTACTAAACTATCCTCTAATTCTATTATTACCAAAATATCCTCCATTTTAAAAAATTTGTTAAAATTACAAATTTACCTTCAGAGTGCGAAATTACCGAAATGCCTTGTTGGTTAACAGTGACCAAAATTCAACCAACTACGACCGAAAGCTCGGGTTAGACACAACTGGCCAAGCTAAGTTGAACAGTGCTAGTGGTGACCACCTACGTGGTGACTGCGGTGATCATCCACATGCAGTGACGGCCCTGGATCGAGCTCCCAAAGCTGTGATTCTCCAAGTGGTTAATCGACGACGAGACTACTTTCCCAATGGCTAAGGATGGTTGGGAATGGAAGGTGGTGATGTGAGAAGCAAAACCCAACTAGTGGCTACGCCAAAATCCAACGAAATCGACGGTAAAACGCGGCATGCAGCTTTTCGAGCTTCAATCGATGATGATCTGGACAGTTTTCTGTAACGTGGATAGCTGGGAAACGATAACCATCTCACGAGCTTCCGTTTGCTACATTCCTCCACCAGAGATGTGGCCAGAAACTTGAATTACAGTCAAGTCGGGTCGCAGGTTTTTGGGTGACCTGATGAGCTTTTCTCTCTCACCATGTTTCCCGCCCTTCTCCTTTTCTTTTTCTCTCTTTCTCTCTTTTTCTTCTTTCTCATTCTCTCTTTTTAATATTTATTAAAGAGTGTACATATTACATCCGGCTTAGGATATGTTTGAGATTGAGGTACTGTAGTTTTTAAGATATAACTGTTATGAAAAAAAAATTATAATTATAAAATAAAAGTTAATAATATGTAATAAATATAATTTTTAAATAATAATTTTAACAAAATTATTAAAAATATAATAAATTTTATATCATATAAATAAAAAATTATATTAACATAACTATTATAACTTAAAAACTATTTAGTTAGTATTTACCAAACACTTTAGTACTACAACTTAAAAACTACAACTGTCCAACCTCAATTCCAAACATACCCTTAGTGTACTTTTACTGTTTATATAGATGTTATTGTTAGCTTACAAGTTGCAACTATGAGGATTAAAAAACATTTTGCAACTATGAGGGCAAAAAAAAAATTAAGCAATTTTCTATTTTAGTGCTCTCGTAAAATATTTTCCTAAAATTTTACTTTTAGGAGAAAAAATAATTTTTAGATTAGAGATAAATAGATTCAATACGGTATATCATATATAATGATAATTCGTCAAAACTCACTGTTTAACTTCTGGATAATGTCAATATGCCATAGTGACAGATTAACTGTCGTATGGCTTTTGTTAATTTGTTAATTAAACTTATCGCTTCTTTTAACTTCTTTTATATTCTTACTTCTTCACTTTTCAGGTGTTAATTAATGTGAAATAATCAATCATCAAAGCCTAGAAAAACTCTTCTTGCATTTTTTAAGAAAAATAAGTAGTGGCCAGCAATCAAGTGAGATTTCATGTGATGTTGATAATCCTACACTAGATGAACAACCTGCATTTAAGTTTCGAAGAGTTGAAGCTCAACATGAAAATATTGCTTCATTAGAGCAAGATGCCAAGATCCAAAATTACATAAACCAATATGCAAAAATTTAGCCCACCCAAAAAAAAATTTCTAGCTTCACCCATGTGCTAGACCAATCAATTTTATCATCACCATCAATACCTTGTGGATCCATATCTTGTTACTAAATTTTTTTATAAAAAAAATAACACATTAAATATTAATCAAATTAAAGAAACTGCTGCTAAACATACATAGCATGATCCAAAATTACATAAACCAATATGGAAAAATTTAGCCCACCCAAAAAAAAAAAATTCTAGCTTCATCCATGTGCTAGACCAATCAATTTTATCCTCACCATCAATATCTCGTAGATCCATATCTTGTTAATAATTTTTTAAAAAAAAATAACACATCAAATATTAATCAAATTAAAGAAACTGCTCCTAAACATACATAGCTTGAACTTTTAGAAATAATCAAATTCAACATAGTATGGAAGCCATTTCGGCAACATGTCGTGGATTAAAAATTGAATCTATCAAAATAAAATATATTATACTACAAATTGACCAATTCAAACTAAGACCAAGCTCTTGTCAAATTTTTATAACTCATTTTTTCATGGCACAACAAAAAACTAAAAACAATGAAATCATATGAACAAAATAAATAATAATTATTCATTTTTTACCAAACAAAATTTTATAGCAATAGGTGTGAGGAACACTAAAAAAAAAATTGAACCCAAACAAATGACAGTTAATGGAGATAAAAACAGAGATGTGATATGATTTTAAAATCCAACAAACAATAAGTTAAGATCTAATTTCAACTAAGAACAATGAAACCGTATGCACAAAATAAATAATAATAACTCAAAATCTACCCAAATAGAAGAATAATACCAGCGAGCCACAATAGTTGAGACAAAGCAGAGAGAGCAGCGGCAACAACAATCAAGATGGAGCAGAGACAGAACAAAGCAAAGACAGAGCAGCAACAGTAGCAAAGACGGAGCAGCAGTAACAGTAGAGACAGAGCAGTAGTAAATTTTAGACACATAGAGAGAGAGTTGTGACAGTGGATTATAGTTGAAGAGCGAGTAATAGCCACAGAGAGAGAGACCATTGAATTAGATCAAAATAAAGAGACAAGGAGAGAGCGAGAGTTATGCACAGAATTTAGTTTGTAATTCATTAAGAACGTGTTAAGCATATTCTCAATTTTATAAATATTAAAGTGAATCTGAATTACCTATTTTATAATTTATTTGTTTTAAATCCAGTCTACCGAACATGTATTATATCTGTACACAAAACGAGAATGAAAACAAGACCCTAAAAATGGTACCGAACAGAGTAGCAGTGAAAGATTTCCAGGGGGATCTTGAATAAAGAGGAGAGCTCCTCCTGCGGCCCAACAGTTTAGCCAGGAAGGATTCAGTTTTATCTTGCGTTTTCCTCTTCAGAAGACCCTAACAATTATTTTGTCAATAATATTAAAAATCTCAAAAAAAAAAAAAGACAAATAAAATCTAAACCATTGTGCAACAACCAGAACATTTGCCTTGAGAAAAAATAGTAACTTCTGAGACTACCACCAAGAACAACACAAGTCACATCCACGGTCACATGATTCATACAGTGTTCACATTGGATGGAAATTGAAAACTAATTATTTCCTTCAAAACTCTGAAAATGATTACCATCCATCTACCTAACATAATTCTTAGTGTAAAAGGTCCAAGTTCCACAACAATGAAGCCACCTTTTGCAACATAATTAACAGTCAATAGTATAATCTGACCTGGAGATTTTCATTCCATAGTGGCAACTCCCCCAACAGCTTTTATCTTCTCTATTATGCTACTCGCCTCCTCTTTGGTGAGCCCTTGTTTGAGTACAACAGGTGCCTTTTCAACCAGTTCTTTGGCTTCCTTCATTCCTAAATCAAAAAATGTCTTGACTTCTTTAACGATCTTCAATTTTGCAGCAGCTTCAAATTTCTCCAATTTAACATCAAAGGTTGTCTTTTCCTTCTTTTCCTCAACTTTTGCGGATCCCGCAGGGGTGCCTCCTTGTGAACCTAAGTTCATGCTTCCTGTTGAAATTGGCTGCAACTTTGGGAGATTAAACCTTTTAAAGAGTGTGAGAACAATTTGCCTGCGTTCCTCAGGGGTTAGAGAAGCAATGCATTCAGCAAGTTGAACAACTTTATCTGAGGGTGGGGGTCTAGGGCCATATGGATTATAGAATGCTGGATATTTGTACTTTATGGGCTTAGATTTAGGATCTCTTGGAACAAAATCATGCTGGAATGAACGAAACTGCAAAGGCCCAGTTATTCTGGAAAGAAACGGATGGAAACAAATAGATCTAGCTAGTGCAATCAGCTTCATGGTCTTTTGTATCAAAAGGATGTTATCTAATTCATGAAAATTCACAGCATTGGATAGAAAAGGACAATTTCTTAATAATTTGATGTGCACCTGTCAAAAAGAAAGGTAACACTGTCATGCAAGACAACGCTATTAAAAAAAAAAAATGAACTATCTCCACAAAATGAAAATCAATAACGCTTTCCATAACACTTTCCATAAATGAAAATCAATAGGTCATATCATCTATTCTTCCGCATCTCAAGAAAATAAATTTCAAGTCATTGTACAGAGAGACAACTAGCTTAAGCAAAAACACACGCACAATTAGGCTCTCATCTGGTCTTCTGGATTTAGCAAGTATGCAGACCCTTTTGGTCCAATGCAGAGGTTTTTTGCATGAGAAGCACAGTCATATTAAATATGATTAACATTTATATCTAAACTGTGGCTTATAACTTATACTTGCCGTGAAAAAAAAAATGTTGCTATGAAATAAAATTTCCTAATATTAGGTAAATCTGACTTTTAAAAAATAATTTTGTCAAAAATAGTAAAGATACTATAAGTTTTCATCATATAAATGTGTGATAAAATCAACTTAGTTTCCAAACTACAGAAGCAAATGTTTAATGAACACAAGTATAAGAATATAAAAACAAAAAAGAATGGAAAACTGAATTAAAAATTAAAAACTACAATTAAAACATGGGATCCAATTTGATGAAATTAAACAAATAAATTACTGGAAAGTCATCCTATTAAAGCAGTCAAGCAGAAAATTCAGCAAAATACATTAAAAGCAATAAGGATTAAAGCATATTACTTATTTTCATTTCAACTGTGCAATTCAACAGATATAAAGACCATGCCTAATAAATTTGATTGATCTTAATTCCAAATCAACATATAATTATGAAAACAAATAAAAATCCAACAATAATTCTTATCCATTCCACATTCACAAGGGCAGAAACCATAGCCACAGAAACAAAATCCTGAAATGGAAGGTCTCAGGAACAGATACAAAGGACAAAGACAAAAAGAGATAAGAAACAAAAGCATTAAACAATTGTTGAATTATTCAAACTTTAAAAAAAAAAAACCAGTATTAAAATAAAACCATAGCCAGTTTACTCGAGTCAATTTTCCAAATTTTTTCCAATCGGCAATCACTGAAAAGAAAAAAAGCAAAAATTGAACTATCTCCACAAAACTAAAATCAATAACGCTTTCCATAAACTAGGTCGTATCATCTATTCTTCTACATCTCAAGGAACTAGAAATCAAGTCACCTTACAAAAAGACAATTAGCTTCAGCAAAAGCACACACTATTAGGCCCTTATCTGGTCATAACCTCATGATTATTCACACTTCAGCCAAATTCATATTTCAGGTAGGTTTCATTGTTATTCTAGTCATTTCAATTTGATGATTGGTGCATGAATGCTAAAGAAATGGATCTCCAGCCTTAATTACTTGATTGCCTAGCTCATCTGTTTGTGTTAGATTTGGTTATTTTAGGTTTTCTTGTAACTCACTGGCAGTCCTCACACTATATAATTGTCTGATTTTTGGATGAGGTTGTTACTAAACTATAAGCTTATGTTGATGTAATGGGTACCATTGTAAGGTTCTATGAATGTGGCAATCTCTTGGATCCCGTTTGACTGATTCAAAAATGAGTGGAAAATGTCTTACTATTCTTTCATAGAGGAAAAGCTTGCAAATCCCCGTGTTGCTTTTGTGTTAGTTGATTTGCTTTGAGGTTTCAATTTATGGGAAGAAGGCCTCAAGTTTAGTTTCAAACGTTTGTGTATATCCTCAATATTTCAGCATGTGTACTTACTATGGATCCACCAGTAAAGCATATATTATTCGAGATTAAGCTGCAGTTTTGACTAACAATGTTCATGTTGTGTGTACACTATTGTGACACCTGGTCTTTGAATAGATGGTACGACCTAGTTTATGGAAAGAGATGTTGATTTGCCCACCCCTAAATCTAACAATAGTTCTTATCCATTCCATGTTCACAAGGGGAAACTACAGCCACAGAAACAAAATCCTTGAAATGGAAGGTCCCAGGAACAGATGCAAACCACAACGACAAAAAAGAGATAAGAAACACAAGCATTCAAAGAATTTTTGAATTATTGAACTTGCTAAAAAAAAAGGTTTAAAATAAAACCAAAGTCAGTTTACTCGAAATAATTCTTCAAAATTTTATCCAATCAGCAATCAATAAATGAGGTTATGACCAGATGAGGGCCTAATTGTGTGTGTGTTTTTGCTGAAGTTAATTGTCTCTCTGTACAATGACTTAAAATTTAGTTTCTTAAGATGTAGAAGAATAGACGATACGACCTAGTTTATGGAAAGCGTTATTTATTTTCGCTTTGTGGAGATACGTCAAATTAATTTTCAATTGTGAATTTTTACACATTCTCATCTACAATTTCGAATGGGCATGTAGCAATACCTGTAGCAGCTAGAAAACGGCAGGCGTGAGTGATGACTAATGAGAGTGAAATGCGGTGAGGGCGTGAGTGACGACCGGCGGCTCTAGACAGTGAGACGTGAGTGAACCCAAGAATGAGTGCGCGAGGGGACGTGAGATGCTGCGACTTGCGGCGAGAGACAGAAAGAGCTTGTTGTTGTTGTGCCGCCGACCTGGAGAAAGGTTAAGTAGTGAAAATTGAAGATAATTTTTTATTTTAATATTTTTATATTTTTTAAATTAATAATAAACATGTTAAAATATATATATTAATAATTTATATTATACACTTAAAGATTAATAATTATTAATAATTAAAAAAATTAAGAGGATTGTGTTATCATTCACATGTAAATTAATTAAATTTAGAGATATAAATTAGAATTTATTGACCAAAATCTTAAGAGTTCCTTAATCTAACCTCTTAAGCAAAGTTATATTCAATAAAATAATCTTATATTTATTTAAAAGTGGTCTATACTCGCTTGTAGTTAAACTAACTTTCAAATTTTTGATATTGTACAAAGAATCTTCATTAAATATATGTCTAAATCTTATCATTAATTTTTTCCTAATTGTTGTATGCATTATATTTTTTTGTGGAAAAAAACATGCTATATTAAGTATAAAACAATTAAAGAAAAAGATAATTAGCGAAAATAATGGGAGAAAAAAATTATACAATCTTTTCATTAATAAAAATCATGACCACACTAATCAATTTTCTATTTTTCTTAGTATCAACATATTCCCACATCTAACAAAGTCTAACCCTTATCATCTAACCACCTCTATTATTGTTCTAACTCATAAAAAAAAAAGAGTAATCCATGAAATACACAATACTAAAAACTAAAATAAGTGAAATAATAAAAACGCAATAATCTTTCTAAAGAGGATTATTAGTTAAATAATTTTAAAAATACAAATATAACAAATCTTAAATACTAATTAGAGAGCTTGAAGAAGTCAAAATGTACTAAACAAAAGGTTGCAAATTAAATATGTTGAATAAGAAGCAAATGATCAACCAACCATCTCACTAAAACCAGCAAAATCTCCGCTTTGCACAAAAAGATAATAGAAATGTTTGCAGCATAATAGACCTTTTTTTGTAATCGCTTACCATGTCATTTCTTAATCAAATAAAGTTCAAACATTTCAATAAAACAAAAATTATTGTCCATTCATATTAATTATTTAATTTTCTCATCAATTCATAATTCTCTCTTATCAATTCATAATACAGAGAATATAAAAAGATGAGAAATAGTAAATTAATTATTTAATTTGTTCATCAATACATAATTCTCTCTTGTTAATTCATAATACAGAGAATATAAAATATAAGGAATAATGAATTAATTATTTAATTTTCTCATCTATCTATAATTCTCCCTTGTTTATAACTCAAAGAATATAAAAAGATGAGGAATATTGATTAAAAGAGCTGACGTGGCATCACTATTCTTCTTCTTTTTATATTCTTTGTATTATTAATTAACAAAAGAGAGTAATAGATTAATGAGGAAATTAAATAATTCATTCATTATTCCTCATCTTTTTATATTCTCTGTATTATGAGTAAGAGAGAGTTATGCATTGATGGGGAAATTAAATAATCAATTTACTATTCCTCTTCTTTTTATATTCTTTGAGGTGTTCGAATTTTTCAAAACTCTATAGACATGCAGAAGAGAAATGCTATCCCTTATTCAGAGCAAGACATAACTTTTACTTGTTCACATAACAATAAAGGTCAAATAGCAACAATGAATCTCTTTATGATAAACAGATCCATTTTATATTATAACTATAACAAACATAAACCAATTAAATTAACTTGAAACGAGAGAATAGAGAATTCAGTGATGAGTCTACTCATTTTCAAGGTATCTATTTTTATCTACTACAATACTTTGTTTCCTTTGAACGGAACGAAGACAGATAAAATCAAACTTATTCCTTAAATATCTTTCTAGATATTACTTAATGTCTCGACTATTCACGGAACATGCAATGCAGATGAATTGATTGAACTATAAAGTTCTTTTTATAGCTTTCGTAATTATAGTTCAAGGAATAATAAATCTAAAATTGATGATCCTAACTTCGATCATTACTCGTAATTATAGTTCGAGGAATAATGAATCTAAAAATGATGATCCTAACTCCGATCATTACATGTATGATACTAAATCGAGTTAGAATAATCACATTCATAATTGTCTTGACTCTTATCTTCATTCTCAAAACATTTGCATTCATTAGAACTTTAGCTTATAATTAAATCACTACCATTCGTGCTACTTTGTATATTGGAACTCTCACTTTCATTATTATTTTCACTTTCACTGCAAATGAAATTATAAATGTATCGGCACTATAATTGTCACTATTACTTAAAATGTGACTATCAATACATATTTGAGAATAAAGATAAGAGAATTTATTTATAAATTATCATGTGTTTAACTAATAAATATAAGTATAGTCAATATTTATGATGCTATATATGTCAAACTATCATATTTTAGATGTTTTCTTTTTAAAAAATAAACAACTTTTTTTTTGTACATGAGACTATTGCTTAAGATTTCAACTCATATTACATGAGACTATAACTGATATTTGTTTTATACATGAGACTATTTCTTAAGATTATAATTCATATTACATGAGCATATAACTAATATTTTAGGACTAATTTACATTAATTCGTATGAGGTACTGCCCAAATTTAAACTCTCACTAATATTTGAGAGATGTCTACTCCTTCCGTCATAACTACTCCTCACACAAGATTTCAACTCATGTTACATGAAACTATAACTGATATTTTTTTTTATACACGAGACTATTACTTAATATTATAATTCATATTATGTGATACTATAACTAATGTTTTGGGACTAGTTTACATTAATTCGTATGAGGTACTATCCAGATTTGAACCCTCACTAATATTCAAAGGATGTCTATTCCTCACACTTGAGAAATGAAACAGATTGTTTTTACTCAATAGTTAAGCAAGGAATAACCCAACAATGCGCTAATGGGGATTCGAACTACTGCCCTCCAATTTGGAGGCCGACAGTTCTAACTACCAATCCAAAGGCCTGGTGGCTTAAAAACAAACAACTTAATACTTATATTTATATATTAAAAAATAAATTAAAAATAAATAAACAAACATATCATTTAAATATATGTATTCAGGTTTATTCACACTTCAGTCAAATTCAGATATATTCAGATTTCAAACAAAAAATAAATGTTACCTAAATGCCCAATATAAAGAATAATTTAGAAGCTTCTTTTATATATAATTTTATATAACTATTATAAGTCTAATTGAAGTTTAAGAAATTGTTTGTTTTTTACTTGAAATTTGAATTTTAATTATTTTCTGACATTTATAGTTTTTAATTGTTTGTTTTTTATCATTTAACTCTAATTATAAGATATTTAGATATGAATTAAAAAAAGTTAAATATTCTGATTTTTATCTGAATGATAATAAATTTTAATAAAATTTTAATATTTTCTCCCATTAATATTCCTATTAAATAAATTCAATTCCTGTTATATAAATTATCTTTTATTATTTTTTATTTTTCTCTTCTTTTTTTTATTATACACATGTATTCTACTTTTTTTTTAGTGAATGATAATTTTAAGTATAATAAAGCACTAGATGAATGTGTTTTATAGTAAGTTCATCTCTTTATATTTATATTTACTATTTTTATAATAGATTTTGAATTTTATTTAATATATTAATTTTAATTTAAATGATTAAACAATTTTTGATTGGCTTATGTAATTAACAGGAAAAAATTAAATAATACACTAAAAATAACATTATTATTATTATTATCTTATATTAATTAAAAAATACATCTATTGGATATGTGTGTGTGTGTGTGTGTTATTTTTCATGCTTTGTTAAGTTATCAATTTTTTTTTCACTAATGAAATAATTTATTTATAACTTATCATGTGTTTAATCAATAAATATAAGTATTGTCAATATTTATTTTTATGATGTTATATATGTCAAAATATTATATTTCATATGGTTTTTTTTTAAAAAAAACAATGTAATATTTATATTTAGATATTAAAAAAAGAAAAATAAACATGTCATTTAGATTTATGTATTCGGGCTTATTCACATATCAGTCAAATTCAAATTTATTCAGTTTTCAGACAAAAAATAAATGCTACTTAAGAGCTATAAAATCTTTTAGTTGATTTATGGTACTCTTATTAGTTTCTATATAAATATACTTATTATATCTAAAATAAGTGTATGAGAGGCATCGTAAATACATAGAACGTATTAAAAAAAATAGTGAACTTGTGCACGATTATATTATGTCTCTAATCAAAATGATACGCTTCAACACTGGAATCAAAAGATACACTTTTGAATCTCTCATTAATAGTATGATGAATATGCATGAATAACTTTTGAATCTTTCATTAATAATAAGTTGAATATGCATGAATATCAACATATATATATATATATATATATATATTACGAAAGTGAGTTGATAATTTTTGAGTTCTTGAATTTTATTTATTTTCCAAGTAAAGATATTGTCTTATTCCTATAAAATAAGTCTAAAGTTTAAATTTTCTTTAGGACGTCTCCATGAACTTACCGAAGGCTCAAGCTTAAGTTGCCGTTGCAATCTGCATCGGTTTGCATTTCAAACTGATCGACGGACCGATTCTCGTCATTTCACATTCAACCCAACGACTGCTGACCCCCATTTGTTTTCCTTCTGGCAACTTCAAGACTCTGTGATTCTTTTTCCTAGTCTTTTTCATCCTTTTATTGCCGCCGATATTTAGCAATGAACTTCATAGTTCGTTCGTCAACGAGGGGCCTATTTGATATAAATAAACGAATTATTTAGGTGACTATTCGGCGGGCTGGCTGGCTGGTTTATAATTGGTGTAAACGTCATGTATAATTGTTAGTCGACAAAATGCCATGGGCGTAGTGATGACAAAATCTAGATTTCGATATAAATACATCTATATCTAGATCTGTATTTAAATTTGTAAATATATATATAAATTTGGATATGGGTAATACCAATATAGATTGTCGGCGGATTTTTCTAATATCTGAATCCACATAATACTAACTTTAACAAATTTATTTAACTAATAAAATCAAATAAAAACCCAATCATAACTTAATGATCAACAGTTCAACATCTAGAATAATATACAATACTACTCAGTGGTGAACCCAGCACCATTTTTTGAGGTGGGTTAGATTCTTTTTTCAAATTAAATTTACTTCTCCAAAATTTATTGTTTACCAACAAAATTATTGAAATACACTATATAAGTAAACAGACTAATAATAAAACTATAAAAGTATAATATAAATAAATAAAATATTATCGATAAAGTTGTGTCCTGCAATTCTTAAAAAAAAAAATTATCTATTATCGCATTTGAATAGATATTGTCTGTAATTTCTTTTTTAATATAGATAACCGTGGAATCTGAAAGAAACTTATTTTTTATCTTGTTTTGATGTGTTGTCTTAATCAGCTTTATGATTGAAAATACTCTCTCTGTTATTGTTGTTGAAACAAGAAGGATTAACACTAAATTAATTAATCTATCAACCAAGAAGTAAATATGTAACTTTATGATCTCAACTAATCTTTGATATAATTTAGAAAGGGAAGAAATGTTTTAAAACTCTTGAAGATAATATACATCAATCTTAAAGTATTTTAATTGTTTTATTAAAGCATGTAGCTCGATCTTAGTGAAATCTTGAGAATAAAATCTTTCAGCAAGATTGTAAATATCTTCAATATTAAGTGATTTAAAAGTACCAATACGATTTAAATTTAATCTAAGACTTAGGAGTTCCATTGTATGTTCAGTGAATCTATTATTCAATCTACCAACTGAAAATTTATTACAGCATTAAATAAATCATAGTAATAATAATGCTCAACTGTAATGTCATCATTTCATTAACAAGCACGTCTTGTGCTTTTCTTATGGCGAGCTCTCATATCAAATATATCTATCTCATTCTTTTCACAAAATAAGACTACATTCTCAATAAAAATTTTCCAACCAAGTCTCAGCACCTTTGAAGATGTATTTTTGTAGTTAAGACTAAATGCACAATATTTAAAATGTCTTTGAGATTTCACTTGTAATGCTTGACAAAGTAAATCACTCATCCCCAAAACTTTATTTAATAAATACAAAATAAATCCAAATTTTAAAGATGTCAATGATTCACATGCAACTTTAACCTCTCCACATATACTATTATTAAGCCCACACTCCACCAACTTCCCTAGAACTTTAGGAACAACAGTGAATACATCAAGCAACTTGTTGACATAACAGAAATGAAAGCTCCACTGAGTAGCTTCAGGTTGTTGCAAAGTATGAATTCGATTGGCCCCTGTACTAGTTTGAACTTCTCCTGAAGCTATCAAATCTATGATTTAAATCTAGAACAATAAAATTCCACTTTGAATGCTATCATACCAAGCTGTGCATTGAGGGACTGGGTATTTGGGATTTCGGGTGCGGCGAGAGACTGAGCATATGAGTGCGACAGCAACTGGGCATGATCCATAAGGCAGCAACCTGAGGAACTAATCAGTTGAGTTTTGGATCGATTCGTTAAGGATTTTGGTGAGTTTTGTGATTTGAGAAAATAGATTTTTTATTGTAATTATTAGCTATCTTTTTTATTTTTTACAATAATTCTTTTATAACTTTCTTTTCCAAAAACTTACACGGCCTACAGCCCCTGTTAGCCTTCTCATACCACCTCAAATTTACAAATAAAAATACTATAATATAAATTAAACATAAATAATAAGATTGACAATGGATGAGATGAGATGAGATTTGTCGATCTTAGTTCTGTCTCATATATGTAAGTGGAATTAAAAAAAATCTCAATCTTGTCTTATTATTATATTTTTTGAACAAAAATTTATCATGGTTTCATCCAATTAAATATTTCATCATATCTCATTATCCTGAATATAAATAAATAAATTTTAACTTTTTTTTAAGGTTTATCATAATTCAATATAACAACATTAACTATGTTAAAATATCTAATAATTTAACAATATAATAATAAATCAAACCAACAACAAAAGAAAAATCAAAATTTTAAAGTTTTAATACTAAACCAAATCAATTTAAGTTCCAAAATTTATGTAAAAATAAAAAATTAACAAAAAGTTCCAAAAGTTAACTTCAATTTCAGTTTTCACTTCATTTAACAAGAAACATTCTTATTCTAACAACACTTTCAAGACTGCACTTTCAAATTTGTGTATAAACCTATAGGAATTAAGAAAGAAATATAAGAGTAAGACTAATATATTTTAATAATTACATAATAACTGATATATTTTAATAATTACATAATAACTAATATATTTTTATTATTTAATTTGAGTCTTTAGGTTTTGACACTAAAAATTAAAATTATAAAATAATTAAAGATTTAGAATAATTTTAATATTAATAGAATATATGAAACGAGACGAAATTTTATAATTAATGATTCATTCTCCCGTCTCATAAATAAAAACATGATTTATTTTCATCATTATCATTTAAAATATAAAAATATGTCACAATCTCTTTCTAAGATTACTAATAATTTAAGTAAAAAATATATGGTTGGATCACAAATTTGTGAGGGGCGGATGCACCAATCTAACGGTTAAAAGTTATCATTTGACAAGTCCAATGAGTCTGATATTGACTAACTAAACGCGACGTACCTACCAATCAATCACTATCGCAGCATCCCCACACATGTCCTTCTCCTTCCCCCAACACCACACGAGATAGAAGAGTTCAATTCGCATATTAACACATCACACTTAATAAAATTCTCCTAAATTGGGAGTAAACTTATAGTTGAAATTTCTGTCACTCATATCAATAAAAATCGAGAGACAACTTGTATATTTATACAAATTAATGATTTTGACGTTTGAACTTTCTTTTTGAATTAATTTCTCAAATTTCCAAAACATTCAGATCTTGTAATGAATATTTAATAATCAAATACTCAATCAAGAATTATTTTTTTTAAAAAAAAGATCACATGTTTGACTAATTGAGGCGCCGGTTATGATGCAAGATATAGGTCCTTCGAAGTTACTACTAGTAAAATTATTAGAAATAAAAAAAAAAATAAAACTCATTTAATTTTAAAGTACATGCATTTACGAATTGCACCAGAAACGGCGTTCCCCTTGTTTAAATCAAAGCATATGCAAATTATAATTAGCCAATGGAATTAAAAACTAAGCATGGCTCATTTTTATTTTTTATTTTTTTACATTGTTATTTGTTATAATAGATACATACGATCTGTAATTTATTCGAAGTCTAATTACATACAATATCTATTCTAGCCAATAAAATCTATCGAATATTAACGTAACAATCTACTATTACAAATACACGAGGAGAAAATTACCTTAATAAATTTTGAGAAATTGAGACATTTTACTTGAACCCACGCCTTTAACGTAGCTGCTGGGAGAGGCATATGAGCACTTGGCAACAGTGGCTTTGTTTTAAAGAATTAAATCAAAGGTGACCCAGTCCACGAAACGAGTCAATAACAACTCTACACGAAATGTGTACAAGAATTAGTTCACCAAAGTTAGAACTTAGAAGGGTGACAAAGACATATTCAAGCCAACCAAGGCCTACCATAATTCGCTATTTACTGTTGATAAAGTTTTCTGAAAATACTACGTCATGGAGAAAACCAATAAAATAATTAAATCAATCAAATTAAATGAGAGAGAGAGAAATCACTTTAAAAATGGCTGATAAAATAAAAATTAAGCGAAATCTTCACTCGTATGTATATCAGTCTTAATATAATATTTTAAATATGTATTAATCGCTCATATATATCAAGCTGAAAAAAAATATGTTATTTATCAAATTGTTAAAAACTTTTTGAATGTAATGATATTAAAGAAATAATCTAATCTTTTAATATAGAAATAAAGAAAATTACTACTCATATACTGTTGATTTTTTTTTTCAAATATATTATAACACTTTCTGGTTATATCATTTATTTACCAAAAGTTATTAAAATGACTATATTATCCACTAAATCATTCCCACTCGGATATGCCTCCACCTCTGCAAGTTGACCTTCGTTGCCACATCCACTGCACTCCTTACTACCATATCTAGTTATCTACCAAATCTAACAATCACCTCTTTAAGTCATGGCCACCAGCTGCAGGCTATTTGAATGAACCTAATCATCCAAATTGTAAACTTTGTGGACAAAGCAACTGTGTGAAGCTATTTCTTGAGAAGAAAAAATCAATTAATTGGTTGGTTTTTGGTTTTGGGACAAATGCTTAGATGGAAGCTTTCTGAATTGAAGCAATTTTGTAAGAATAGGAAGAATCATGGGGCGCGTGCTAAAGATGGGGCTCTTTATCTTACTTATTTAAGCCTGTGTAAACAATTAGATTATGTAGATCTTTTTGATATTTAATTAATTAAATGATTATTTTTATATTAAAAAATTAAATTAACCATTTGATGTCATCACGTTCAAACAAAAACTAATAATTTAATAAATAACAAATATATTTTTTTAATTTTGAGTGGATGAATAATATAGACTAAAAGTTTTGTAATACATTTGATAATATAATAATTTAAGGGTATAAGAGTAATAATTTCTCTTTATCTTAATTTCAGTTTAAAAGAAAAAATTATTAATTTATTACATTATGTTAATATTCAAACGGTAGCTAACGGTTTAGCGAATGATAAATGTATTTTATTAATTTAAAGTGGATAATTGATACATGTTAAAATTATAATATTACATTTAATAACATGATAATTTAAAGATATATGAGTAATAATTTATCAAAAATCAATTAACTTTAAATTTTTTTTAATAAGAATTGAACTTTAATTGTTAGAAAGGAAAATTTGACTCCAAAATTCAAACCGCCAAGCATAGCTTCTATTTCGTTCTTCGTTTGTGTTGGGATCAGGCAACTCAAAATAATTTTATCTTCAAAGGGTAAATTTCGGAGGTCATCGTAAATTTTTAAAATTTTAAAATTATTCTAATTATTTTTAAAAGATAAAGAAAAATAGGATTAAGTTGCTGGAATTTTTTTATTCTTTTAATTTTAACTAAAATAAATAATAAATTAAAATTTTTTTAAAAAATCATTTTAAAATAATCAATTAACAAATAAATAATGTGAAATTAACCATCCATTAAAATGTAAATCTACCGTGAGTAGTTAATGCATCGGCGCATCGCAGACGACAAAACAATCCAATTTCATAGCCAAGAATTCATAATGCAAAAGCATTTAGATTCAATGGTAAATTTTTTTGGATCGCTAAATTAATGATTAAAGCCAAATTTTAGCACAACACTAAACGCTTATCTATTAAAAAACAACCAAATGAAATCGAAGACTAAAACTAAAATAACAAAACTAATGATTACTAATTTAAGAGTTTTCATTTTGATTCGGAGAAACTAACACACACAAGATGCGATTGGTATAGAATTGGAAATACAACAAACAAAAAAGAACCCATTAATTTTTAACATCCGTAGGTTTCTCTTTGTCATCATCTTTTACGATTACACTTGCCAGCGCCGGCGCCGACGACGGAGGGAGAGGGGCACGAATCTGGTGGTCATCAGATGGCTGGGCCTGAGGCTGAGCAGGGGCGCCAACAGCATTATCGGAGATGGGTGATGTGAGATCATCAAAGTTGATGAACACGCCTTGTGATGGCCTCCTTTGATGGCGACTTGGTTTTTCAGACATGTTTTTTTTCCTTCTTTTACTTTTTTGGACAAAACAAAAGTGAAAAGACACAGAGAGAGAGAGAGAAAAGAAAAGGAAGCTGTGTAAGAAGAAGAAGAAGATAGGCAAATGTATGGGAGAGCGTCGGGTGAGATTTGATTTATATAAAGGAAACAAAAAATGAATTTGAGAGAGATTTGAAGTCATAGATGTTGACTGATTTTTAATTAAAGGAAATTAGTTAGGTCGTGGCTTGTGACTGATTATCCAATTCCTAGATTTATGCGCTTTGCATTAATTTCCGCAATTTAGTATTACTCATTACACTAGATTAATTTATGGACAAGGACACTACTGCCCTTCTAATTTTGCGTGTTTTTGTTTGAACACTTGCACGTTTATATTATTATTTTGACAAAAGAAATATAACTTCATTCCACAATAGATTTGAAGATCAATCTATAGATAATTTATAATAATAAACGATTGAACAATGTAAATTATCTATAAATTGATCTTCAAGTCTATTATGGAATGAAGTTATACTAATTTTTTCAGTTAATCTCTTACTTTTAATTGAATTTGATGCATTGTACTTAAAAAATATTAGTAATTAAAAAAATATTTGTATAAATAAAAAGTTTATAAATTAATGTGATATAGAGTATGTTTGGGGCAGCGCAGTTGCTCCAACCTCTTTATTTCCATAAAGCTGTGGCAGCGCAGCTGCCCCAAACGTGTCCATAATAGTATTGGGTGGATTAAAATGTCACATGACCAATATAATTTATTTTTATTATTTTATATTTTAATTCAATAAATTTTATTATATCATATTAGTTTGTACAAAGAAATTTTGACTATCATTCATCTAAACCAAAATTTCTATTAGATACGTAAAAATGTTTGAACTAATTTGCAGTTTAAACTTAAAAAAAAAATCAATTTTTGATGAAAGTGTACTTAGAAATCTACAAGAAAAATACTAAATACCAATGCTAAATATATCTACATAATTTTTAAATTTTTGAAGAAGATTAAATACTAAATGTGAACAAGAGAATATTGATATTATTCTAGTTTTCACTGTGACCCAAGTAACAAATTAGTCAAACTAGATTTTGATCTACATTAAAAAATAGAAAGAGAGTAGGTGAAAAGTTAACTATTTTCTCGTTTTTATGTCGTTGAAAATTTTAATTTAGACTCATACAACAATTTTATTTTATTTTTTTATTGTTGTATTTGTTTCTAATGAGTTACACATTTATTTTTGTTTGAACCCGTTCCTCTTTTTGATAAATAATCAATTCTTCCATGACACTTTGAGAACCATTTAACTTGAAAAGAAAAAATTGGATGGAATAAACGGAGGATGGTTATCTTCATATTCAAAACTTGTATGATTCTCTTGCAACAATAAATTAGGGCACGCCACTCAAGAAAGAAATGGTTAGGCATGTAAGTTTGCGCAAAGACGTGTCTTGATTGTTGTAATGACTCAAATTGAGTCTCATGTGGTTAGGTTAATTAAGGTTTGGCATGTGGGCTTATGAGCACTTTGATGGTGGTAGTCTTTCTTCACAAGTCGATTTTTTAAGGTGAATTTTTATTCAACGTGAATAACAATTGGTGTTAAAACAAGTTCTTTCATTGGAGACAACCCTTGTCGCTGCTGGTCTGAGCCTTGTGACCTTGTGTTTCACCTAACTTCACAAAGAACTACTGTAGACCTTGGTGCTGAAAGGAAAAAGAATTATAACGACTCTAATAAAGTTGTAGTAATTTTAAAATTAGCTGTTTGAAGTTTTTTTTTTTTTTATCATATCTAACTATAATTTGTAAACCTAAATACTCTCAAACTTATCAATAAAATACCTAACAAATCATATTATCAACTAAAACCCATCACCCTCTACTCGCCAAATCATCAATTGAAAAACAAATAATTAAAGTTAGTATTTATTTTTACACAATGTGTATTTTTATCTTTGGATTATTTAAAATTTTTGTGAGTATTTTAAATAAAAACGAGTTAGGAGACGAATTTAGAAAATGTGCGATATGTTTATATTGCACATAAGGTTGTGCAACATGCTTATTTTGAGGGATAGGTACCTATTGCTCAAAATCATAGTAACTACACTTATTATAATTTCGTGCGACAAACACCTATCACACGGGTGACAGGCTCTTGTCGTCTAAAAACACTTACTTTATTTTGCCAACACGGATTCACACCAAGTCACAATCAACCCATAACACAATCTATAAAAAATGACAATCAAGTTAAATAGGCATTTCAACAAACACCAACACTTGCCTTGTTTTGCAAAATAGGGACTCTCACTAAGTTACAATTAACCCATAACACAATCTATAAAAAATGATATAACAAAGTCTAATGGACATTTCGACAATCACATCATATGTCATTTCTCTCAAATCATATTTTTCATTAATTTTTTTAAAAATTTATAAAAAATTAACCCTAATACTCATCTATGATGAAATATATTCAAATACATTCAAATGACAGTTTAATATTAAAGAATCGAAGAAAAAACCTTGCTTTTGAGAGATGAAGTTGTCGTCAAATGTCATCCAACTATTGTTTAAGTGCCGGAAATATAGTCATGTGATGCTGGAGATGAAGTTGTCACCGAACATCTGTCCAATTACTTTCGATTGTTGTCCGAAAAGTCGAGACCATGCCGCTGGATTTAGGAGAGGAGAATGTTCGATTTTGTAGATTTTGGAATGATGGTATTATTGTCCAAAAGTATTGATATTAGCTATATAAGATAAAAAAATAAAATTAACTAACTACTTCTAAAACACTCTAAAATTTTTGGGTTATTTTTATAAATTTCTCCCTTGATATTTGAGCTTATATAAGCACTGGAGTTCCCTCATAGTTTACAATTTGGCTTTTATAATATTAGCATTAAAATCTGCATTATATCAATGCATCGTGTGCGATCACGCATAATTTTCAAATCTTTTAAATTGTTTATGCCACGCATCAATTAATGCACTGAGAAATTTTTATGCAACTTCGCGTCTGTATACACTGAAGATTAACGAGCACTTTTATTTGTATTGTAGCTTCAAATACAAGTAAAGGTAAATAATTTTTTTTATTTAAATTGTAAGTAGAATATGATAATATTATTAAAGTAAAGGAGCGAGAAAAATAGAAATGATAAACGGTCCAAAATTTTATCCAAAATAAAGTGGTGTGTGATGTGTTGATTGATAATTTTTTAAAATTTGAAATAGATTAATTACATTATTTAATATCACATCAATTAATTAAGATGTAATTTTATAAACGTCTAACATTAATCCAGAGAAAATTATTGAAATCATAATCACTAGTGATTCCCAAGAGAGGAATTAAATATTTTGCCGTTTGAAGTAATCATTAATGAATACCCTTTTTTGGATGTTGAATGTTATTAAATCTGAAAACTGAATAGTGACTGTTAGGTATTAAGTATAAAAATGGAACAAAAGTCTTAATAAAATAACAAAAATGAGTTAGATGATAAAAATTAAATAAGACAATTGAGTTAGATGATAAAATTAAATAAGACAATTTATAAAATAAGAAAAACAAAACATCACTTAATACAATGAGAAATATAAAAATAAACTCAAAGACCTCCTACACTTGCTTATATTAATTTTATGCATTATTGTAATTTTGAATTGTAATAGAATCTCAATAATTGATTCATAGCATAAATAATAGTAGTATTCAAGTTAGATCTGATTTACTATTTTCCCCTTGTTTCAATGATTCTTATAGATTGGCTAAAAACAAGTGTTGATATAGCTTCTCAACATCTATGTGTATAATGGTTAGTGGTTTCAATAATATTGAGAACACTTACTCGAATTTCTATGAAATTTTTCTTCTTTCCACTAAGGTGTGGAATATGATAAATTTTTCGTGAATGTTGTTAGTTGGAATAACCAAGTTTAATTAATTTTTGAGTTATAATATAAATATATGTCTATAGAGTTTCAATAGACATATATTATAATATGTCAATTTTAAATACTAAAAAAAAATTATGACATGATCAATTGAAAAAGTAAATAAATAACCATTTGTGTCTGTGCCTTGATAAACACTGTAGTGAACATAAATACTTGCTCGCTTTTGGTACGACTAAGAATTTTTTGCTCTTAACAAACAATGTTGAGAGCGCATAGCTCAATGGTGCTGGATCGACTCCCTGCGCAAGCTGTTTTTTCTTTTTCCTAAAATATAAAATAATAATAACTTCTTCTATGGAAGTTAAAAAGAGTCCAAGAAGCCATTTTTTTTTTTCCAAGAAATCAAGCAGCAGAATATTCAAGTGTTAGATCATGTTAATATTAAGAAAAAAATCACAAGAAGAAATCATTCTCTGATTATTGTATAGATGCATTTTCTATGAATTTTTCAATGTTCTTTCTTCAGAGAACATGAAGAACAAAAAGAAGCAACATTCTTTTCTCTGCATTTTTTGTTTTTGGGAATGTAACACTACTTGAAACTAACGTTGGGATGTTTATTATAAATCAACTTCCCTCAACTCCCAATAACCGTGCATGGTAATTGCTTAGCAGTTACCATATGGGGTCAGGCCGGGTTGGTCCATTTTGGGCAACCCACCAGTCTAAGATCTCTCACTTACACATGATGGGACAACGTCGAAACAACATAGTATTGCATAAAGAAACAATGAACAATAACATATCGTTAATTATACAGGTAAATATATTGTATGATCATAAACATATCCAAAAACTTATTTAGGGAGTCAAAAATATATCTCTAATTGGTAACCCAAACAAGAGATATCTCAATTGTAATAATATTCAAAAGAATTTTAATATATATTCATTGCATCCCAGATTTAATTTATTTTAATATTTAAGTATACTACTCGGTATGTCCAAATTGTGCAATCACTTTATGTATTTTTTTTTTCCAATCACTTTATGAATTTACAATTGTAATATCTCACATAAATTATACAAGTAGTTAACTAGTGAATCACATAAAAGGAAAAAAATAACTAAATCTTCTTATCATACTCATGTCCATTAATACAAAATGATCGCTTTCATAGTCATGTTTCATAGATTGAATCATGTCAAGGTTATAAATAACATGCTAAAGTAGCAGACACCAGTCTGAGATCTCAGAAACATAGTTGATAGTAATAAAGATAGCAAGGTTGACTTATAGAAAGTCCTATAGAATTTACACAATGAGGAAGAAGGGAGATTTTTTCATTTTCAATTTTGGTCACCAAGCACACGCGGTATGATACACGCATTATAATGAATCTTCCATTTTAGGACATATGTCTCATTAATCTAATTCACTGTACAAATCTTAGTCCAATCGCTCTTTTACAGCATCTGACCTGAGTTCTTAAAATAAACGCTCTCTTTTAGAGTCAAAATAAAATCTCACATTTGGCTTCAATCAGGTCTCCATGATGGTGAGATACATCATAGTCGGTCTACAAGAAATATCATTTATAACCTCATTTTAACTCTAGTCAAAGCGACAAAATTTGTAGAATATCCCTTTGTTATTTAGTTCTTAGACAAACACATTATCTCACATTCTACTTGTCTCATCTCAGCTTACTCTCAGAGCAACTGGGTGACCAGTCATGTAAAAAAATTAGTCATGACCTAACAACATACTCTTACATGTGTGTAATTATGTATTTCACAAAATAAATTGAAATAAAGGAACTTAAAGCATTATTGCATTTCAAAATAATTTATGTAACAAATATGTTCACAAAAATTAAAAAAATATCTTAACAACGCAAAATTACAATCTATGTAGCCCGAATGATTTTGCATGAGAGGTGAATACATCCCTCATTACAGCTTTTGCTATCATGCTATCCGTAGATATATATTATATAGTTACATCATTCTTTGCCAAAATGTCTTTTATAAATTATATTTAGTCTCAATATGTTTCGACTTGCTATAGTATTTGGTGTCCTTAGAGAAAGAGATAACAACTTGACTGTCACAATAGACAGTTATTAGACTAGTAGCACTAATATTAATCTCTAAGTCCTTCATAAATCTATTAAGCCATATAGCTTCTTGCATTGCTATATAACATGCAATATATTCAATTTTCATTGTTGATAAAGCTGTGCATGTTTGCTTCTTGCTACTCCATGTAATTTCTCCTTTGTTTAGCAAGAATGCACATCCTAAGGTTAATTTGTGCTCATCTAGAACACCACCCTAGTCGATATCTGAATATCCAACAAGTCGTAAACGAACTCTTTGATAGTACAAAGAATAATCTATAGTGCCTTTAAAATATGCTAAAATCCTCTTGACAGCACTCTAATACTTCTGTCTAAGATTGGACTGGTCTACTCACCAATCCTATAGCATAACTAATATCAGACCTTGTACACATCATAGCATACATGAGACTTCCAATGACATTCGCATATGGAACTCTAGCCATAATGGCATTTGCATAAGGAACTCTAGCCATTCTTTTAATTTTTTGAGGAGTCTTGGGGTACATATTGAGACTAAAAGATTGTTATTTGGCTATTGGGGTATCCATTAGCTTACAATCAACAATATTGAATATTTTTAGGATCTTCTTAATATAAGACTTTTGTGATAGTGCCAGAAGTTTCTTTGAACGATCCTTATAAATTTTGACTCTTAAAATATAAGCTATTTTGCCCATATCTTTCATGTCACATTTTGAGTATAGCTAATCTTTAAAAATTTTGACAAATTCTTTGTTGTTTGTAACCAATAGTATATCGTCCATATACAAAGATAATATCACAAATCGTTTTTAGACCTCTTAATGTATAAACAATGGTTTTCCTCAACCATTCTGAAAACATAAGAAATGACGACTTGATAGAACTTAAGGTTTAATTGTCTAGAGGACTATTTAAGGCCATATATAGATCTTTTAAGCTTACATACCTTGTGCTATTGGCCTTTAACAACAAAACCTTGTGGTTGTTCCATATAAATTTTTTTCTCTAGTTCTTTATTGAGAAATGTAGTTTTTACATTCATTTGATATAACTCAAGGTTTAGATGTGCAACGATAGCCAAGATCAATCGTATATAAGCAAACCCTACTACATGAGAAAATGTCTCTTTATAGTCTACACCCTCCTTTTAGGTATAGTCTTTAGCGACTAATCATGCTTTATATCTCTCAATTATCTTATCCGCTTTACATTTTATTCGAAGAGCATGATTGACTTTTATAGATTCTATCTCTCTTCTATTACTTTCATCTACAAATCTCTAGAAAATGATGTGAGAGACTATTTATAAGTATTTAGCTCCTCACCATCGTGTGAAGAAATCATAAAAGCTTCTCCCTCAATATTAAAACAATGACGATAAATTGGCTTAAGATTACTCTTCCGAGTTGATTTCCCAGTTAGAATCAAAGTGTCTGGTGTTTCACTCTCACTAAGAGTAGTAACCCTTGAAAGAGTTTGTACTAGTACCAACACCAATATTAAAAGTGATAATCTCATTTAGATATTCCAATTCATAAAATTGAGATTCCTTATCAATTTCGCTAATGCTAGGAAATTCATTTTTCAGAAAACTAACATCCCATGATTTTAGTTTAGTCATAATTCCACTTATATGTTTACTAATGAACACTTATCATTTAGAGTGTTTTGAGTATCTAATGAAAATATATTTTTTTACCCTTAGCTCCCAATTATCCAAACTTATGAGTAGGGTTATGAAAAAAAAAGCCGTAGACTCCTATGGCCACAGATAAGATAAGTCAGGTCTTATACCTGTCTATAACTCATATGGAGTGGAATTAACTGATTTTGAAGGAACTCAATTAAGTACATAGACAGCAGTTAACAAAACATCTCTTTAAAAGGATATTGGAAGATTTGATTATGCTATCATTAATATAACAATTTCTAATAAAGTTTATTCCTTCTTTCCACTACACCATTTTATTGTGGAGTTCCAATAATAGTTAGCTGCCTATCTATTCCTTTTTCATTACACAGTTCTTTGAACTATTTTGAAAGGTATTCACATCCTCGATCGGTCCTTAGGACTTTAACATTGTTGTCTAGTTAATTTTCTACAATGTTTAAATATAATCTAAAGCAATCCAATGCTTCTGATTTATGAGAAATCAATTAAACATGACCAAAATGTAAATAATCATCAATGGATAACATCTAAGGCTCTATGAGGTTTCATGCTTAATCCTTACATTCATTAGACCACAGATGTCAGAGTATATTAATTGTAATGGTTTTTTGGCTTTAATTCCTTTGTCTAAAGGTTTTCTAATTGTTTTTTCAGTTAGACAATTTTGACATATGGGCAATTCAACCTCGGTAAGTAGGCCTAACATGCCCTCGTGCAAGTTTATGTATTATTTCTTATCTTATGTGACCTAATCTATATGATCTATTGCTCCTGAGTCTACAGTCCACATAGAACGAGATTCAGTTAGGAGTACGAAACTCGTAACTAAAGAATAATTAACAATGTGGAGTTAGGTTTTATATTTTTCAGCTCAGTGCACTTACGAGCGAAGTGACCCAGCTTGCTACAGATGTAGCAACTTACCTTGGATTTTTTTTTCTTGCCAGCACACATATCCCTCAAGTACTTTTTAACATCTAGCTTCTTTTGATTATGATATGATCCTTTACCCTTCTGGTTATACTTATAACCTATATGGCGCTTGAAGCCTAAATTTTTGCGCGAACTTAACTCAGGCATAAAAATACAATAAGAAAGCTTAGCTGCCTCAAAATACTCTACTTCCAACTCTAGATGATGTTCAATATCTTAAAAGTTTTAATATTCTCATTGTGAGTCATATTCATTTTCATGTATTTTCAAGTATTAGATTGAGATTTTATCATTGCCTGGATTTATTGTTCATTAGTTAGAACATGTCCAACGAAATTAAGTTCATGAACTATGCTTGACATCTCCCTCAGATGTTATAGTACAATATGATTCTGGCACTTCCTATAAGAATCAAATCTGATCGTAAGCCTTTTCAGTTTAGTGGTCGAGGTGGCACCAAACTGATCTTTCAGAGGGATCCATATCTCTTTGAGTAGTCTTATACTTCTCAAATTTACACATGAGGTCATACTACATGCTACTCAACAACTTACTATTCTTCTTTTTCCATGCTTGAGAAACCTTAAGATCTCTCATATGTTGAGTAGTATTGCATTTCTCAGGCTCAGCTAGGGTGTTGTTAAGAGCTTCTAAAGTCTCATGCTCTTCAAACATGTACTGAATTTTAAGTTGATAAAAATCATAATTGTCACTGTTTAGTTTTTCACCCTTGTTTAGCTCAACCACAATGTTCTTAGACATAAATGCCATCTCAACTTTTATTTAATATAGAGACAGTTCAAAATACAATCAATAAAGGCATAAACAATAATTACACACAAACAATTAATTTTGTCACAAATATAAACCAAAAAATATGACGAACTAATATCAGGAATTGAGTCGAAAAGTCATGGAAGCTTCCAATCATCATTCAATTGCCTTTATCATATTCATTATTAATTCAATTTTAATACAACAAATTATTAGTTGTAATTATGAATTTATCAAATTCAATTTGATTAGAACTCCCACTCAACAGAATAATTCATGAGATACTATAAAAAGTATATAGAGTTAGCAACAACTAATGTAGAAGTTTATTAAAAAGTTATAACAACATATTGTTCATTTAAAAAAAAAATGAAAAACAACATTAAGATAATCAAAGCAATCTAATACTTAGAGTCTTCAACATATCCTTAAAATATTTTTTTATTGCTCGTGACTCTTTCATCCAACATATACCCATGTGCATTTCCAAATAAAAACAATTGTTCCTTCTTGATGATCTAATTTATGATTTTCTCATACCATAACTTTTGCCCTTTACCAAGACGACTGGCTTGTCTCTCATTCTGAAGGTTCATGTGAATGCCAAGTACTGAACTTCGCCTCATCTTTGAAGAAAGACGACACTCCTCCATTAGCTCAATTTCACACTTTAGCATATAATATGTATTGTTCTCAATCTCTTCTAATGTGTGAGCTTAAAGAGAGACGTAATAACATCATTAAGTAAAGAATTTATGAGGACTCTTTGATAATAATCTCAGTTTGCATACTTAGTGTCTGATTTTTCATATTTTAGTCTGCTAAAGATCTCATATATGTTTTCTATATTTATACACATATAACAGTCTAAATCCATCTTATAATTCTCCATTTTCTTTATAAATTCCTTATGAGATAAATTATTATTTTGAAGTAAATCAATGGATGCAACCTAAGCTCTTATGTCATTAACTCGTCTTCATTAGTACAACATAATGTTCATATCAATGATTGTTAACAAATAACTAAACACGAGATACAATCTAAATTTTGCCAATTTCCATGAAAAAATATTTTTGTGCTCCCATTGGAGCGAAGTATTTATTAGCATATAATGCTCATCCATAAAACTATATATAAATTTGATCTAAAATTTTATTCTAAAAACTAAAAATAATTAAAATTTTTTAAAAAATAAGATATTGAATTTCATATCAAACTGCTCAAACAGCTCAAACGGCACTAAATCGGCTTCAAAAATAGCAAGATACATGAAAAATATTAATCTTGAAACATATCCCATATGAAGTGTCAGGCATGTGAACTTCACACACACCACAGTGCAAGCTAAGTATTGTGCCTGCATGTGGGCCCACACTCAAGTGATATTGGGTCCAACACCATCCCACTCGATTTTTCATCTTGAATCCAACGGCGCCCTCAAATTTTCAAATGGAGGTCAAAATAAGCCAAAATCATAAAAAAAAAACCAATATGACACTATTCACCATCTTATATAAAATTAGGATTTCTCTTAAATATGAAATTAGCTATAACTTTTCTATTTTAAGTTCCTTTTGAAAAAATAATATATCGTTGCAAAGTTCTCAAAATGATCTTTCCAGTGATATATTACACATAATATATGATTACCTAAATCAAAATTTATGAGCATATAGAATTTTGGGTTTCATGATTTCGTAAGGTTCATGCAACCTAAACCATAGGCCCTTTTTAGGCCTATCAATTGCAGAATTTATGCTATAATTCAAGCACATCAAAACATAAAATCAATAGCCACAAGATCACACATTTCATAAAAATCAATTATCATAAGAAATTCATAATTTTATAAACTAAATTCAACTGTATGTATGAATCCAACGTAAACTGACTTTAATACCAATAATAAAAATTAAAAGAAGTCTATAAAGCCTTACCTTTTTTCAAGAAATTAAGTAGCAAAATATTTCAGTGTTGGGTCATTTTAATGGTCGAAAAGAAATTACAAGAGGAAATCCTTCTGTAATTACAGTATAAATGTTTTTTCTAATGAATTGTTGAATTGTTCTTTCTTCAAAAAACAAGAACAAAAAAGGCAGCAACATCCTTTTCTCTGCGTTTTTGGTTTTTGGGAATCGGCTACTACTTGAAACTAATGTTGGGAGGTTGATTTTAAATAAACTTCCCTAAACTCTCAATAACTATACATGGCAACTGCTTAGCAATTACCATCTGCGAGTTAGGTCGGGTTGGCCCATCATGGGCGACCCACCCGTCCAACATATATATTATTAGTGAGTAAAAATTAGAGCATAATCTTAGTTTCTAGTAGACCACAAACTAAAAAAGAGTAGTTGTCATTGTCATTATATTTTATTGTAAATAATATTCTTTTTAAACATGAAAACTAATACAAAAAGTTATCCTGGCACTTCAAAATATACAAAAACTATCAGGCCATAACCATAAATTCCTCTCGTGAGTTATTTGACTCTTTATTAGAGAACATATATGGAAGTGGACTGGAGTTTAAGCGACTCTTTAAACTCATTCTAAGTGCTCAACTAGGCTAGATTGATTCTAACTGAAAGAAACTTCATCCATTAAACACCTATTCTTATTTTATTTATTATTCAAACTCATATGATAACAAGTGCAGAGTAAATTTACGATCAGTCTAGGTATGCTAAAAGGGCTCTTAAGCAATAAAACACATATTAGAGAGAAAAGTGAATGATAAGAAATTAGGTTTGTTTATGGCATATGAATGAAACAAAATTATTATTGTAATTTTATGAAACAAAATTATTATTTCTATAAACAATTGTCTATGGAATGGAAGCATCCCATAGCCACAGTATTCATTATTGTAACTTTATGAAAAAGATTTCTATAAACAATTAGCTGTATATTTCAGAAATAGCCTACCCAGAAAATGTTTTATTTCAAGTCCACATTTGTTTTTTTTTAAAAAAACTAATTAAGATAATTATGATGTTTACATATGGTGGAGATATTATTAAAGGATATTATGTGCATCAATTTCCTCTCAACACCCTCTTTTTAGTTAAGAATTTATTATTTATATAATTTTTGAAAAAATTACTTAATTATCCATTTTTTTCTCTTTTTCTTCTAAATTTCACATATTCTCATCAATTCAGTCATATATTTTCTTTTAGCTACAAATAATTGATATAACAAATTAAGAAAAATAAAACACATTATTTAAAAATGAACATCATTAACTTTTTATCACTTGTGAAGGTTAATGAATATTAAGAAATTAATTTTTAACAAATACAAAAGCTAATATCAAGAAAAAAATTTCTTACATATAGAGAGCATGAAATATAGATCAATGATATATTAGAAAAGGCCAAAAAGAAAAAGAATTAAAAAAAGAGTGAAATTAATTGTTTAGTTTATAGAATGTGAGAGTAAAGAGAAAATATACAATTGTAAGATAGAGAGAGAAGGAGATTAGTGAAGAATAATTTTGAGGTTTTTGTTATTTAAAATTTTAATCATTTATTTTAAAAAAATAGGTATGGAGAAGAATTTGATGGGTTCAATTAGCCTCACCCTTGTATTAAATACAGTAAAATCTCGATAAATAAATGGTCGATAAATTAATAACCTCACTTAAATAACAAATTCTTTGGTCTCAACTTGGGTCAGTATACTAAAATAATAATTTTGTTAAATACATAAGATAATAATTTTTTTCGAATCCTCTAGAGTCCAACAAAAATATAAATTAACAATTGATCAAATATAAAAAAATTAATCATAAACAACTTATAAAATTCATATTATTAAGGATTTTTTTCTTGATAACTTATATTTTTCAATTTAACTCTTTTTCAAAATATACATGTAAAGTTGTTTGTTTTTTCTTTGCTTGTAAGTTGAACTCAGCTTCATCCATAATTTTTTTGTAAAGCATGCACTATATGCGACCTTTTTTATTTTTTATCTGTAGAAAGTAGGTATATGATATTACTATTATTTGAAAAGCCTCTTTTGTAGAAATATTTGGTAAATATATGATAATCAAAATATATTTACATTAACTTTTTTGCTTTTATGTACATTTACTGGTATTTGTAACTCATACATGAATCTTAGTTAAAAGAATAATGCATGTACTAAGAAAACTCTTCATAAATTAATAAATATTCATTTATCAATAAATTAATAAATTATTTATTTATCAATAAATAAACAACCTTGCTAAAATAATATTTTGTTATAGTTCCAACAATATTATTTTATAGAGGTTTTACTATATGTGGCTAATGCAGTAATATTTTAACATAACTAAAATACCCTTCAATTTTAAGTTCTATTATTTGTAGTAATTAATAATTTTTATAGGAATCATCAGACTAGGGAATTTTTTCTCAAACTTGTTACAATCTATAGATATATTATAATTTATGATGTACATACACCATAGTATATCCTAGAGGTTTATCAAAGATTGTTCCAAAATCTGCACCATTTGAATGCGAATGTGAGATATACTCACACTAATTTATAAAGATAAATTTACTCATGTTCCATATATTGTGGAGATTAGATTATAAGAACAATAATAATACAATTACACACACTTTTGTATAAAAAAATTGTATAAGTTGATATGATATTTTTTGAAAAATAAATTCTTATTATTCTAAGATAAATTCAAAGAAAAAAAGCTAAAGGGGAAAAAGCTATTTTTATATCTAGGGTTTGATGAAATAGTTTATTTCATCATTGTTGTTTAAATAATACTTCATTTAATTTATACTTTTTAAACAATAGCCCAAAATACCCTTATGTAAATTTACCTTTAATTTACTAAATAACTATTTGAGGGCAAAAACAGATTTTTAATTAAATAAATGCAAACTATTTAAAAATATAAATCTCAAGAACAATTAAATAACATATGAGTTTTTGAATAAATTTAAAATTTAAGATAATTAAATAAAATAAAAATAACACTAATGATTATTCAATACATATATATAAGAAATAGATCAAACAATGATTTCAGAGGATATATACAAATTTGTGTTTAGGTAGTCAAAAAGGAATAACAGACTTTATGAAGGAGACTATGGTATTTACATCATATAATCTATAAAGATTTAGAGGTTCTAATTTAAAGGGTTGGATGGCCTTTTGGTTATTTTCCTCTTGAGTTTTAAAATGAAAATTTATTATGGAGGAGTTACTATTTCACAAGAAAAGAGCTTTCATACTAGAAGTAGAAGCTTTGAGACTGAGTCATACTTTAGTTATTCATACTTGGGTCTTAATATTCAGGAGAGTATACATCAATAGTTCTTCTTTGCTTGTGATAAGCTCACACGGCTCTACTTTTGGCCTTTCAATAAAGCGCCACATTTACTCAAAAGAATTTTGACTGTATGCTTCTTAACCAATATAACTTAATCTCAAAGAAATACTTTTCACGAAAGGCTTATTTTGGAAGTAAAGACTCTGATACTGAAAAAGATATTTTACAATAAAGAGGATTTTATTATTATAAAAATAGATTACAAGACTCCCTCTTGATGGCATAGTGAGTATTGGCTTGTATAAGAAATTTGCAACTGTATTGGATTTTCCTTTAATGTGTTAGACCTCAAACTTGAATCGTGAGAGGGATTCAGACCACCTTGCCAGCTGAAGATATGGAATTTCTCATTCTTTCCTTCTAAGCAGCCCTTATAGGTATTTGTAATCTATTTGAATTACAAATGGGGTAAGAGAAAGAAAAAAATGAGAATTTTCTTTTGAGAATTTTCTTTCTTTGAGGATGGGTAGTTATGTTGAGCTTCACTGAATTGCCCTAATTTATAACTATAGATTCTCCTGTTTCCCTTTGATTATTCAATCAATATTACTCCCTAATAATTGTCACTTGCATTTGTTTGCAAGATAAGGTCCCTTGTCTAGAATCTATAAAGGTGAGAGTAATTGACATTTCTGTTTTAATTTTTTAAAAGCTTTTGTCACTTCCTCCTACCATTGTAAGAAACCCTTTCTCAAGCGCTTGGAAATCTAACTTATCATTTCCGTCAGATTATGGATGTGATCTGCAAACTTGTGTTCCTTCACAAATCTATGCTTTGAACCTTTATAAGGCCTCCTAGAACTTTTATTTTTATAATGCTTGAACTTATAGGAGCATGTTTTACCATATGTTTGGCATCTAAATTTGTTTCTTTATGTTGAAACTCAAATTTTTAAACTGGCCTTTGTAAATCCAAGAAACTCCTCAAGTTGATAGACTCATTGATAGAAGAATCTTAGTTTATTTTCCTTAGGGTTGACAACTCATCCAGGACTCAGCCCGGACCCGAATATTTTCAGGCCTAGATCCAGGTTTGGGTGTTTTCGAAAATCCGAAACCCAGACCCGAATATTTTTACTTATATATTAATTTTTTTAAAATATTTAATATAAATATAATATATTTTTTTATTTTAGCCAAAAAAATTATTTTTTAAATTGTAAATAATTATTTTTTATTTCAATTTAAATAATTTTTAAGAAATTTAGGTTTAAAACCCGGAATCCAAAACCCAAATTTTTTCTGGGTTAAATCCGGCCCGGACCCGGATTGAAAAAAATAGGTTTTAATGTCCAGGTCGGGAACCGGGAAGCCCAAACTAGTACCCGGACCAGGAAATTGCCATCCCTAATTTTCCTAAAGAAATAAGCCCAAACTAGTACCAGGTCGGGAACCGGGAAGCCCAAACTAGTACCCGGACCCGGAAATTGCCATCCCTAATTTTCCTAAAGAAATAAGGCCCTCAACTATACTTCATCCATAAAAGCAGGAGATACGTTTGTGGATGATGGTTTGATGGATTATTTCCTCCAAACTTAAGGATTTTCATGGATTTACAAGGGTTTATTGTCTTGTAATTAGTTCATTGGCTTAATGTACTTATGACTATAGAATTAGCTCTGATACCAAAAGATAAAAGTTTAATAGGCTTAGTGTAATTATGACTATAGAATTGGCTCTTATTTGGTGTAGAGAAATTGACTTATGTTCGGACGTGGTTTTTTTTAAGGCAAGCAACTACTATGGATGATTGAAGATATTGTTTTTATGTCAATTAGAGCAATAAGAGCAAATTATTTTTCATCAAAGATTCTAAGAATAATCTTAACATATGATTGAAATGAAGGACAATTTTGTATTGCTAGGTCAATATATTATTGCTCTTGAAGAGAGAAAATTGGTTTCTCATCATCAGAAGAATCATCTGAAGGATCAGGGTCAATAACTGCATTGAACTCTTGGTCTTGAATCTCTAATGCAAATATTGCATTTTTAGGGTTGTCAGACCTAGAGTATAAGTCATCATCAAACTCTGGGTCTTTAATCATTTGTAGAAGTTTTGTTGGGACTCTCTTTTTGGCTTTATATTGCTTTGCATAATGTTTTTTTTTCTATAAATAAAATATCTGCCTGATTTCTTTTGGAACATGCCTGATTTCTGTTGGGACTCTCTTATTTAATAACCGATTTGTCATTTGTCTTAAGTTGGAAGCCATTTAATTTTAGAGAGGAGGTCTTGAATAACAAGTTTACTGTTTGTCTTAAGCTAGAAGTCATTTAGTTATAGAGAGCATTTTTTAATAACCCGTTTGTCAGTTAGATTAAGCAGGAAGCCGTTTATCAAAGATTTTGTTATTTAGAAAAATTTAATATGTTTATGAATGTGAAATCATAATATTTCAAAATATGATTAATTTTAATATCATAAAATTAATTCATAGTTTGTTATCATAAAAATCAATACATTAACACATGTTTTACCAGATTCTTAACATTAGCATCCAAATTTGTTGGGAATATTGTAGTACTTGGAAAGTGAACGTATACTTCTTATGCTTATTGAGTTATTGATTTCTGCAATGACTTTGGATTAACTCTCTTGCCATCTGGTAAAGTTGTGCTAAGCTTAAATTTGATAATTTTGTGAGCACTTCAGCTTTGAGGTTGGCTTCAAGCATTTTTGCAACTAGTCCTAGCATATTAAATATAAATGCTCTTTTGACAATTTCTATTGGCTTGTTGAATACATAATAGAGACATTCTTACTCTATATAATATTCTTCAAGCTTTTGAAAATCGCATCATTTGTTCTACAGAAATTATTTTTCTGCCATTTCCTACTCTCTATCATAAATTCCTATGAAGTGCACACTTAAAATATTTAGCCATTACAGAAATCTATTTTCATAAAGTTCTTGGAGGTCTTATAAAGGTTCGAAGCATAGATTTGTGAAGAAACGCAGGTTCCAAAAGAAATCAGGCAAATTTCTTATTTGTTGCAAAAAGGGACATTATATAAAACAATATAAAGCTAAAAAGAGAGTCCTAACAAAATTCCTACAAATGATTGAGGACCCAGAGTTTGAAGACGACTTATACTCCTGGTCTGACAACCTTAAAAACATAATATTTACATTAGACATTAAATGGTTTCATGACATTAATCTCCCACAAGTAGAAGTAATGGGCGAAGACGACCCACTTGAACAGCAACTGATACAATTGGAAGAAGAACGCCTTCACAATGCCTTATTAAATAGTAACTCCTTTATAGTAAATTTTCATTTTGAAACTCATTTTATTATTATGAAAATAGATTTCTGCGATGGCTAAATATTTTAAGTATGGACTTTATAGGAATTGATGCTAAAGAGTAGGAAATGGCAGAAAAATAATTTCTACATATAAATTATGTGATTTTCCAAAGCTTAAAGAATATTATATATAGCAAGAATGTCTCTATTATATACTCAACAAGCCAACGGAAATTGTCAAAAAAGCATTTATCTTTAATATGCCAGGACCAATGGCAAAAATGCTTGAAGCCAAGCTTAAATCTGACTTGGCATAACTTTACCAGATGGCAAGAGAATAAATCTAAAATCATTGTAGAAAATAAGAACTCAATAAGCATATAAAGCATATGGAGAAAACTTCACTTTCTAAGAACTGTAATGCTGAGCCTAACAAATTTAGATGCTAAGAATATGGTAAAACATGTGTTAACATATTAAGTTTAATGATAATAAACCACAAATTAATTTTATGATATTAAAATTAATCATGTTTTAAAATATTATGATTTCACATCATAAGCAAATTGAATTTTTCTAAGTAACAAAAGCTTTGATAAATGGCCTCTTGCTTAAGCTAATTGGCATACAGGTTATTCAAAAATACTCTACGAAACTAAACGGATTTCAGTTTAAGACAAACAGCAACCTGGTTATTTGAGTTTTTCTCTTTGGAACTAAATGGCTTCCAGCTTAAAATAAATAACAAACTGGTTATTTAAGTCATGCTCTTTAGAATTAAATGGCTTATAGGTTAAGAAAAACGGTAAATTCGTTATTCAAGACATGCTCTTTCGAACTAAATGCCTTCCAACTTAAGACAAATAGAAAATCAGTTATTTAGGGTATGCTCTCTAGACCTAAATGACAGATCGAATTTTCATAGACTAAAAATCGAATATTTGAAAAGTCAAGTGGTTGCTCTAATGGTAACATTAAACGGTAAGTCAGTTCCTCCAAACTAGAAACCGATTATGAAACAAAAGTCAATAACAGCTAGTTTTCAACTCTAACTATAAAAATTCTCATACAAATCCAAATCAGGGTTGGACAACTATATCTATCACTAAACATTCAAGAGCAATCCAAGCTTAAATTCTTGTAATCATTTTTGTTCATATATTAAGTGTTCATTATGTAATCAGTTATAAAGTATGGGAGAATTTGTTTTGTAATCTATACTTGTAAACACATAGTTGAGTGATTGAAAGTGTTAAGGTACACTTTGGTTAAAAAATTACGGATAATCTCTTATTGTAAAGGTCCATTAACAACTTGGAGGTCAAGCATAAGTGTTGTTGAAGCCTTAGAAGTACACTTAGTGAAAATTCAAACCCGGTGAGCTTAGAGGCGTAGACGTAAGTACGGTTGGCCAAACTACGTAAAAATCTTATATTTTTACTTCTCTATTCTTTATCCTTTTATATTTACTGCACTTTAAATTTGAGTATTTCGAATGTGTTTGTTTTTTTTAAGAATTCATTAAGTTTATAAATTGCTCAAATTTTTAGAATCTTAATTTACCCCCTTCTTGGGTTTCTTAGTTAGAATTTCATTTGGTATCTGAGTAAGATATTCTTGTTCTTGACTTAACTATCTAGAGCTAAAGATCTATGGCAACCCAAAATGTCTCTGCATTTAAGGAAGGATAATCTACCACCATTCCACCATTCTTTGATAGTAATGACTATTCTTATTGAAAAACTAGGATAAGAATTTACCTACAAACTTTAGACTATGAAATTTAGAAGATTGTTAATGATGAGCCATTTATACCTATTACAAAAAAAAAAAATGGAGAAGATATCACCATGTTGTCTAGCCAATGGAGTGAGGACGAGAAAATAATTGTTTATAAACTTCAAAGTCATGAATGCTTTATTTTATGCACTTGATAAGAAAAAATTACATAAAGTGTCTAGTTGTGAGAGCACAAGAAATTTAGAATAAATTTGAAGTTGTTTATGAGGGGACAAATCAAGTTAAAGAGTTTAAGATTAGATGATACAGTAGAAAATATGAATTATTCTAAATGGAACAAAATGACAGTGTTTATGCCATGTATACTAGATTTACAAACATTGTGAACACTTTGGGAGCCCTAAGAAAAACGTTCTCGAATAGTGAAAATGTTAAGAAGATTATTAGGTCACTTTCTACTAAACGGAGATAAGAGAACAACCATAAAAGAAGCTAAAGATTTAAATATCTTACCTATTGACGATTTAATTGGTTCTCTTATTTTTTATGAGGAAGATTTAGCAGCTGAAAAAGACAATGAATAGAAGAAAAAGAAGATCATTGCACTCAAAGCCTCAAAATATGAGAGTGATGAGAAAAATAAACTAGATGATGAAAAAATAGCTATACTAGCCAGGAGATTCAGAAAATTCTACAAGAAAACAAATGAATAGAGGAAATTTAGAAAATACAAAAATTAAAAGAAAGAGAATGAGCCTCTTACTTGCTATGAATGCAAGAAGCCTAGACATAATTGACCAAAATGCCCTCTTCTCAACAAACACAAGAAAAAAGTTGTAGTGGCTACATAATCAAATGATAATGAAGAGCATCAAGAAATGTCAAACTTAGCTCTCATGGTACTTGAGGATAAATCATTTGACGAGGTTAATGATTCTTCTACATATGATTAACTATATGATGCTTTTAAGGATTAAATAAAAATAGATAAAAAGAATGCATGTTTTAAAAAGAAAATAGTAGAACTCACAAATTGAGAATGAACTTTTAAGTGCTAAGATTACATGCGTAGAATTAGAGAAAAAAATCTTTGCATGATAAAATAGCTTCGTCAAATAAGAAATCTAACACATCATATGAGCATATAAAATCTCATATGAATGATTTGAAAAAAAATGAAGTGCTCAAGAATAAGAATAATCAACTTAGTAATGTTGTCTTGAAATTTACAAATGGGTAAAAAATGTTAAATAATTTACTTAGTTCCCAAAAAATGTGTGTTTGACAAGGGAGGTATTAGTTATAAGTCAAATTTAAAACATAATATTATAAGAACTATTTTGTGACAAGTACTTTTATTAATAGTCAAGTTGTGTGTCATTATTGCAGTCAAAATGTTCGTATGAAAAATAGATGTCCTTTTAAGAGAAATGCATATTATGGAATGAAATACATTTGGATTCCAAAAGGAACAATTATTAACACTCAAAGACCCAAAAAGCTTTGGATACCTAAGATTTGAGATTGCCTTTGCAGGGGTTGAAGAAGAAAAATAATAAATGATATTTAGATAGTGGATGTTTAAGACACATGATAAAGAACTATTTTTGGTTCTCAAGCTTTACCAAGATTGAAAACGATGGAGATATTTCCTTTAAAGATAATTCAAAAGAGAAGATTCTTGAAATTAATAATGTTGGTAATATTTCCTCTACCATAATTGAGAATGTGTGTTTGGTTGAGAATTTGAAGCACAACTTGATTAGTATTAATATAAAGTTATCTTTGATAAAACTAGATGTACTATAGAGAACGCATGTGATAATAAAATTGTGCTTGTTGGAAATAGATGTGGAAATGTGCATATCATTGATATTGGATGTGCATCTACAAATAACAAATGTTTTTATACATTACATAATAATGGTTGGTTGTGGCATATAAGTTAGGACATGCAAGCATGGATTTGGTTTCAAAGATTTCCAAAACGATTTAGTTAAAGGTCTTCCTAAAATTATATTTTAAAATGATAAATTTTGTGAAGCATGTCAATTTGGTAAACAAATCAAAACATCTTTTAAAAACAAAAATCACATTTCAACTTCAAAATTACTTCAACTTCTTTATATTGACTTATTTAGACTTTCTAGGTATGCTAGTTTAAATGACAAGTTTTATGGATATGTAATTGTTGATGATTTCTCTAGATACACCTGGATATTATTCATAGCCAATAAGAATGATACCTTTGATGCTTTTAAAGTGTTTTGTTAAAAGGTTCAAAATGAAAAGGGTTATGACATTATATGTATTAAAAGTGATCATGGAGAAAAATTTGAAAATCATTCATTTGAATGTTTTTACAATGAGCATGGTATTGAACATCAATTCTCTTCACCTAAAACTCCACAACAAAATAGAATTCTTGAGAAAAAGAATAATTTTATTCAAGAAATGGTAAGTATCATGTTGAATGAAAATAGTTTGCCTAAAAATTTGTTAGTCGAAGCCGTTAACAACGCGTGTTATATTTTAAATCGTGTATTGATAAGACATAACTTTAATAAGGCTCCTTGTTGGCTTTGGAAATATAGAAAACCCAACATTGATTATTTCAAAGTTTTTGTATGCAAATATTTTATTTTGAACACAAAAGATAATCTTGGTAAATTTGATCTAAAATATGATGTTGGCATTTTTTTTAAATATTTAAACTCAAGCAAAGCTTAGAGAATCTATAACAAAAGATCTTTGATTATGAAGGAATCTATGCTTGTCACATTTAATGAATTTAACCCCTTCTCTTGGGAGAAAGTTATTATTGATAATGATGCAGATGAAGAGTTACAAGAAGAATAATTAAAAGACAAATAAAATAATGCACCTTTTGAAAATCAAGAGAAACAATAAGAAGAAACAAATACAAGACAAAGTAAAGATACTTCTCAAATACTCCCCAATGAGTGAAAATATGTTTCTTCTCATCCAAAAGGTTTGATTTTAAGTGGTCTTTTTAGAGAAATGACTACTAGATCATCATTTAAAAATAAATGTGAACATATTGCATTCATTTCTCAAATTGAATCAAAATCATTTTTGAATGCTGAAAATGATGAATCTTGTATTATGGCAATGTAAGAGAAGTTAAATTAATTTGAAAGAAATAATATATGAGAATTAGTTCTTAAACCGGAATACTAATCTTTCATAGGCACTAAATGAATATTTAGGAACAAGATAGATGAAATTGGTGTGATCGTAAGAAATAAAGCTAGATTAATGGCTTAAGATTACAACCAAGAATAGGGAATTGATTTTGATGAAACATTTGCACTTGTAGCTAGATTAGAGTTTATTAATATGTTATTGGCATTTGCATGTCATAAGGATTTAATCTTATATCAAATGGATGTTAAAGTGCATTTTTAAATAGCTATATTATGGAGGAAGTTTATATGCAACAACTTCCTGCTTTTAAAAATGAAAAATTTTCAAATCATATCTATAAGTTAACAAAAGCTTTTTATGACCTGACATGAGCACCTAGAGCATGGTATGATAGATTTAAAAAATTCTTACTGGAAAATGATTTTTCAATGGGTAAGGCTAACACATCTCTCTTTATTAAGCATAGGAACAAAGATATTCTTATAGTTCAAATTTATGTTGATGATATTATCTTTAGTTCTACTAATAACCTATTGTGTAAGAAATTTTCCTCATGTATGAGTAAAGAATTTTTTATGAGCATAATGGGAGAGTTGAAGTACTTCTTCAGATTATAAATAACACAAAACAAGGAATGGATTTTTATAAACTAAGTCAAGTATGTAAAAGATCTACTCAAAATGTTCGGTTATGAAATAGAACGGAAAAATGTACTCTAATGAATACAACTATCAAACTAAATAAAATGAAAAGGTAAGGAAGTTGATATCAAGACATATCTAGGTATGATCAGATCATTACTTTATTGAACTGCCAGTAAGCTTGATATTATGTTTAGTGTGTGCTTGTATACTAGATTTTAATCTCGTCCTAAAGAGTCTCACCTACTTACTGTTAAATACATTTTTTTGGTATTTGATTGTTACCATTGATCTTGGTCTTTGGAAGGGAACACATATAGACCTAACATATTTTTTGGATGCTGATTTTACTGGCTATAAGGTTGATAGGAAAAGCACTAGTGGAATATGTCATTTTCTTATGACATTCTTTAGTCTCTTAACTTAAAAAAAAAAAATTCAATTGCATTGTCTACCACTGAGACAAAATATATAGCAGCTGAAAGTTATTGTGTACAAACATTGTAGATGAAACAAACACTAAAAGACTATGACATTAAGTTAGATTACATTCTCATTCCAATTAAATGTGACAACATCAGTGTTATTAATTTGTCAAAAAATCTTATTCAGCACTTTAGGACTAAACATATAGAGATTAGACATCATTTTCTGAGAGATCATATTTTAAAGGGGGATGTTGTGATTAAATTTGTTTCTACTGGAAATCGACTTGCTGATATTTTCACAAAACTCAAAATTTTTCAAATACATTTTGTGTTTTGTAATCATAAAAAATGGGGAGATCGTTAACATATTGATTTTGATGATAACAAACCACGAATTAATTTTATGATATTAAAATTAATCATGTTTTGCAATATTATTATTTCACATTCATAAGCAAATTGAATTTTTCTAAGTAACAAAATCTTGGATAAATAGCTTCCTGCTTCAGCTAATCAGTAAATTGGTTATTCAAAAATGCTCTCTAGAACTAAACGATTTCTAGATTAAGACAAATTGACTTCTAGGTTAAGACAAACTACAAACCGGTTATTGAAGACATGCTCTCTAAATCTAAATAACTTCCAGCTTAAGACAAACGACAAATCGGTTATTCAAGATATGGTATCTGGAACTAAGCGGCTTCTAACTTAAGACAAACGACAAACCAGGTTATTTAAGGCATGCTCTTTAGACCTAAATGGCAGACTGGATTTTCATAGATTATAAACTGAATATTTAAAACATTAAGTAATAAGCCAGTTACTACAAACTAGAAATCGATTATGAAACCAAAATCAATAACGGTTAGTTTTTAACTTCAACTATAAAAAGACTCATTCATATCCAAAACAAGGTTGGACAACTACATCTATCACTGAGCATTTAAGAGCAATCCACGATTAAATTTTTGTAATCATTTTCATTTATACATTGAATATTTATCTTGTAATCATTTATAAAGTGTGAGAGAAGTTGTTTTGTAATCTTTACTTGTAAATACAAAGTTGAGTGATTGAAAATGTTGGGATACACTTGGGTTAAGAGATTAAGGATAATCCCTTGTTCACACATTGAGTATCCATCTTGTAATCATTTACAAAGTATGAGAGAAGTTGTTTTGTAATCTTTACTTATAAATATAAAGTTGAGTGATTGAAAATGTTGGGATACACTTGGGTTAAGAGATTGAGGATAATCTCTTGTTGTAAAGGCCTATTGACACCTTGGAAATCAAGTGTAAGTGTTGTTGAAGTCTTAGAGGTGCGCTTAGTGAAAACCTCAAGTCTGGTAACTTGGAAGCATGGACGTAGGCACAGTTGGCTGTACCACATAAAAATCTTTTGTTTGCACTTATCTATTCCTTATCCTTTTATATTTACTGCCCTTTAAATTTAAGTATTTCAATGAGTTTTTCTAGTTAAAGATTTCATTAAGTTTGTAAATTACTCAAATTTTTAGAAACACAATTTACCTCCTCTCTTAAGTTACTTAGCTAGAATTTCAACATCCTCCTGCAAAATCAAGCATCACAAGAAGAAAAGCTCTTAAAAGCCTTACAAAAGTTCGAAGCATAGATTTGTGAAGAAATGCAGGTTCTAAAAGAAATTAGGTAGGTGTTTTATTTGTAGGAAAAATGAACATTATGCAAAGCCAAAAAGAGATCCCAACAAAACTCTTACAAATGATTAAAGGCCCAGAGTTTGATGATGACTTACACTCTAGTTCTGACAACCTTCAAGACATAATATTTGTATTACACTCTCAATTTCCCTTTTCAAAAGTAACAACATATTGACCTGACAATGCAGAATGGTCCTTTATTTCGACCATATGTTAAGGTTATTCTCAAATCTCTAATGAAAAATAGTTTGCTCTTATTGCTTTAATTGACACAGGAGTATTATCTTCAATCATCTATGGTAGTTGCTTGCCTAAAAAACACCAAGTCCCAACACAAGTCAAATTTTCTACAATAAATAGGAGCTAGTTCTATAGTCATAAGTACATTGAGAGTGTGTTTACTTCCCAAATTAGGGAATCAGAATTATTGAAAGTGTTTACTTCACAAAATAGAGATAGGAATCGAACTCGAAATCGTGAGGTCCACTTGAATTTGAGAATAAGGAATATAAGATTGATTCCTTGAGAGGGCTTCAGAATCAATCTCTTATTCCTTGGATTGACCATTTTGCCCCTACAAAATAAAATTTTTTTATTTTGTTATTAGTTATAATTAATTAATTATTGTTAATATAATTATTATTATTAATTAATATATTATATATTATTAACAATAATAATTTTTATTTAAATAATCACTATAATTAAAATATAAAATAATAATTATGACAATAATTCATTAAGTACTTTTTAGTAATTTGTTACAATCTAACTCATTATGATTGCAATTCCAAAACAAAGTAAACAGAATAAAAGCAATTTAGCTCATTCTGATTCCGATTCTTATAATTCAAGTAAACAACTTATTCTGATTCTTATTCTAGCTCATTCTCATTCTTACCCATTCCAATTCTAGCCCATTCTGATTCCAGTTTAGTAAACAAATTATAAGTTTATTGAACTTTTACTTCTTGGTAAAAGACATTCTTTCTTTACTTATGACAATACGAGAGAATACTTACTTCTTGGAACAGATTTCTTAAGCCTCATTGCCCTATTTACCTTTCGACCCAAAATATTTGTTTATACTGTTACTAATCCTCTTGATGAAAACCACATTCTTTTCTCATTCTTTGGGTTTAACAATAATTTTTTTTTTTGGAGTAAAGTCGTAAAACAAGACTATTAAAAGGCCAAGAGTAGAGCCATGACAAAAAGGCTATCAATTAAAACTAGAGATATTTTAGAATAAGCAATCCTCTTTTATGAACTTTTACAACAAAAGGCTATCAATTGAAGGAAGACATCCAAAGTCAAGCCCACACATGCCTAGAAGATCTTGTTCAGTAAGACATCTAGGATCAATCAAAGTCATTAATACACTTGTTATTGGTGAATAATCACTTAGATAGGTAGCTGGAGAATTTGCTGTCACTAAATGGATAGTCTAAAAGAGAAACCTAACAGAATTTAGATAAATTGAAAAGGCCGTCAACTGGAGCAATATCATTACTTTAGAACAAAATAAAGCATTAGAAGAAATCATTGCTCAGTAACAACAACTCTCAGAATGGCATGACAATCCTAGAAAATTTTCTATAATCTACATAACAGGAGCAAGTTCTAATGAAGAAACGAAAAGAACACTCAAATGTTACCAAGAATATTTTTGCAAACAAAAGAAAATATCTTGGAAACATATATAATCCTTCCAAACCAACTCATGTTTGGAAAGAAATTTCTTCAAAAAATAATACCAAAGTATTTTGGAGAAGCTACGATATGCCACCTCAACAACTGTGGACTATAAAAGCAACTAAATAGGAAGACATTGATTTAGAAGATATTTGTTTAACCATCACTTCAAAAGGATCTATTTCTTTTCCATTAAAACCTATCCAAATGGAAGGAACTACTCATTTCCCAGTAAATCCAACATATGTGGATACCACCAAAAGATTTAGACAATCTACTTTTGAGACTGGACAACATTCAGGAGTATCCTCAAGAGCAGAATCATGAGAACAAGAACAAAGGCAACTAGAGCCTTAATAGGTGGCATAACCAGCAACTCAACTGGCTGTTCAGACTAAAGATTAGGACACTTAAGTACAAATTCAGCATGCTTCAACAATAAAAACCTTTTGGAATATTGATGATGTTAAGCTTCTATGATCATCAAAGTCTTTAATACACCTACTATTGGTGAATAATCACTGAGGCAGGTAGCTAGAGAATTTGCGGTCATCGAATGGATAGTCCAAAAGACAAATCCAAATATATATATGTGTGTGCATGTTAATTAAATTTTTTTAATCAAGTCAACTAAATTTTTTATATAATAACAATAATAATTTTCTAATAAGAGATCATTATTTATATTAAAATAAAGGATAAGCTAAATGATAAACAACCATATACTCTAACGTTGTGTCTTTTATTCTGTAATATTTTAAATATATATTTTTTTAAGTAAATGTAGGAACATGCGTTTACTTTTGATAAAATAACAGTATATATTAACTATTTATTTATTTATAATGATTATATGAAAGTATGAGACAAGCTAAGAATTAAAAAAAAAAAGTCACTCTGTGAAATATATATTTTTTAAAAAAAATTATTATAAACATATATTTCAAATATTGTTTAGTGCTTTTATTATTTCTTCATTAAATTATCTTTAAATTTTAAATTTATACAAAAAAAATTAGATATTACTTAATTGTGTCTGAAAGTTTTGTTTTAAAAATAATTTATATATCCTTAATTGAAAATCATATTTTGTCCTTAAAGAATTATTTAATAAATTAAATATAAATTTATAGAAGGATGTTTTGAGCTATTGTTTAAAAAATAAAGATGAAATGAGCTATGACTTAAATAATAAGGATTAAATGAGTTATTACATTAAATTTTAAAGATGAAAAAAAATTCCTAAGTTAAATGTTGTGAAAAATCTCCCACGCATACAAGGCTATGATAACAATTAAGTACAAACCTAGGCAAAGTATCAACTGCCTTACTACAATCTCTAGTTACATGAATAATCCTAAAATCTTGCTTTGATAATAGTAACTATCTAAAATAGTTGTACTATGTTGGCCTCTCAAAAATTGATGTGACACTAAATTAAGGTCATGATTATCTTCAAAATAGAGCATGAATCATAGTTGCATATATAAAGTGATAAATAATAAAAAAATATATTATAATTTTAAACTTATGATTATGAAAAATTACTCTACGGTAGAATAACTCTAATTTAATCAGACTCTTAAATTAAAATATAATAAAATCTATATAATTATTTTTTTTTTTTACATTAATCAATCAATCATATTTTACATCAATTTATAATTTAGGACTATTATTCATATTTGTGACTACAGCTACTCTCGTTAAAATCTGAAGGGCCATCGTGGGGACTCGAGGAGCACGCAAAATTGTTTAAGCGCAGGCCCACCGTTGGCCGTTGGGTGGATCAGGCGCGACAATTTGATACAACAGGAAATAGGATTAGTATTTTATTTTCCAAATTAACCATCAAAATATCCTCACACGTGTCCTCGACGGTGGGAGACTCCAACTTCATCGAAATTTGTCTCAGCTGTTCGCGGCGCCGCACAGCTACTTTTGCCACGTGGTACGATCGTACGATTCTAATTGGCCCCATTCTATTGTCGGGTCCCATCAACTTATCCACTTGTCCCTCTTCTCGTATCTTCCAAATATCGACGTCAGCAACAAACAACATTTTATTTTCCATTTATATATATATATAAATATCCGTATTGTTCTTCTTTTTTCTTTCGTCTTACTCTATCTTCTTTATTTCTATAAAAGTAAAATCTCGACCGCGGGCCAAGCTTTTCGTTCTGGTTTGTTGCCGCTCTCCACGTTCCCTCTAAAAATAATTTTTCGCATCCAAAACCCTAGCCCTAAGCTTTTCTAATTTTAATTCGTCTTCCTCAATTAAGATTCCTAAATCTAACTCTAATCAAATTCAAGATCTACGAGATTTATAATTCCACGCTTTTACTCGTTTTCGTGTCGTCCTTCAGGTCTACGAAGATTCGCACGCTTTGTCGGATCCAGAGATTCCTTTGATTAATTTCTGTAAAGATTTGTATATATTTTGGCGGAGTTTTTACACGTGGCAAGAAGACATATTTAAACTTTCAGGTTGAAGAAGTAACGGTTTAGCAGTTAGTTATTAATAACTGAAAATAGTTGTTTCAATTGGTTTCTTACTGTTTCTTGTTCAGTTAGGTTCTTGTTTTTGGCACTTCAATGATTTGAAGGATTCTGTTTTAGTTTTTCTCTTCCTTCTTTTTGGTACCAATTCGGATACAAACTTTTCTGATTTGATTTTGGAATTTGAGTTTTGGAGATAATTTCGAATAATTTAGGGCGTCGTTTCTGGTTCTGGTTGCTCTTGAATGCCGTGATTATTGAATTCAATGGGAGAAAATTCTGTTTGTTTGGAAATTCGAGCAGATGGAGAAATGGATGTGGAATTTTCTTCAAGAACTGAATTGAAGCAGGACCGTGAGTTGTTAACAGATAATGTTGAATCAGACTCATTTCCTAACAAGAAGCAAGTGAAAGAAGAAGCTTTGAACGACGACATTAAATCAGAAGTTTCGAATCCGGTAGTTTCACCTAAAGAGTTTACATCCAGTTTTCAAGATATCACTAGCCAAGAAACCAAATTAGTTACAAAGAGTTGTAATGGGGTCCGGTCCACCACCAGCACTGGGAATTTGAGTTCAGAGGAGATTTTAAGTGATGGAGATGAACACACTGAAAGTTCCTATGCTGAGACTTCTCGAAATGACAACAATTCTGGTGATGTTTCGAAATCTCATGTTGTATTGGAAATTCCAAAACATGTTAGTTCATCATCTGGAATTAGAAAAATTACATTTAAGTTTAGTAAAAGAAAGGAAGATTATGTAGCCCCTGTAGCTTATGAAGATGGTAGAAATTACCCTGTTTATGATGATTTGGGTTCAAGTGGACGGAGCGATAGGATATTGTGCGCTCGAAACATGGAAATAAAGATGTCTAAGAAGGTTGTGCCTAATGAATACCCCACAAATGTTAAGAAGTTGTTATCAACTGGTATCCTTGATGGAGCATGCGTGAAGTATATTTCTACATCGCGGGAGGTAAACTTTTAGCATAGATCTTGTGGTGTTGGATTTGCTGGTGATGTGTTTTTATTGGTTATTGACTTTTTTGTTTATTGGTTTATTATTTCTGATTGTAGAGGCAATTAGATGGAATTGTAAATTGTGGTGGATATTTGTGTGGCTGTCCTTCATGTAATTTCTCGAAAGTAAGTCATTTCAGTTTTCAGTTTGTATTGCTGTTGGTCACTGAGGTGTTTGTGCTTTTAATGATGATTAACTTATTGTATTCATACAAGCAGGTTGTGAGCGCACATGAGTTTGAGCAGCATGCTGGTGCCAAGACCAGGCACCCAAACAATCACATATATTTGGAGAATGGGAAGCCAATTTATAGTATCATTCAAGAATTAAAGACTGCTCCCCTAGGCATACTTGAAGAAGTGGTAAAAAATGTGGCTGGTTCATCTTTTAATGAGGGGTCTTTTCAAGTGTGGAAAGGTGATGTTGTTTTTGCTTTTAATGTCTTATTGAGACATGTAGGGTGTTTATGCAGTTACTGACTTTAAGTGGCATGAAAGTTATGCTGTTTGATGGAATGCTTGTGTTTGTGGATTTTTGGTTTAATCATGCAGCTATCCTAAATATCCTAAAAAGGCAAAACAAATTACAAGGAAATTTTAAATTAAGGTTACATACTTCTAAATGTTATACCAAACCCGGGTAGAGAGTTTACTGCCTGAGATAATCAACAGATTTGTACTTAATGAAGTATAATTCCAGAGACACTGTCCATTCTACATTGCACTTACTTTGACATGCTTGATATTTGCAGCTAGTCATCATCTGCGCGAGGGAATTGTTGAACAAGATGGAAAGCATAATATCAAGCTTCCTAGTCTGCCTCATTCCATTGTAAGGTACAATAGTGGGTTTAAATAATTTTCTTCTGCCTTCAAGGCAAACTGCTCAACATATAGGTGTCACTAAGCTAATAGAAGAGACATTTTTTCTTTCATTCAAACCAAGGTTGATCAATATCCAAATGGAACGGATTCAAACTTCTCCTAGAATAGTTTCCGGTGTGAAATGAAATTCATAGGATATATATATATGAGTAATTCAAAGGATATTTTTGGCTCTTCGCCAATTGGATCTTTTCTGTTCTTGTATCTGCATTGTCTTTTCTAAAACCTTCTGTTGAAATCATTGATAGCACTCAACATGTGGCTAAGCTAAAGTCACCAATTTATTTGTGTGGGGATTCACAGATTGAGAGGAACCTTAGATCCAAAAAACTATCCAATGCATCTTAGAAACTAAACTTTTCTATCTTCCAAAAAAAAAAAAAAAAAAAAAGAAAGAAACTAAACTTTGCTTTCCGTGATTGCTTTACTGGGATATTGAATTAATATCCTGTAGTTTCGAAAATGTTTACAATGGTTCTATTGATCCATCACTTTAAATCTTTTAAGTTGTATGCTTTTGGTTCTCATGTTAATAAGACATAATCTGTGTGTTGCTCTTGGAATTATGTGGTGGCAGAGTATGTGCTTAATATCTGATAGAAATTCATTCATGATGCAATAAGCTTTTGGTTAAGAGGGAAAAAAAAAAAAAAAAACTGGAGCCCATCATTATTCCTCCACACTCCCCCCTCTTCTGTGGCAACGTTTCCTTCAATCTAACACTTCATATTTTATAGGGCATTTTGGATAAGGGTAATTGTAGATTATTTGCCATAGAAATTTATTAGCAAAACTAACATTTCAAGAAATTCATGGACTTATTTTCATTTTCTTTTAACTTCTTCTAAGAAAAGGAAAACTATTTTGGCGAGTAATATTTAAATGAAGTTCGGTACATGAGAATAAAATTCTTAAGGGTAGTATTTATTACTGGTTGTAATTGGCAAAAATTTTTTCTACTAAATTCCTTTTCTGGAAGCAAAGGAGATTTTAGTTTTAAATGCACGGAGTGAAGTTAGTGGGAATTTAGGGCCAGCTATTCTAATATGGACAATTTTACACTAACTCCTTGACCAAGGCATTCGTATGAACAAACAGGGGTCTATTTGAATCAATAAACTCTAGGCTAGAAGAAAAATTTTTCCCTTTCTGGTTCCTACTTTTCGCTTTTCTTTGTCTTTGCTAGTTATAAGGTTTCCATCCTTTTCTCTGTCTTCCTCTTTCTAGGGTTTTTCTTCCCCATTCTCTCCTACATACTGTTTTTGACAATTAATGAGTTCTGGTCTGAAACAATCATGCCAGATCTTTGTTAATTGACAGTGAAATCTGATTTCTTAACTACTTGGTAGCGTTGGTGTTGTATCTAATCGTATTTGCCTTTATAATTGGTGTTGTATGTAATTGTTCTTTTTTTTTTGGGGGTGGGGGAGGAGTATTTCTTGGTTGTTTAATTTGATGATATTACTTGAAAAACTTTCATTGTATTTACTAACCTGATCGTTCCCACTTCCTTTCAACCCTGAACCCCCCCCAAAAAAAAGGGGGGAAGGAGGGGAGAGGGGGGAGATTCTGTGATCTATTTGGTGAATGGTTTTTGGTCCGATCTGATAATTGTATTTGTTCCTAGGACGGGATCTGATTATTTTGCATATCACTATAGGGAATAAAAAAAATAAGGATGTGGAAAACAATACAGGGATCCTTTACAATGATATTGTAGACCGATTGAAAGGGATCTAGCACAGATTTTATATTATGCATACAATAAATCAGTGTCTCAATATATATAATTTTTGTTTGAATTGGTTGGGTCATATCTCTGTGAGGGAGTGAGAGAAAAACTAGATTATTTAGATTGTGATGGCATATTCTGGTGTGCAGAGATGTTGAAAATCAACTGTTGAGTTTTAACAGTCAAGAGTTGTTCCTAATGGGCGGTCTGTAATTCAGTGATATTCGGGTTGCCAAACTGCAAACTTCAGAATTATCTGGAAATTTATATATGCCTCCGAATCCTAATATGTGTCAGTATGCATGACGATTGAACTCTCATTTGATATTCATTTGCTACAATTTTGTTTTTCTGAACTTGCAGCTGCTCCAGTCTAGCATTAGAAGAAAGCATTAGCCCTACTTCATGTTCCTTTCTGCAGGACACTGGTAGGGAGCAAACATACATGAAGGAGATGCTTGACGAGCAGAAACGTGGAGTGAAGAGGTGGTCTTTCTCTGCTCATTTTCTTGACTTTTGGCCATATTGGATACTCTCTATGTGGGTGTGTGTGTTTTATTTAATTTTTTTTTTCCTCTTTAATGGGTTGTTATTACATCTTCTTTTTGTCTTCATTACTGACATTGCATCTCCTGTGCAGACCTTTCACACATCAAAAGAGAACTGCTGAAGGGGGTACCAAGAAACGGTAATTTTGTTTTGTCATGTTTCCCTCATTTATCCTTTTAATTGAATTACCAATTGATTATGAGAATTCCAGCTTTTATTGAAGTCTTCCAAATTCTTTCTATTTGTTTGCAGGGATAATGATCTACACCGGTTGCTCTTTCTACCTAATGGCCTCCCAGATGGGGAAACATTGACTTACATTGTCAAAGGACAGGTGCTAAATTTGATTTATATGCAAATTGATGATTGGTTCATGTATTGTTTTGTATCTAATGCAAATTTAAAATTGTTCTGATTTTTCTTTTTTGCCAGAGATTGCGTTTTGGCTGCAAGCAGGGTAATGGTATAGTCTGTGATTGCTGTAACAAAGTGGTAAATTCAAATTGTCCAGTTACAATTGCATAAAATTCTTCATTTGTTTCAACAACACTGATTTCCCTCCCTCGCTGTGTCTCACTGTTGGTTATTCCTTTCCTGATTATCAGATTAGCCCTTCTCAATTTGAGGCTCATGCTGGAATGGCAGCCAGGCGTCAACCGTGAGTGGTCCTTAAAAGTAATGTGATTTCTTGGAGTGTCTTCTCCATCGTTTGAAATAATTTTGTATGTATTTTTCAGCTATCGACATATCTATACTTCTAACGGTATGACACTTCATGATATTGCCATTTCCTTGGCAATGGGTCAAAGGCGCACTACTGGTGGCAGTGATGATATGTGCCATGTATGTGGAGATGGAGAGAATCTACTTCTTTGTAATTGTTGTCCTCTTGCTTTTCATGCAGGTGGGTATTTTGTATTTGATCTCGTACTTACTGTTTTCTAAATGATGTTATAGCTTCTTTGATGTGTTACTGTTTTAAATGATGAAAAATATCACTTTTAGCTGAAGGATCATGCCTACACATAGTGTTGCACATTTATTTTCTTACAACATAGGAAAAACTCTCTTTTTCTCTGCTTCCCTTGTGCTTTTATGGACTGCATCATGATATTTATTTTTACCAGCTTGTTCACCTTGTTTAAATTGTCTTTCTATTAATGCAAAAAGAAAATAACACTTTAATAATTTGGCTTGTTCTTATGTTTGTTACCTTCGCTCTTGGTTTCATTACTATGAAATATTTCCTGAACTAACAAAATAGTGGGCGTACATGTTGGATTTATCTGCCTTTTTATGTTTTTATTTGGGAGAGCATGCTAAAAGAATGTACTTATAGATTATAGATATGACTTTATTTGCTTATTTACTGGCAGTTTTGTTTCTTTAATAATTCAGCTTGCTCTGTTTGTCTTGCAGCATGCTTAGATCCACAGTTGATCCCTGAAAGTGGTTGGCATTGTCCCAATTGTAGACAGGGACAATCTTCAAGTATTTCTAGATCAGTGGATTTAAAGGGAGGGCTTGAAGCACCAGGAGCTGAAGTTGGCGGTTGTGTTATTTGCAGGTTAGTTCCTCTTGTATATTCAGTTTTAACTTTTTAATGCAAGTACTAAGATGGATTCTTTATGTGTATGTATTTTTGTGACTGTTTAAGAACTTATTTATATAACTGGAAAGAACAAGAATACAAGATAATGATGCGCCAAAGAGTAGAATGTGATTGAAGCCCATATGTTGGTTTTAGAGGTTGAACGACTCATCTCTGAACTTTCAAAAGCATCAAGAATAAACGGAAGTGTTTTTTATTATTATTATTATTATTATTGTTATTGTTATTCACTACTTAGGTAGTGATAGTATCAAGGTTAGACTCATTTTTAAAAATTCTAATTTTCATCCTCAATGGACCAGCCCAGTTGGTTTTCCCTGGAAGAATAGGGTCAAGGGTTCAAATCCCCTCACACCAACCTTGGAGGGGGATAGATTTAGTTTGGGGCGAGATGAGTGGGGTGCATGGTAACTAAAAAGAAAAATGGTGATAGTATCGGGTTCGATATATGGTTGTGCAAGTTTGTTTTCTTTTATTTTCCTTGGACCTCATCCTCTTTCCGTGTGTTATAACTGCAAGAAACAATTTTGAAACGGATAATTTCAAGAAAATAATTACTAAAGGAGGACCAGTTAGGTCAACTTAATGGTTAAACTTTAAATTTTGTTTTGGAGTGGTCAAATCCATCAGAATATGAAATTCCAAGCTACCTGGAGTCTAAAGGCTCCATACTAGTTAACACCTCTAATTACTTATTGGTATACCATACTTATACCTTTTGTATCTTCTTATTTATTTGGTTGTTTACTGTTTATTAATGCATTAACTGTTTTTTCTTACTATTTTTGTCTTTTATCAGGAGTCATGATTTTAGTGCTGCTACTTTTGATGATCGAACGGTTATTTACTGTGATCAAGTATGTGTGCAGTTTTTTGTTCAGTAATTTTGTTAATATATTCTCTGAAGGTTGATTGTTTTTCTTTCATTTTAGCTTACTCTCATATCTTTGTTAGTGTGAGAAGGAGTTTCATGTTGGCTGCTTGCGGAAGAATGGGCTATGTGATTTAAAGGTAAGTTTATTAACCACATGATAGTAAATCGAATGGTGTTTTTAGATGAAAGCACTTATTTATTATTTCTTTTTTCGGATTGCCCTGCAGGAAATCCCAAAGGATAAGTGGTTCTGTTGTGATGACTGCAATCGAATTCATGCAGGTCTACAAGATTTTGTTTCTAATAGAGCACAGACAATACCAGCTTCATCATTAAGTACAATAAACAGGAAGCATAGAGAGAAAGGAATTCTTTTTGATGGGGCCATGAATGATGTTCAATGGCAAATGCTAAAGAAAGCTCAATGTTTTGAAGAAAAAGAAAAATCACTGCTTTCTAGTGCTACTGCTATATTTCGAGTAAAGTTCTTTTGATGTCTTCTTGTATCTTCTCTTCAATCTTATTTTCCAAAAATGGACGTCATCAAGGAAAATAACGAATATTTTCGTAGTGATGACACACGTGGTTATGAAATATTGCATATCATGTGTCTGGACAAGTTGATTATCTTGCATGTAAAGTGTACTTACTATAGTACTGTATCTGTTATGTTGTTTCTTCTAATTGCTTCTGCTGTCTTATGGTAGGAATGTTTCGATCCTATAATTGCTGAATGTGGGCGTGATCTGATACCTGTTATGGTCTACGGGTAAGCCCTCAAGTTATTCCATGTCAAATTTATTGGCTGCATCATTGCTCTAATGTGATTGTTTTTTTTCAGGAGGGTACTTCGATATTTTCATCTGATTCTATACTTGCTGCATATTGAAACTGTGTGTTCCATTTTGAGAACGGCCAAGTCTCTGTTTTTCTTTTAGCTCTATTTAGACAAATTGATGCAAGCCTCTATAATAATGGGCATTTGATCTATCAAAAACAATAGTGTATCCAGTGGTTAGCTTAGTAAGTGTTTGATGACGATTAAGTACAATCATGGAATAATTCACAGTAATTTACCAAGGCGATAATTTTTTGGCCGCATAGTTGACCTCCCCCCCACCCCTCTTTCTTTTCTCCCAATTTTTTTCCTGCATTTCTGTGAGACAAACTTATATTTTGCTTTGCTTCACTTCCCGAGCCATGAGCTGAGGTGTTTTTTTCCATTAGTAATATACATAAAATAGGTAGTCTTGTTGTTTTTGTTACTTATTGGATTGAATTGTTCCTCATAATTCAGTTTTGTGATATTTTAAGTTGTGATGTTTCATTTGTTTGTTCATCATCTCATGTTTTCATTTCACTTGACTTTTCATTGGACGTTTTCCATTATACCAATTTCTAGTGTGATCACTGGTCTTTGAACTTTGTGCAGGAGAAACATCTCTGGCCAAGAGTTTGGGGGAATGTATTCTGTCATTTTGACCGTAAAGTAAGTTTTTATCTTGGTCTTTTTCTGCGTCTTAAGTTCTTGTCATTGTTTTATTTTTATTATTATTTTAAAGAGACTTGCAGAATGTAAAAGTAATGGAAAAGGAGAGTAGGCATCATTACTAATGTACTTTGATATCTTTTTTTTTTTTTTAATCCTTTTGATCTCTTTATTTTTATCCTAATGCACAGGTCTGTTGTAGTATCTGCTGGCCTTCTTAGGATTTTTGGTCAGGAGGTTGCTGAGCTCCCTCTGGTGGCTACTTGTAGAGAGTATCAAGGAAAAGTATGCATTCAGCATGTTAGATGGGATGGGCACTGATTTTTCTGTTAATTATATTTATTTTTTCTTCTTCTTTATGTTACCCAGACTTAACGTAAACCTTAACACTGTCTCCATAATTTTTGTTTAGGGTTGCTTTCAAGCATTATTCTTGAGCATTGAGAGGCTGCTGTATTCCCTGAATGTGGAAAATCTGGTGCTCCCTGCGGCTGAGAAAGCTGAGTCCATTTGGACAAAGAAGTTTGGATTCAGGAAGATGAGCAAGGAGCAGGTAAGGCAGCATCTTAAGATCTTCCCTAAATTAGCCCCTGGTCGTTCATTACAAAGCAGTTCCTGGTCTTTTATCAACAAACTCATGTAAAGTCATTTGTATATAGGGAAATTCTGTATGAGTACCTGAATTCTTTTGTCACTGAGTATTATGAATTACTGCCAATTGGTCTCTTTCATTTTCGCTTAATATCGGGTGTGTTTGGAATTGAGGTTGGGTAACTGTAGTTTAAAAACTACAGCACTAAAGTATTTGGTAAACATTAACTGCTGTACCTTGGAAACTATATTAATATAATTTTTCATTTAGATGATGAAAAATCTATTATATCTTTAATAATTTTGTCAAAATTATTATTTAAAAATTATATTTATTACGTACTATTAACTCTTATTTCATAATTACAGCTTTTTTTCTAGAGCAATTGTAGTTTTTAAGCTACAGCACCTCAATCCCAAGCATACCTATAGTGTCTCGGCTATTGTAGAAGGTCCTAATTGACATAATCTAGTAGTTAGTTGAGCTGGTCAATTTCTTTTTTTTGTCTTCTCCTACAGCTTACCCTGAATTATTTGAACCTATAGGCATTTATGAACTGAAACAGAGATTTGTCTTGCCCCATCCATATATGACTGGCTACTTCTCTGTTTTTTTATTGTCAATGCTATCTAATGCTATAAATTTTATCAATAAGTTAAAAAATGGGATTTTTGGTCTTAGTTTGGGTGCAATTTCTTTTCACTGAGAGAGATTGTAATGGACTGGATGCTTATTGTTTTTTACAGCTGTGAGTATCCTTTTGCTGTTGGATTGTGTCCGGTGAAATACATTTAAAGCAAAATATGAGGCTTCGATGATTTTAAGTTGTGCCGAATAGTATATGAAATCAAGCCTGTTGACAAACAAACGATTTAGCACCAAGTGAAAACAAAGAAAATCCAAAAACTTCCGCTTGCTCATTTCTAGAGATCATATTATGAGTTGTAATCTTAATTGTCTTCAAACGGTGATTGTGGAGACAGCACTAATGAATTATTTTATCATGCAGTTGCTGAAGTACCAAAGAGATTACCAGCTAACGATTTTCAAGGGAACATCAATGCTAGAGAAGAAGGTGCTGTTTCTACCGGAATAACATTTGTGACACTAATTGTTATCGGAGACACTGCTGTGCTTGGTGTTTCCCCTTTCCTATAATGTTGTCTTCAGTTTTATTTTGTTTATTTTATTTATTTCTTAATTTTTCTGTGGTTGGGGTTAGACTCGAGAGCAGTTAACAGATTTGACTGTTGTTTGTTTTGTTCTTGAAAAATGATCTAGAATTAAAATGTGAGGGGAACTGGGTGTGGGAATGAAGAGTAAGTGTACAAAGAATTGGTGCATGCTGACCTTTTATTACGCATGCATGAGGCAAGGAAAAAAATTTTGACCATATTTCGGTTGCTTTGCTTGAATGTGTGTAAAGAATCAGCCAATGAGCCGATGCTAGCTGAATGCTCCATAGAAGAAACTTATTAGATCTGCCTACTGCATTTTGGTGGTGCCTGGTGTTCCAACTTAGATATACTTTTACACTGTCCCAGGTTGATGCTTGCCTGTCTTCTACATCCCCATTTTTTTTCCCTTTTGAAAACATGACTGAATATTTAAGGTGTGATCTCCCTGTAAATGTGTGGTTTTCTGTGCATGTGGAAACGCAGAAGCCGGCCTGCATACTGTTTTTGGTGCAATTTCTGCGCGGAAATCTTGATAATATTATCTTGTCTAGATTACATGTATAAACACTTCCCTCAGGATTGACTTTAATCATTTAGTTCAGAATAGCTGCAAGCAGGAAGTCAGGTACCACCACCAGTACACATTTTCACGTTGGCCTGCAAGTGACCTAACTATGGCACATGAACGCTGTTATCTACGAATTGGATGAAGATTTATTTTATGATGTTCCAGTAAATCTAATCTCACTATTTTTCTGAGAAATGTTTTTAAGTGGATTATTAGATGGGTTTAGCCATCAGATTTGAATTCTATAGTAAAATATAGACCTTGAAATTAATTAAATGTCTTTAATATTTTTTTGTTATAGTTTTATCGAAAGTAATTTTTTTATAAATTTTTTATTCTCATCTATTTTTAATTTTAAAATTTTTAATTTGTTATGCACGAAAAAGTGATAATTGTATTGTATTATTATATGTCGTATAATATTTTCATATATTATATGATAATATTTTATATTGTAGTAGTGTATCATATATTATAATATATTATAATGCTAATATATATATTTTGGTCTTTTTAATGTAATTAAAAAGTTTAATAAAAATAAAAAATTAATTAAGGATCAAGATTCATAATCAATGAATTAAAAGATTCATGATCAAAATTCATAATTTGACTATTTTTTTTTCAAATGTGTGAGATGATGTAAAAAGTAAACGATACCGATCATCACGTGATTCAGCACGTTTTGGCTTGCATTCACAGGTTTGACGGTTTATGTATAAACAATTATTGTTTGGTAGTAGACTACCTACGTACATTTGAGATATAAATTTAAAAATAAATTTGTATTATAATTTTATTCTTATAATTATAACATATCTGAGGGGATTTATTTTGCCGAAAAAAATGAGATTTATTTCTACCACATATTTTGGGATTTGGGAGTGTAAATTATACAATTATTTAGCAGTCTCAAATTTGCTAATTTACCACCCCATAAATACCGAGCATCCATGCGCAAGAAAATAAAACAGAAACTGTGAGGGCCTATCAATTCAACGGTTATGATACCTTGCTTTACGCGGGTGCATCATGGACGTGCACGTAGCATATCCCCTTATTCTCTAGCAAGCTTCCACGACTTCACTATGTGTACTAGGGTTTGGTTTAAGTGACTAAAACCCTTAAGCCCTAACTGAGCTCACATCGTCATTTCTCCGAGTTAGAGACAATCTGAACTTAATACGATGGCGTTTGCTTCCAGCTTCCGTCGCGTCCTCAGTACTGGTTCTTCGATTTTGCAGTCGCAATTGGGTTCGATTCGCTGTAATTCAACTCTTACTTCCCCTAAACTCTTCATCAGCGGTAATCGGAAGTTGTTTCCCTTTTTGTAGTTTGTTTCCCATTCTCTTTTCTATTCTCTGATTCGTTAATCGTTAGCATATCAAAATCTTAATTTTTGAACTTTCCTTCGCGTTTTCAGTGAATAGCCTGACGATTTTTAAAATTTAACATTTGGTGAGCACATATTATAATGTAAAACTGATTTATATCATTATTGAGAAAAAAATGTACTTGAGGTCATGATTGGTAAGTAGAAATGAAAAGGAAAAATAAATCTTTTCCTCTATCGTGGTTTGATTCAAAATAAAACTGATTTTTATTTTTATTTTTATTTTTTGTTGTGACTCTGATTTTGTTATGTATTCTACGTGCGTTGTTGTTGCCGGGTTTGGGTGTAGAAAATTTAATGCTATTATCCTTCAACATTAGATGATATGAAAGGATGAATTTCTTCTTGCATGTTTTCTGGTAAAGTCATAGTTTTGTGCACGTTGATTTGTTTCTTGAGTCACTGTTTTAGGTCGACATCGAAGTGTGAACTTGGACCTTTGTTACTTACCCTGTCTCTTATTATTTGTACACCTTTAGCAATATCATCTCTGTTTTTGGTTGTTTTTCGGTAGGTGGCTAAGATTAGGGATGAGAAAATTCGAGGTAGGTAACAGTGAATCTATTCTCTGGTGTGGTTAGATGAAGGGCAAAGAATATTAGTATATTGCTTATGTAAGTAGCATGATATGCCCTGGCTATTAGTGTATCAGATGTTTTTGCCTTTTTGGTCCGGTGCTTGTTCTTATAATATTGGAAATAAGGGGATGCGCAATGGTTGGAGATGAAGAGCTAGGAACCCTTTTGGACGCTCATTACAACCTTTTCTTCTAACGGCATTCTATCTAGCATTAGCATATCGTGTGTCTTAAAATGATTTTTCCTTCCTCTGGGCAAAAACAAAGTCACGTAGGAGTTTGACCTGAAAATTGTTTCATAAAGTAACATAAACTACTACAATGGTGAATACCAATTGCCTTCTGGAGTTTGCGAAGGATTTCATTAGGTGTCTGGGGTTTCACACCTCTTTAGTGTTCATTTATGTGTTTGAAATCACTTGGCAGTCATCTGTTTCTGAAAAATGGATTATGTTGTTAACATATGTTTAGTGGATACTATTTATATTCATGTTGAGGATTTTGATAGCTCTAAGGTGTTTGAGATCTTGGTGACTTGAGTCAAACACAAGTGCAATAATTTCTCTATTTTAGTTGGCTAACAAAAATCTGAACGAACTCAGTTCCGTTTTGCTTGTAATCCTAGTTTCAAATATTATGCACCATAAAGCAACAACCCCCTAGGCTGATTTACGCCAAACCTTTCTTCATCCTTTTTCTTAAGTTGAGTTCCCTTAAATATACTGATCCGTAAATTATGCATGGAAAACTCTTATGTTCAAGCAATATTGACAATTATCTACTGCTGAGTTTCTTATTTGAGTTGTGACTGACACTCATCATGTGACTATGAACAGGTCTATCAAGACTTACAACCGACGAAAAGCTGAAGGAGGCATTTGCTCCATTTGGCCAGCTTGTCTACGGTAAGTTAAAATTTATTTTCAAGTTCTTCATCATTCGTGACTTTATTCTTATATACTGCCTTGATGATGATCTGCAGCAAAAGTCATAACGGACAGAGCCACTGGAAGGTCAAAGGGGTTCGGTTTTGTTTCATATACCAGCATAGAAGAAGCTGAGAGAGCTAGAGAAGAAATGAATGCAAAGTACTTAGACGGATGGGTTATTTTTGTTGACCCTGCTAAATCAAGGGAGGCCAGACCTCCACCACCACCTTACCCGCAACAACAACCTTCTGAAACAGGTTTCAGAACAAATAAGACCATCGGTTGGTCTGGGTGATATTTCAGATGGTTGATTATTTTCATCATACTGGACGGGTTTCTTCAACTTTTAAGCCTGTTAACCTACCTATGCTTTCAGCTAGGAGCAAGCTGAATCAGTGAACACTGAATCAGTGAACATGAGATATTGTTATTATTCAATAATTTATTTAGATTTATTTGGGCTAAAAGCAACCAGCAAATGCTTTCACGTTAATTAATTCTTGATCTTTTTCTACTTTATATTAGCCGTGGGTTAATTATATTTAGTAGCTGTTAAATTTGAACTCTTGTGTTTGTGATATATTCTAATTACGAAGTTGTTCAATAAAAATTAAAATATTAAAAATTACGAAGCATTCATGCTGTCAGTGCTTAATTTACCAATTCTGAATTTTTATTATCAAAACATTCAAGAAAAGTATTTAATTTTATGGAAATGATTAGTTATATATCATAATTTTTTTATGTTATTAAAAATACTATAAAAATGTGAATTTTAGAGATGGGAGAGGGGTGAGGAGGTCTGTCCAATTTCTCATTTTATTAAAAATTTTATTTTTATTTTTTAATAAAGTTAATGGGGTGAGGAAGGAAAATTCTCATGTGATGAATGATTTCTTTATTTCTATCACATTCTTTATTTACTTATTTTATAATAGTTAAGGATATATAATTTCAGTAAATTATAAATTATAAACTTAAATAAAATCATCGTCATGTTATAAAAATAAAAAATTTTATTAACTAATATTGTAATTGATAAAATAAAATTTATTAAATAAAAATTAAAAAATATTTACATATAATAGGGGTTTGGAGTGGGAGTACAAAATTAAATTCCACTACATTATGAATTTAAGGATTATTTTTCTTTTATTTCCTATCTTATCCTCTAAAAATTTTCAAAATTCACTTTATTTAGAGTAGAGTTTCATGAGACCCAAACCCTTGAAGAATTTTGTCATCTCTAGTGAATTTGTTCAATTTTCCATCTTAAATTTTCAATTTGTATTAATTGTCTACTAAAACATTAACTGTAGTTTAAAATTAATGATGTAACAAGGTTAATTTAAACATTTAGCATACTAAATACTAAAAAATTATCAATCATCTACCTTAAGTTTACTTTGTTATAAAAAAATACAATAAAAATTTGAATTTATTCAATTTTTCATCTTAAGTTTTTAGTTTGTATCAACTCTCTACTAAAATATTAACACTATTACAATATTTATAAAATCTAAATAAAATGATTATTTTAAGGTGGATAAATTTAACAGGATAATTTTCCTTGAATTCAATGATCAAATGGTTAACTTAGATTCTATTAGTGTTAATATTTTGATGGGCAACTAATACAAATTATAAATTATAGGATGAAAATTTGAACAAATTGTAAATTTTTCTAATATTTTTAATAATGGTAATATGAAAGTATATGACTGATAATTTTTTTTTTTAAGAGTAGAACCTTTTAAATATTTATCTCAATATAAGGTAGACAAATAAGAAAAAGGAGAAATTTTAATATTAAAGTCAAATGATAAATTTTTCCTTATAATATCAGTGAATTTCTCACTTGATTTTAGATGAAAAATTACTTGACTAAGGTAGTGTTTATTTTTATTTTTGTCTAAAATATGAATGAGTCTGAATTTAGCTAAAATCTAAATAGGTTTGATATATATATATATATGAAAACATGTTTGTTTTTCTTTTTTAAATATCTGAATATAAGTATTAATTTGTTTGTTTTTCATAAAAAAATATCTTAAATATGATAATTTTATATATATAACCTTATAAATATTAACAGTACTTAAAAATTTGATTATATTTACCATAACAAACATAAAAACTAAAATATTATATCTAATATGTGTACTTTTTTACATTAATATATTATATTTATAATATTATTTTTAATATATTATATTGATATTTTTTTTATTGTTAACTATACAAGTCAATCAATAATTGTTTAATCATTTCAATTAAAATTAATGTATTAAATAAAATTCAAAATATATAATAAAAATAGTAAATCTAAATACAAAGATATGGATATATTATCAATTATAATCCTATTATATTTAAAATTCTCATTAAAAATAATAATATTTGAATACACGCATATCATAGAAAATTGATAAATAAAAATTTTTTACATAATAGAAAATAAATTTATTTAATAAGGGTATTAATGAGACAAACTATTAAATTTCTATTCAGATATTTTACTATTCAAATAAAAGTCATATTATTTAACTTTTTCTATTCACACCTAGACATTTTATAATCAGATATAAGTAATAAAAAATAAATAAATTAAAAGCTGTAAATGTCTGAAAATAAGTTAAATTCAGATTTCATACAAAAAACAAATAACTTCTATGTGTCTTTTTGGTATAACTTATGTAATGGTCATAAGTATTAAATTTTTATTTAATTCTATAAGATCTTTTTAAAATATTTTATTGTTGTTTAATTATTTTCTTAGCATAACTTTTAAAAATTAAATAAGTTATTTTATTTTTACTAGTTAAAACTTAAATTTTAGACTTTTAATAATAAAAATTAAATTTTTTTTAAAATATTAAATTATTTAAAATATCTTTTACTTAATTAAAAATCTTATTTTTATTTTATAACATAACTTTAAAAAATTTATTTATTAATTTAATTTAATTTTTAATACAAACTTTCATTAACAACCAAAAACTACTTAAATAAACTCTTTTCCAAAAGTTAAACTTAACTTGCATTACTTTTTCTATGGTATGGCGCGACAAAGATTCTTGAAGAAATAATACGTAAAATTATTTTAATGGCGTTAATTCCGTTATCGGGAAGACGGGAATAAACAAAACAAATACGTACGCCTACAAATTTCAAAAGCGTAAACCCTCGCAGTTGAAGTCGCGGCCGCAACCAATAAGCCTTTGCTGTATTTTCAGGAAAAAAAAAAACCCAAAACCAAAGCAGAGAGAAGAGATGTATACATGCATTCCTCACACACACGGTGTCTCAATTGAACTCCCTGAATTATTCTCACCAAAGGTAATTAGTTATTTATTATTACCAATCGGCTTCTAATTTACACTAATTTTACCTCATTTCCAACAAATACTTACAAATTAAAAAAAAATTGTAACTGCAGATTACTCGCTCGTTTGTTTCGTCTCGGTGGGATTTTAAAGTGTTAGCTGTTGTGTCGAGTTTAAAAGAGGCTTCAAATTACATCCCTGCAGCTCCGATTTTTCTCCCTGAAGGTCCGTGGAAGCAAGTGAGTGATAGTGAAGCTACTGTATATAATAAATAAATTATGCTCAAATTATTGTTATTATTCTTTTTAATAAGATAAGTTTGACCAAATTTTGACTCTGCAGATCCCCGGTGGAGTTACGGCGGCGGAGGGGTTTAAGGCGGCAGGTATTTATGGTGGCTTGCGTGCCAAAGGAGAGAAACCTGATCTTGCTCTTGTTCTTTGCGAAGTCGATGCAGCAGCTGCAGGTTAGCTTTTGTTTTGGTGGATATTATATGCCTTCCAGCAATGCAGTTGAAGAGTACTTATAAGTTGTTTTTTAGCATTGCATTTGTTTGAAATGTATACAGCTGTTCAGTTGAAGATATGTATTTATTAAGGTGAAGTCACTTGGTTGATTTAATTGATTTTTATTTTTTGTTTCTTTCAGGGGCGTTCACTACAAATGTGGTTGCTGCTGCACCAGTAGTATACTGTAAAAAGACGTTAGATGCTTCAAAAATGGTATGTTGGGGCTTTATATTGGACCGACTAATGATAGTCGGAAAATGGAGAAACGATCTTTAAACGAGCATTACTTTCATGTCTTAAACAGTGCATCAGTTCATAGCTATGCAACCGTAAATGTTGTCCCTTTCATCCAAATAAGATATATTGGATTAGAAATGTTCATGCTCAAGATTTCTTAGTTCATCCAAATGAGATATATTGGATTAGAAATGTTCATGCTCAAGATTTCTTAGTTCCCAATTAACTAGGGGTCGACCTCCTCTTTCTGCCATTGTTTTCTTTAAAATGTGGCTGTATTGCCGTTGCATGATCTTAAACATGGATTTGCTGATGGCTGTCAAGATAATCATGAGTATGTCAACCAACATATTGGATACATTGATAGACGAGGAAAATAATGTCTTAAAATATTCTTGCCTCAGTTTAGATTCTTTAAAATTTGTTAATCTTTATCTTATTATCCGCTAATAACTATACATTACTTGCCACAGGCCCGTGCAGTGTTAATAAATGCTGGTCAAGCCAATGCAGCAACGGTAAGCTGTGTCACAGTAGCAAGATGTTTCACATATCTTTCTCATCTGTACCATGTTCTTGCTCTTTTATCTAAGGAAACATGGCAAACTTCTTTTTTTTCGTTGGTCTGGTTTTGGATGGATCATAAAAAACTTGGTTGTGACTAACCCTCAATACTTATTTGTTATAATGAGATTGAACTGATTCCACCATGTGTTGCAAGGCTAACGAACCTATTAATGTTCTTCAGGGTGATGCAGGTTACCAGGATGTCATAGATTGTGCCAACACTGTTGCTACGGTGCGTTCCCTTTGGATAGTTTGAACTCCATCTTGGGATAAGTCTTTTATGTGCTGGATTCTAATTTGCTAGTTAATATAATTGCTTGCCATACTGCAGCTACTTAAGATGCGGCCGGAGGAAGTATTAGTCGAATCCACTGGTGTAATTGGTCAAAGAATAAAGAAGGTAGACATGAGTACTTTATGTCCTATAAGTTATGTCAATTGTGTTAAAGAGCATCCCGTCTTCTTGAAAATTTACAGTTTTCCATTGTATTTTCTAACTAAGCATTCCATTTAATATAGTGAATTGTTTTTATTGTCCTGTAGTTCTGCAAAATTTATACTTCCATTAATTTGTGGTATGCAGGATGCACTTCTAAACTCCCTGCCAAGACTAGTCAATTCACTGTCATCTTCTACAGAGGGGTATTCACGTCATTCAACTCATACCTTGGCTAAATGGCGTGTTTTCATTTTTGTTTAGGGACAGTCTTGCTTCTTATTGACCCAAGATCTTACTCTTTGTGTTTTAATTGCTTTTTAATATTATTATTATTATGTTCTTTTTTGCAAATAATATAGTTATTTTTGTCTCTGTATGTCTCTTTATCCGTTTAGACATTCTTGAATCTCTTATCAGTGACTGTGCAGGGCAGATTCTGCAGCAGTAGCTATCACAACGACTGACCTTGCGAGCAAGAGTGTGGCAATTGAGTCTGAGGTGGGTGAAACTTGTTTTTGGATCTCAGTGTGTGTACACCCTCATTTTTGGTACCAGTAGCAATAACACTAACCTGAAATTTGATATTGATAAACATGCATTTATACACTTACCTCATTGTTGTGGTCGTGATTGGTGCTCTAGAAAGCAGGGGCAACAATCGCAGCACTTAACTTAAATTTAATTTTGTTTACCGGAAAGGTGGGATGCTTAGTGCTACGGTCAAATGCCTCAATTTTGTTGAGAGATTCGATTTGTTCCTCTGCTTTTGAAGTGACTATGATAATATTATAATTACTTTTCTGTCAAGTAGTGGACATTTGCTTCTGTTTTGCCATTAATATTATTGTACACAGACATATTCTTTCTAGATTCTCAAGAACATTATCTCACAAGATTTGGATTCTTTAGAACTGAAACTCTTCAACATAGAACAAAGGAAGTCCCTAATGCTAGCTAGTGATCTGAACAGGTTGGAGAGACGTATATAAGAGTTGGGGGAATGGCGAAAGGTTCTGGGATGATTCACCCAAATATGGCTACCATGCTTGGTGTACGGCTCTTCTAAACTGCTTCTTGCTTGCTTGAAGTTGGATTATAAATGTATTTTTCATTGCATTCTTCAATTCTGATTTGTTTTCCAGGTAGTAACAACTGATGCATCTGTTGACTCTGACGTATGGAGAAAGATGGTAAAGGTTGCTGTAAATCGAAGTTTTAACCAAATAACTGTGAGTGTAATACTTACTTTAATTCCACCTGTTTCTGATACTTATGTCTGTTAGTTTGCTTCATTGCAAAGCACAATGAGGTTTTTGCAAGCATTTCGATTGAAGAGAATACCTTTCAATAGATCACATAAACAAGTTTATTATTCTTTTGCAATTTGTTTCAAAATTCTGCCTCAACCTGTAGAAAGTTATCTGTTTACTTGCACACTGACAATTTGTTAAAGATACAGGTTTTATTGCCAGTAGACTTGTGATTTATTCTTCTCACGATTTATGGTGAGCCATAAATCTTCAACAATTCTACAAGACACCAGAAATTGTACTTTTTGCATTCAAAATTTCTTTTATTCATGCATGAAAAGGTCTTAAATAGTCACAATCCACTGAGACAAATTGGAAGTTGAGCTGCTTAGTGCCTTTCTTATTTTACTTCTACTGGTTATAGATTCTCTCTTTACTAGCTATTTGTATAGTGCAACAATTTATGAATTTTCTCCTTTTGGATTATTGCTGTAGTTATATAGTTATATACTAAATTGGTTTTTTGTTGTAGGTAGATGGAGATACTAGTACCAATGATACTGTCATCGCTTTGGCTAGTGGGTTATCTAGATCAAGCAGGATATCTTCTGTCGACAGTAATGAAGCCATGCAACTTCAAACATGCCTTGATGCAGTAAGTTTGGTTGCCTTTTTTTTTAAGTAGCTTTGCTATTCAGCCAAGTAATTGTGTATGTTTACTTGTTCTGCATTCTACTCTTCTCAAGTAGCTTTGTAATTTAGCCAAATAGTAAGGTTTATTGTTCTAAACATGTTCTGCATTCTAACTCTTCTCAAGTGGCTTTGTTATTCAGGCAATGCTTGCATTTGCTTGTCATATTTAGTCTTCTTGTCAGGAGTGTTACCGATCTTGGATTGATTCTGTTAAAAGATTTGACACATTTCCTTTCAGGTAATGCAAGGTCTTGCCAAGTCTATAGCTTGGGATGGAGAAGGAGCAACTTGCTTAATTGAGGTATGCATTTTGATTTAAATTTCTTATTTACTGCACGTACTTTTAAACTGTTTGCTTAGATCCCTAAAATCAATAAAACACCCAAAACCAATTTTTTTTTTTCTGAAGTTCAATTTAAAACTTGCACTGAATTTACAGTTTTATGCAGTTTTATGCAGGTAAGAACAGGAAAGTAGGGATTATGCTATAGTTTTTGTAATGTAGTTATGATAGAACTTATTTTCCCTTTTCATTTTTTTTTTTCTCTTCAAATATCTGTTATTATCTCTTCATAATCTTCAGCCCCACTAGCTTTACATAACTGTTCTGTTCTTCTTGTGATTGCTGAGCATGGAAATTCAAATCTCCCCTGTAATCCAGTTTTACATTTTAGAAATAACTCTCTCAAAACAGTTAATCAAATGTAGATTCTGTTTATCCAGCTAACTGCATGAAGCTTGATTTACATCTTAAAAGTACGCTCTTTGCTAGTCAGTTTAGAGGACACTAAAGATTCTCAACTAATTCTAACTTCCATCTGCAGGCCAGGGTGACTGGTGCTAACAGTGAGGCTGAAGCAGCCAGGATCGCCCGCTCAGTGGCATCTTCTTCACTTGTTAAGGCATGATATCACAACTTAGACACTCATTTAATGCTTCAATTTAAGAAAGTCTAATTAATTGTTGTTGATGATCTCAGGCAGCGGTATACGGCAGAGATCCGAACTGGGGCCGCATTGCTGCAGCTGCTGGATATGCAGGGGTTTCTTTCTACCAAAACAAGCTCCGCATATTGCTGGGAGAGAGTTTGCTCATGGATGGTGGGCAACCACTCCCATTTGACAGGTGAAGTTCAGGCTTCCATATTAATCAAATGTTGTAAATAGCACAATTATTATTCTATACATCATTTTTCATAAGGGTTATGCTATATTGATGCGATGACTCCCAACTGATCTTGCTGTCTGAAAACCATGCCACGCATCTAGTATTCTGATGCACCCAATTAAAGGAAATCCTCTTCCTACTTGTGAAGACAGATTTGTGAAATAGATTACTAGTAACTTGTGCATCATAGGTTTTGGAAAATTTTGAATAGTTTAGAGAGGGTTGAGGTATATGCCGTTTCTCTTCTGTATCACTTTACCAAATCATTGTTGCAAAACATGAGTTTTATCTTTCAATTTATGATCTCTAAGTAACAGGAGAAGTCTTTTCAGGGCTGCTGCTAGTAACTATCTCGTGAAGGCTGGTGAGACCCATGGTACAGTTATCATTCAAATATCTGTTGGTAAGATGCAGATTGTATGCACCATATATATGCAATTTTTTTTTCCTTCACTTGACAGATCCGAATGCATTCAATTTTATTGGACCTTCTCTTTGTTCCCAACAGGTGATGGACCTGGGAGTGGTCAAGCATGGGGCTGTGACTTAAGTTATGACTATGTCAAAATTAATGCAGAGTACACCACATAGAATATCTTCTTCAATTTTATTTAGGAGACATCTTGTGATGAAATTTTTGTATCATATAGTTTGCAAGATTATGTTACAATTTCGAACTTTCCATCAGTACTGCAGATTACAACAGATCATGTTCAAAATGCTTCATGCAAATTTCTTCTTGAAACATCAATCATTTCCTTCTATGATCACTCGAGCGACTGTTAAATGCATTTATGACCGAAGGGCTTGCTTGAATTATATTTCTTCAACTTAAGAATTATGTCCACCACAAAAATTAGTTCCCCTCATTTGGGTATGAATAACCTTTGATACAGGTGGTAATTAAACTCTTGATTGTCAAAGCACTCTTGGGTTATTAGGCAAAACTTGAGTTGACGTAGGTTACATACCACACCGCAAAGAATCCTCCCCTGCCTTCCACACCAATACATGAAATTGGGACGAAGAACATCATATGTAATGCAAAAGAAAAGCAATTCTTTTAATATCTATGTACACAAAGCAGGAAGTAATACTGCTCTATCCGCAAGTAGCAAGCAGTCTAAATCGTTAATAGGTTCCACCCACGCACATATCAACATCACAACAGAGTTTCAAAATACAGTTAACAGATTCATCTTGAACAAAAACATATTACTTATTTATATACATTGCATGAGAACAGAATACGGATACTGAATGGAAATTGAACTCATAATGCCTCTGCGACTGAGTAATGCACCTTGCCAAGCGATTCTTTAAGGAAACTACTGCCACAAGAGTCTGGACCAGCAACCTCGAAGTCATTGAAGCCATCAGAGAGCTGAACTACTCCCTCACGAGCATCCATTAATTTGTAACACTTGTCAGAACTACTCCCTCCAATTTTTCGGGATTGCTTCTTGTCTTTGCTGCCACTATGTGAAGAGTTGCCCTTACGCCCCTTCTTTCCTTTCTTCTGTTTATAATTTCTGTCCTCCCTTGACTTCTGCTGCTTTTTGCTTCTATTAACAGTGTGAGACACTATTGTTGGAGGTGGATCATACACATCAGGGGCCCACTTCACAGACAGCTTCCTTGGCGATGCACCTTGTCTCTCACGGCTACCTTTCATAGCAGACACAAGCTTCAAAGGAGTCTGAGAGAGAAAAGCATGGAGAGAGGTCAAATCAGAGAAGCCAAACTAACAAATGAAGTAAATGAATCATGACAAATAGGCCTGAAATCATTTCTTTAGTAGTATTAAATGGCTAAACAAGTCCCAAACCACTATAAATAGGCTCCAGCAGCGGACATAAAAGATGGTTTCACCACCTGTGTTGAATAACAACAGTCAAAAGCTACTTCAAACTAATTTGAATGCTGAAAGCCAAAAAAATTAAGTAATTGCAAGCTGAATTACTTGCACTAAGGTGCATGAACCAAGAGAGGCAGGAGCATTATCTGTCCTGAAATGAGGAGGTAATTTTATGCTTCCAGATGGTAGCTCCAAAACACACACTACCAAATGAGTATAACAACCATTAAATAAACATTTAAGATTTCTCCATGAATCTAAAAAAAAATGTGGAAACAGGCTTAGTCATGGTAATCACAAGCAATCCAATAATCATAAAAATGTACACCATAAAAAGTCGCAATTATGATCCATTTCAAAAAGCAGGGTCAAGTAAACCACAAGCCCGTAAATAAGCAAACCACTGCACGCAAATGAGACAGCTCAATAGAAACTGAAAGAAATGGCAAACCTCTTTAATCACCAACAGACAGGAAAAATAATCGTGACACCTAGTCTCTTAATACAGACAGTTTTGGACTAAAGTAATCTGAATACCCATACATTAAAAGATGAAACCAAAAAAGCAGCTCAACAATATAAACACCCACAAACAATCATATATAAAAGATGACTCACAGGCAAAGATAATGAGCGAGAGCAGTGTGAGGGCAGAGGGTCATCAGAAAACATTCGCCCTAAGGCTCTCTTAAGTTCATCATCTTCATCTTGCTCATTCGCATTAGCAGAAGGTGATATCTTAGCAGAGTGGGGAAATGTAGCATACTTGCACAAGCTCTTCTGACCAGGTTTTACATCATCTAATTTAAGGTCTTCAAATTCTTCTTCCACGTGACTCACAACCACCCCATCAGATGTGTTACGTTCGCTCAAATCCTGAATGCCCAAAACCTTGCCACTGTTTCCATCAAGGGCATTTAGTAAACCTCCAGGTAATGCCTTAGATACCACCTTATCACAAGGAGAGCCGACGTCCATAGATTACAATAGGAGGGCTAAAATTTCAAATCAGAACTGCCAACCAAGGATTCGAAAGAGTTAAATAAAGACGTAAATAGCAACAATATCATCTTCTCGTCACAAGACATAGATTCATATTTCTAGGTTTCTGACTATACAATGCCAAAATCATTACTTTTTATCATATTTAGCAATAAGATCAGAGAATGTGCAACCAGAATAATCTCCCAAAAATAATAACATACATAATAATTTTAAACTACAAATTTAAATCAAACAACGTTAAAATAATCCAACCAACAATCCAGATCAAGAATAAACAAAAAAATAAAAATAAAAACAAAAATATGTATTATAAAATTAAACAGCTCAAAATTTTTTTAAAAAAAAAAAACACATACCTTCTAAGATGTCAAAGCCAACAAAAACGCTCCAAAAAAGTCAACGTTTCGAGTCAATCGAACCTCAAAATATCGTACGGGCCACGAGATCAAGGAGAAATTGGGAAAGGACGGCCCAGAGAAATTCCAAGATGTAAAGGGAAAAAGAAATAGGGGAATTAAAAAAAAAAAAAAAAAAGCAAATGTTAACTAAGATTACCACGCCGATCACTTTTCTCGAGATGTTTCAGACGATGAGGAGACAATCCACTATTGAAACGTGTCAACGAGGGAATTAACGGATCTTTGGGCACCGAAGGCATTATATCGATGCTCTTCGAAACCCTAACTCTCTAAAACCCTAACAATTTGTTTCGTAATGTGAAGAACAAACGATCGATCTATAAAGGTAAATCTAAGTGAAACGACAGCGTTTTTGTTGCCGAGAATCTATAAACTGTTTGGATCAAGGCGTTAACGGATGAGCCATTGGCTGACAGAGAAGTAAGAGCTGGAAATGAGAGAGATTTGAGAAATGGATTTATGCAAATGGGAAGATTTGGATGAGATTATTTATACAAAAGGTCGGGAATCGTGCGGGTCAAGGGATCCAGTCAATCGCTAGACATTTGGAGGTTTCTGAGACGGAATCAAGTACGTACACGCGTCCAATCATTGGGTGCACTTTTTTTTTTCTCGAACTCAGATATTTTTGTTCGGATTTCAATTTGGGCTTTACTTTGGGCCGCCGTTCAAATTTTCGTACAGTTATGAATTATGTGATTTAATTAAAAAAAAAAAAATTAGAAGTATTTATCTGAATCTACTCTTTAAGTTTAAGAAACATAAACGACAAATTAGATGGTCATGGAAATGAAGCAGGCGAGACAGTTTTTTCTTTTGAAAATAACTTAAGCAAAAAAGAGACTAATAGCCTTGATAAAAGATTGCATCAAGCGGGATTGAAATGTCAACCTCAACCTCTATCATGTGTATTGCAAGACTAATTTTACTGCAGATTACTTACTAAATTATGTTGTTTCACATCCTTTATGTGTTCATACTTTCTTCAATCCGCCTCCTAGCGTTACTATTCTGATCATGCATGATTTGCACAGGGCCTCTTACCCTCGGCTAACTTTACCTTAGACAAAAAATAATAATAATAATAATAATAATAATAATAATAACTTAATAGTACGAAATCGGGGTGATATTAGAAAATTAAGTAAAAACTTTGTTTATTTAAACTTTTTCGTAATTGCGTGGATAAGTGATAATCCGATCACTTGTACGATTTAGCAACTCGTACCCAGGTTGCAAACACAAGCCTGGGCTTCTTGTTCGTATTGATTGTACAAGACCAGAGAGGCAGACATTTCAAGGTAAAATATTAATTACTACTCAAATAATAATAATAATAATAATATCCTTCAATATATATTTAATCCATTAAAAATTTATTATATTTTAACAATTTAATCAATTAAATAAAATTAAGCCACCAAATATACTTTAAATTAATCAAAAAATAAATTCAAATTTATTACAATTTGAGAATTTAACCCCATAATTCTTAGATACAATAAGAAAAATTAGAGATAATTTTGTAGTTATAGTCATATTGATATAATTCAATTACATTTAGATTTCAAGAAAAACAAGTAAAAATATAGTCATAATTTTTTTTATTAAATATCATAACAACTATATTTATAATTTTAGCAAATTATTAATTTATAATACGAATAAGGACTACATAGTTATATAAGGCTTTTACAACAACATTCTCTTATTAACTTATTTAAATTATTAATTTAACCTACTAGTCCAAAGTTATTAATTTATCGAATATTAATTTGTAGAAATTATATTTTATGAACGAGTTGTGTATAATTCAACCTACGTGTCTGATCACGTGAATTGCGTCGCTCATCTACTTGTTCCTCTTTAACCTAGAAGACGTTAATTTATTTACGTATATTTCTATAATTATAGTGACTGAGTGACATCAATATTCCTTCTTGCTTTTTTCTTGAAAAATAATTCTTTTAAACAAAGTATTTTATCTTTAAATTAGCTTCTTTTTTTTTTTCAAAGCACTAATTATTGTTGTTCTATTCTCATTTTTTATAATCATTCCTCAACGATGTATGGTGGTCTACGAGCCTATTTGGTATTAAGGTTGGGCAAATATAACTCAAAATTATAATATTAAAATATTTAGTAAATATTAATTATTATAACTTAAAAACTAAGTTGTTTTAATCCACCACCTATATGATAAAAACTTATAATATCTATACTATTTTCATTAAAATTATTATTTAAAAATCATATTTATTATATACTATTAATTTTTAGTTCATAAATATTTTTTTTTTTACAATAACTATAACTTAAAAATTACAGCACCTTAATATCAAATAGAACATACTTCTACAACTGCAATCTTAGACTTTTGCAATTGCCTCTTCCATGCCTCTATTGAACAGCTAGTATATACTGAGATATATTCTTCTTCTATTTATTGGAACCTTCTCTGAAAGAAGAATGAAGTAATTGAAATAGGTTAATCAGTGAACATGTATCAAACTCCTCTATATTTTTATTCATTAATGGCATGGAATAAATAGCTAGAAGCATAATGTTTAAATTCTGAAAAATCGTGAAAGAGTTGCAACTACTACTCACTGGAACTACTTTATAATGATAAAATAACAACAATTTACATTAAACTAATACTACAGAATATCCACTAACCCCTATAAATAATAATTATTTAAAATAACAATTAAAAAATAATAGTATTTATTAGCACTATAAAGTATATATTTTATAAAAATTTAAATTATTTTTATTTTTATTTAAAGTATTAATCAATTTACACATAATTTACATTTTATTTTAATGCTACGCATATGTAATTTTATGTAAATTATATTTTATTATGCTAATTTTTATTTTAATTATTATTTTTATGTAAATTATTTACTTTTTAGTTATTTACTTTTCTTGTATATTAATTTGTGTAATTTTTATTCATTTTTATTTTTCTATTTTATTATTTTATATAGCGGGTTTAACTACTTACTTACTTAGTTATTTAATTTTAATTTTCTGTTTATTTAATTTTATGTAATTTTTATCTTTTGTAAATTTATATTTGCTGTACATTTAATTTCCAATTTATTTATTTTTATTTTTATTCTTTTCTTTCTTGCACATTAATACTACTTGTTTATTAATTTTTAGTTTATTTTTCTTAATTGTAATTTTCATTTTTTTTCTTTTCTTCATTCACTCGTGTATTAAATAATTTTACACACATACATCATCATCATTGCATGAGACGTTAGTCTTGAACTTTAAATGGCAAGTTAATTCGAATATCTCAATCACCACCATCAATCATGAAAGATATCTATAGAGAAAATATTTTGAACCAACTTAATTCACAAATTGATCAAGAAAACAATCATTCTCAGTAAGATAAATATAATCAGAATCAATCACAAACTTTGAAAGACTATATAAATCTAACTAGAACTGGAGCACCTTCGTGTATAATATTTCCTCATGAAGCATCTCAATTCAACTTTAAATTAGGTCTTATCCAACTTTTATCAATATTTTATAGTTTAGAATCCGAGAATTCATATTTGCATTTAAAAGATTTTGAGAAAGTTTGTAATACATACACAAACCAAAATTGTAGCATAAACATAATTTGATTAAAGCTTTTTCTTTTTTCACTAAAAGATAGAGGTAAAACTTAGTTACAAAACCTCATATCCGAATCAATAAGAACATAGAATAACATGCAAGAACAATTAAAAAAAAATTTACCCCACAGAGAACAAATTATTTCAAGAGACAAATCACTACTTTCACTCAAAAGTCAGGATAAACATTTTACCAATGTTGGGAAGGTATAAAGAACTATTTAACATTTACTCACACCATGGTTTTAAAGCTAGTATTTCTATGAGAGACAAACATTCCAAAGTAAACAGAATGTTAAAATGTGTAATTATGAGTTTAGAAATAAAATTTATGATGATGTATTAGATTATCTTGATCAACTAGCTGAAAATGCACAACACTAAGATACTATTAGTTCTTATGAATCATCCAGTAACCAGTCATCATCAACTGGTGAAGGCATGTACAATCTTAGGGAAGACCATGACCTTTAAGCCGAATTTGTATCCTTAGCTAAAAAGGTAAGGAGTTAGAGTCGAAAAAGAATGATCATGTTAAATTTATTCAAGATGCTTTATGTCATGTTTGCAGTTCTACTGATTATTTTATGCAAGACTGTCTAACCTTACCAGCTCTGAAAGAAAGTTTGCGTGACCAAGCAAATATCGTTGACAATTTCAAAAAACCGAATCTCAATCCATATTCACAAACATACAAAGACAGTTAGAAAAACCACCTAAATTTCGATTTAATGAATGATAATCATACACAACCTTCACAACTACTTTCACCACGCAAGAATTTTCAAAATATTTAGAATTTCCTACCTTATGTCCCACCACCCAAAAAAAAACTCTTGAATACATATTTCATACATTCATTGAAAAACAAGAGTCAATCAATAACTAAACCATGCAAACATTAACCAACTTAACAGAAACTATCTGAAAACTTACATTAGCTCTTACCATACATGTGAAAGGTAAGTTTCCTTCTCAGCCAGAACCAAACCTTAAAAGTCAATAACATTCTCAAATGGATAGTACTAAACACCAAAATATGAGTCAAGTCAAATCAGCTATAACTCTTCATGGAGATAAAGTTGTTGAAAAACACATTCTTAATTTTCACAAAATTGGTAAGGATTTAATTTTAGAGAATAAAGTAGTGTCTGACGAACCAATAGTTCACGAAAAAATAACCAACTTTCCTCTTGTACCCTCATTCCCTCAAGCATTGATCAAACCAAAGAAATCAAGCTATTGTGAAGAGATTTATGAAATCTTCAAGCAGGCGAAAGTTAGCATTCTTTTTTTAGATATTATTAAACAAGTACCTCATCCACCTTTGTCTTCATCTCCTTATTTTTATTTTATTATATTCTACTTGTATTAAACGCACTAACATATTGTTTTACATATTGTTGCATTATACATTAATTTATGTTATGGATGCTGTTTTTGGATTCTTTGGGTATATAAATGATGCTTTCAATTAATTTTGAGTTAGTGATTGTGTGAATTTTTTTTTATTATTTCAATATTGGTTTGTTCCTGGAGTTATTTTAATAAATTTTTGGAAGTGTGTGGTTGTAGCTAGGTTGATTCATAAGATATTAGAAATGTTCATTTACAAGTTTGAAGTTTTAGTGTTCCTCCATATTATGGGGAGTGTCTACCAAAATTTTTGAAAAATTCTTATCCCTACATTATTTTTTTTCTTTTCTTTTCTCTCTTTTTTTTTTTTATGATGAAGGGAGAGAATTATTTGATATAATCAATTATTTGTAGGATATAATCAATTTATATGCATGTATTGTATATGCACTTGAGCAGCTTTTGAATTTTTTATGTTCATAATTTGCAAGGGGAGCATATTTCATTGTATTAAACTCTCTTTTTTTTTTCCAAAATATGCACACATTAAGGAGGATCATTTCAAATAAAATTTTTAAATATATTATGTGTTTTGTTATTATTAAAAATAAGAGATTGTTAACGTATTAATGTTGATGATAGCCAAACCACAAATTAATTTTATAATATTAAAATTAATTATGAAAGATTATAATTTCACATTCATGAACAAAATGAATTTTTTTATAAGTGGTTAAATCTTTGACAAACAACTTCCAACCTAAGAAAATTGGCAGACTGAATACAAAGAGAAAACTTTTTTGAAATAAACAGTTTCCTATTTAAGCTAACTTGGAAACTGGTTATAAGAAATGTATTCACTGAAATCAAACGGATTCCTGCTTAAGGTAACCTAAAAACTAATTATTCAAGACAAACTTGCTGAAGCTAAACTGCTTTCAGCTTAAGATAAACGGAAAACCGATTATTAAGACAAGCCGATTGGAACTAAACAGCTTCCAAATTAAGATAAACGGTAAACCGGGTATTCAAGATATACTCTTTGAATCTAATCGACAGACCGAATTTTCATAGACTGAAAACTGAATATTTGAAAAGTCAAGTGGTAGATCTAATGAAAACATTAAACAGAAAGCTAATTACTGCAAACTGAAAATCGATTATGAAATAAAAGTCAATAACGGTTAGTTTTTAACTTCAACTATAAAAGACTCATTCAAATCCGAATCAAAGTTAGACAACCACATCTATCATTGAGCATTCAAGAGCAATTCAAACTTAAATTCTTGTAATCATTTTTGTTCACATATTGAGTATTCATATTGTAATCAATTATATAGTGTGAGAGAAATTGTTTTATAATATTTACTTGTAAACACAAAGTTAAGTGATTGAAAGTGTTGGAATACACTTAGGTTAAAAGATTAAGTATAATCTGTAGTTGTAAAGGTTTATTGACATCTTAGAAGTCAAGTGTAAGTGTTGCTAAAGTCTTGGAGGCTCGCTTAGTAAAAACCTCTAGTCCGGTGAGTTTGGAGGTGTGGATGTAGACATGGTTGGCCAAACCACATAAAAATCTTATGTTTCTATTTTTCCATCCCTTATCCATTTATATTTACTGCACTTTAAATTTAAATATTTCGAATTTGTTTATTTTTTTTTTAAATTACATTAAGTTTATAAATTGCTCAAATTTTTAGAATCTCAATTCATTCATCTCCCCTCTCGGGTTGCTTAGTTAGAATTTCATTTCGTATCAAAACGATGTGCTTTTGTTCTTCACTTAATTATCTAGAGATAAAGATTTATGACAATCTAAAATAATTCTATTTTTATGAAATGACAAGATGGTAATGATTATTCTTATTAGAAAATTATGATGAAAATTTATCTACAAGTCTTATACTACGAAGTGCTTGTTTGTAAACATACGATTGTTACTTCAATATATAAAATGAAGTACTTGTTTGATTGCTTATATTGTGCATCGACAAAAATAAATTTGAATATCATTGAATACTGCAGTTGCCGAGAACAAATATATTGTTCTTGCATAAAATAGTATATTGGAGATTTAAGGCACAAAAAATGAATAATTTATGCATGAATTCAATTTAAGAAGATGGCTGTGAGAGTAGATTGGTGTAGGAAGATTTGTTAGATATGGGAATGGTCTAAACATACAATTACATTATGAAATTTACATTTCTTTACCTCAATCATCCCTTTTGTGAGCATTTTTACCAACTTCTTGTGTACTTGTACTTCCTTTGTGCTTTGGGGGAATTTATAATTTTTTCCCATGGATAAATGGCACAATATTCTCTCAAGTACGGTTAAGAAGAAGGGATATTCAAGATTTGGAGACATGATCGATATTTCTATTAGTCGAAATTTGGGATATATTTTTGTTTCGATTAGAAAAAAAATTACGAAATTTAGTATACTATTTAGTATGTTCTTATTTGCATGATTGAGATAGACTAAAATTTGCTAATCCCATAACGAATCATCCTGTTGCTATCTCTACTCTCAAAAACCCAATTGAGTGACTTCCAATCCTCTTCTTTAATTAATCACCTCATTTCAACTCTAAAAGAAATATAATTATATAAGAGTTTAAAATTTTATTTAGGTTGTGCATACTATTTGCCCTTTTTTTACTTACCTCTCGTCATCTTTATAATCCACTGCCGACTAAAGAGCCAAAAAATGATCCCCTGCCGACAGAAAGAGCCAAAAAAAAAACAAGTGACAAAAATATCGTATAACGGCCCCACATTGAGTATCTCAAATTCGTATTGGCTGCGTATAAATATATAGACCCCACGACCAGATTCTACAAAAGTACGCGTCATGGTCCCTCAATTCAAAATTAAAAATTTCCCCTTCCCTCGCCAGCCACAGCCACAGCCACAGCCACAGCCGCGCACTAGGGCCTAGAGCACTACTAATAATAAACTCACTACCAAATTCGAACCACCTGCCGACAATAACACTTCACCAGCCGCCTTCTCAAATCCAGCCACCCAACGCAACACAAAACGAAACGGCCAGTTTTGCCCCAAAATTTCAGCTCCCTTGTCCGAATTTTCAAATATAAAAAATAAAAAATTTAACAGAAATGAAAAAACCTCACATTTCCAGTTCTCTAGATCGTACATGGCTACCCCCTCTCATCTCAATCTCCCTGCTCTCACTTTTAATTATCCTCACGGTAACTTTTAGCCACAGTCAATCCTCTGCCTCATCTTCTGATTTTACCGTCTCCGACCAGATTTTGGTCAACCGATTTGGGCAACCGGAGCTGCCGAGACTTGCGTACTTGATATCGGGGACCAAAGGTGACGGTGCGCGCGTCAAGCGCGTGCTTCAAGCAGTGTACCATCCGATGAATTATTACGTGTTGCATCTCGATCTAGAAGCTTCGGATGGCGAGAGGCTCGAGCTTGCCAAGTATGTGAAATCGGAGAATGTGATTAGGGATTTTAAAAATGTTATGGTTATTGGTAAGGCTAATTTGGTCACCTATAAGGGGCCTACGATGATTGCCTCTACGCTTCACGCGGTCGCGATTTTGTTGAAGCAAGCTAAGGATTGGGATTGGTTTATTAATTTGAGTGCTTCTGATTATCCTCTCATGCCACAAGATGGTAATTATTGGTTTTTATTTTTGCTAATTGATGATTTATTTATTTGTTTAATTTTGATTTTATGATAGTATTATGGTTGTAAAAATTTACATTGTGAAAGGATATTTTGAAATGGCCTTTAGGGTATGTTTGTGATTGTTGTATTTTTGGTAAATTTTGAAAACACCGGTACTAAAGTGTTCTATAAACACCCAATTGTACTTGATAGCCAATGTTTAGCAACTATTCATCAACTTAAACACCCAATTGTACTTGATAGCTAATGTTTAGCAACTATTCATCAACTTATAGTAGTCCGTCGACAACTATTGATTATATTTTGCATCTCTGTTAATGCTCTTTCCTATTGAAAAGGAATTGGCATGTTGTTATTTGAGATGCTGGAAATTGGGTATAATGTTTCATAGCTTTCAGAATGGCTGGAATGTCAGTGTGAAATACATTCTGTGCATGTTGTAAATGGAATTGGGTGGGACATTTTCTAAAGCATATGGTGTAACTTAAGAGCTGATTTGGTTATTGGAAATATATGACACTGAGGACATAGATATTCTTATCCCACTTATTGAAGGACTCTTTTCGGTATTAGCTTCGCTAATATTAGGAAAGGATCAGGTTTCGAATACGTTAGCACTTGACGACTATAATACCTTACCTGTTTCAGTGTGTTATATGCAGTTGGAGTGAGGAAATGGAAGTATATATTGACTAGAGGAATGTGAACTAACATTCCTCTCATGGATTAGTATAGTGTTTGATTGATTTTAGTATTAAGAAATGCATTGTGTTAATTTGTGTACTTTTGCTGTGATCTTATCAGTTGTTCTGACTTATTATTTTGCTTTTTGATTCAGATATTCTGCACATTTTCTCATACTTGCCTAGGTATCTGAACTTCCTTGAGCACACGAGTAGTATTGGTTGGAAAGAGTGAGGATCCAAAGCTTTCTATTGAAATGATCACTTATCGGGTCTTACATCAGCTGATTGGATTTTATGCATGTTGATCTATCATATGTCTGCAGGTATCAAAGAGCAAGGCCCATCGTCATCGATCCAGGGTTGTACCATCCAAAAAAATCTGGTGTATTTTGGGCTAAAGAGAAAAGATCCATGCCTGCTTCTTTCAAGTTATTCATGGGTATTGCTCTTACATTAGCTTTGATTTCTGACCCGATTATCAGTTGATCTATGTATAATTTCTCTTATCTGTATAAGCCTATAAAGAAAGCTATAACCACCCTGACTATGTTTTGAAGAATTTACTTTGATGCATACATTTTGCTTTACTGTTTATATATGATAATAAAATAGTGATGCTGACCTTTCTAGAATTGTAAGCCTGGAGCACATGCTACTATGAAAGTACAAGATTTTCAGTTTTCTTGAGAGGTCCTTCTTATCTTGCTACAAATGCCAATTAAATACAATCACATTTATCCCATTGAATTTTGCTTAATGATTTATTTTGCCTGGTGTATGCTTTTGACTCATAGAAGACTGCACTTAAGCATATATATTCCTTTATTGACCTGTTCATGTTTTGTTATGTGAGTTTAGAGGAAGTATTCCCTTGTATTCCTACAATGCTTCAGAGTAAAACATATCATCATCTCTATTTCTTCAGGCATCCTATATTTTTGATTCCTCGTGTTAAATATGGAGAGAAAATGCCGTTTCAAAATTACAGAATTACATACAGTAGGTTGTGTTAACATCTCATTTTAATCATGTATTTGTTTTATGTTTATCATATCATACTCAATTTTTAACTTTAAAATGTCTATTTCCAGGTTCAGCATGGGTAGTGCTGACGAGATCATTTCTAGAATTCTGTATTTGGGGATGGGATAATCTCCCTCGTACTCTCCTCATGTACTACACGAATTTCTTGTCATCCCCAGAAGGCTACTTCCACTCAGTCATCTGCAACCACAAAGACTACCAAAACACGACAGTAAACCACGACTTGCATTATATAAGGTGGGATAACCCTCCAAAGCAGCATCCGATGACTCTAACATTGAAACATTTTGACGACATGGTTCAAAGCGGTGCCCCTTTTGCCCGTAAGTTTGCCAAGGATGATCCGGTCCTGAACAAAATCGATGAGAAGCTCTTGAAGAGATCAATTAACCGGTTTACTCCTGGGGGATGGTGTGTTAGCAACTCTGCTTTTGGTAAAGATCCTTGTTCACACTATGGAAATCCTTATGCTGTTAAACCAAGTGTAAATTCTAAGGGGTTAGAGAAACTAATTGTTAAACTTCTTGATCCAGAAACTTTTAGGTTGAAACAGTGTAAATAGTTTTGTAATGCTTCATTGTGTATATATTTATATTTTCAATGTTTTTCAATCCCAAAATGTGGATATCATGTGAAGCAGTAGCAACTGACCTGCAAATTTTAAAATTATTCGGAAGGGGATGGATAATTTTGGGCTTTTGGCTTCAAATTTTGTAATTTCAATTATTGCCCAACTTTGTGAGAACTGAGAAAGGTAGATTTTCTCTATTATTGTAAATAGTAGTAAATTGTTATGTAATTACTGTATTTTGTTTCTATTCAAATACTTGATGAAATTAGATTAGAAGGGGCATACTGTAATATCAAAGAATTAAATCGAGAGTAGGGTAGCTTGCAATGCATATAACCTTCAGTAAATTGAGGGTTTGAGAGAGCTTTATAGTAATATGATTTCTTCCCTGGAATCTCATCTTCATTGTAAACAAAACTCCATTGTAATTGAAATCTCAGCCTGATCCATTTCATCAATGGGTTCAGGGTACTAGCCAAACCACAAAATCACTGCAGTAAAAAACTAGGCACATCTCTCAAAGTTCTTTGGTTCATTTGTATATACTTGTTTTCAGGCTCGATCATTGCATTTGAATAACGTTTATTGACGGTAATCAGATATCACTTTTTGAAGCTCTGATGAAGAAATTTTCCTACCCCTTTTATGTTTGTATATGAAGATGAATGCTGCAGTTGCAAGTGTAAATTTGGCTCAATGATTAACTTTGCCGCCAAATTGTACCAGAAGATTAATTTATGGTCGATTAGGCCTCAGCTACATGCATTTATTTTAATTGTACGGATTGGACTAATCTTTATCGCTGGTTTCATTTTAATTGTTTATGGGCAAGTAGATACTAGATAGGCCTAAGTAAGGTTTGCTGATTAATAATGAAATAATTAATTATCTCCTAATACAAAATGATATTCAGATGATGAGCTGGAAAAATTTCTTCTACATTCGGGCGGACACGGATGTCATGTCACCCTCTCTGAGGGAAGATTGATAACTAATTCAAACCATAAAATATTTTTTTCTGGCTTTATTCATATTGACTAATGCTAACTTCTCAATTATAATCTCAACAACTCAGGTACTCATTGGTTGGTCAGAGATGGTGCTACATCACTTATTGAGATAGAACTTAGGATAATAACCGGTAAGTACCGCCTTACTATTTATCTAATGATAGCCTAGTTGGTTGGTCTTTCGTCGTGGAAGCAAGAGGTCAGTGACTATATATATATATATGTTTGAAATTGAAATGTCGTAGTTTAAAAATTAAAGTTGTTTTAAAAAATATTATAATTATAAAATAAAAATTAATAATATATATTAAATATAATTTTTAAATAATAATTTTAATAAAATTATTAAAGATATAATAGATTTTACATCATACAAGTGAAAAATTATATTAATATACCTTTTAAGGTATGGCAACTAGGGTTTACCAAACACTTTAGTAGTACTGTAGCTTAAAAGCTATAACTCCCTAACCTCAATCCCAAATATACCATAATTTAAATTGGTTAAAGTTTGTGATAAATATTATTTTTTTATCTTTCTAAATATATTTATATTTATTTTATAGATATCTAATAATTTTAAATATATGTAAAATATCTAAATTATTTTTTATTGTTCACAGACAAAAATGTCCTCAAACTAGCTCTATTATCAACTTTAGTTAAGATAAGGGACATTATAGTATTTTCACAAATTTTGAGGATTAAATTAATGATGTGTTTACTTCTCACATTATGAAATCAAAATTATTAACGGTATTTACTTCGCAAAACAGACACGAGAATCAGAATTGAAATCATGGAGCCCACCACAATTTGAGAATAAAGAATGAGAGATTGATTTACAGGGAATTAGGAATGAGTCTCTCATTCCCTGAACTTCTAATTATACTCCCATTAACATCTCAATATTCCAAAAATGTCATTAATGAAGTTTTGTCATTTTTTTCATTTTAGTCACTTTAGAATTATAAAAATAACTAAAATTTTGTGTTATTTACAAATAATTTCTTTGATATAATAATAATAATAATAATAATAATAATATTCTTATTATAAATTTATTTAATAATATTATTAATAATACTATTATTATTATTAAATTTATTATTTTAATTATTATTATTATTTTATTAATATTATCATTATTAACATTTATTATTATCAATTTTATAATTTTTTCTTTATTTGTGCAAAAAAATTATTTAATTTTATTTATTATTGTCATTAATTTCATTATTATTATTATTTGTATTAACATTATCTTTATTAAAATTATTATTATTATTTTAATTGTTATTAGTTATTTTTATTAATATTATCATTATTAACATTTATTATTTTACTATTTTAATTAATATCATTTTTTAATAATAATAATAATTTTTTTATAATTAACTTATGGTAGTTTATTAACTTGAAATTCCGATTCCAAGATAAAGTAAGCACATCATTAAGATTTTAGCTCATTTTAATTATAATTCCTACAACTCAATTAAATAACTTATTTTGATTATAATTTCTCATACTCATCTTAGTTCAATTACATTACAGCCCATTCCAATTTTATCTCATTCTGATTCTAACTTCTACAGTTCAATTAAATAACTTATTATGATTCTCATTTCTTATACTCATTCTAATTCATTCTCATTCCAACTTATTCCGATTATTGACAAGTAAATGCAGTATAAAGTTTCTATTGTGTTAAAGGTTAACACGATAATAGACATAACATCTTTGACAAAACCATTAAATAACATTTATATTGTCATTCTATATTTACATAGATGATTTATATGAATATCATATATATTAAGAGACACAAACTTGGTGTGTGTGTGTGTGTGTATAGCATTATTTCTAATTTCAAAATCTTCAAATTAGTTAGTTACTAGCTATTATTGGGGCTTGATTTAAACTGTTGTACATGTCCTATGCTAACTAGTTAAAAACAATTTGAATCACTTCAATTGGACTTAGGCCGGCTTGCTAAATGATCCTCTTGATCCGCCGAAATATGATTTATGTGTTCTAACTTTAAATGGGATTCTTAACCATCGAAAAGCAGGCTATTTGAGAAGAACCGAATAATGGGTTTATTTGTAGAAGCGAATCATAATAAGTGAAAAATTAGAGAACCGATTATTAGCACCATTTATGGTGTTTTCCAAGATTTCTTGAGATCCAAGTAATGCTGTGGCCGTAGAGATTATGGTCATAATTTGTGGTTCTCAATGACAATGGAATATGAGGCTTTGTGGTGAGCTCTAGAAAATTCGATTGGGAGGTGTTTAGGATGATGGGATGGCTGATTCTTTGATTTGGATAAAGTTCGATTAAAGAAATACAAGATAACAATCTTTAGTTTCTTGGTGACCAAGGCTCGATCTTAGGTTTGCAGGGATTGAATGGTGACCGAAGAACTTTAGAATGATTGGTAATTATATGTTGAAAGTGGCTGGTGATCTCTGTATGTTACTATTTATGGGCTTCGCAAATCCTATAGCCAATAGAGTTTTGACTAAGCACAAAATGCCTTCTCTATTTTGTATGGAAGATATTATTTTCCATTTTATGGTCTAATAGATATCTCATGCGAACTAATTTTTAAATAATTTAGACAAGTTAAAATAGAGTTTATGAAAAATTTTTCTCTAGAAGTTAAGATATGAGAATGCACTGCTATGGGCTTGTATGAAATCAAGATATGAGTCTATGCTACCTATATACTTATATAGAAATGGTGGTATTTGACCCTCTTATTGTATCTCACCAGTCCCTATTATTTTTTTTTTATTAATACTTATTTTATTTTTATATAAAATGACTTAAAAGAATAAATAACTTTTAAGTGCACTTGCATGATAACTTCTATTAATATCTAATTTAATTAATTTACTTTTTTTAAAACCCTAATTTCTTTTAACTTTTTAAATTATTATATCTTCTCAAATATTGTATAGTCTATTTTTGTAATTATGAAATAAAATTAATTTACAATACTCAATAGAGGATGATGAAGAAGTGTCAATTTTTTTTTTATGGTTATCACGATAATGGATAAAAACATTAAAATAAAGAGAGAGATTATTGTAATTATAAGATTTTTTTTTTTAAAAAATATATTTTGTAACTTTTATAAGGTGGGTGCTTGGAAAAAAGATAAAAATTATAATAAGGATAAATTTGGGATTGGATAGGGTATGGTGAGAGATAAAGATCAATTTAAAACTTTTAATTAAATTAACTAAAAAATAAAAGCCGCGAGATATAATAGTCAAATATCACCACTCTTTATATAGCTTTATAAGATTATTGATTTTACACTAACCAATATTACAAGGTAATTTCTCATGGGCTTAACCAAGCATTCCATGCAATATCTTATTGTAATACATCAGTGCTTTCTAAACCGTGGTCCACAAAGATCACAAATAATGTCTCAAATAGAATTGGGTCTAGTGCACATTCTTAGGCATTATCAGTACTTGTGGACCATATATGACCATGGGCTTTGGACATTGGGTCTAGTGTCAGATTTCAGGCAAGGTTCAATTATTCGTGGCGTTGGCGAAATGACACTGCGTCACATTTTAACACTTTCACAGATCCAATCCAACCTCTCTGTGCGTCACTAGCGCGAGTGCATCAACGCGCCAAAAGGGAGCGTGACCACTAGCACTCAGAATCATATATATTCCCATGCAAAAATAAAGAAGAGTGGGGAAGGGAACATCCCGGACCGGGAAAAGGTTCGCTCGGTCGGGACACTTCGACTTGTTGTGTTTTGTACTCGCCAAAGCATAGGAATTAACTTTTAATTTTTAATTACCTTAACTAATTTTGTTTTAATAATGATATAAATTAATCATAATCATAAGCATAATAAAAAAAATAAAAACTTTTATGTAAAATTACCTTATCTAATTTTGTTTTAATAATGATATAAATTAATCATAATCGCAAGCATAATAAAAAATATATATAAAAACTTATGTAAAATATTATTGCATATATGTAGAACAAACTAATATAAGCTGGTTTGCCCTCTCAAATTAATACACTCACTAGCACTCTAGATAGCCAATTAAGCTACTTTTTTCATGCAAGAGGAGTGCCACTAATAAATTTTTTGTAAGCACAGAGCATTTGAAAGAAAGCTTATAAGTTAAGAAACTGAAACATCACTTCTCTGAACCCTAAAAAGCAATAAAACAAAAAGAGTCAAGTAAGAAGGAACAAGGAAACTTAATTTAATATTATATACATAAATAATTATATTATATATATATAAAGCAACCCACCTCCTTTATTTCTGCTCCTCATTCCACATATCCTCTTCTTTCTTTATCTTTCTCTTCTTCTCCTTTCTCTGAAAACTCTCTTATGTTGATGTAATTCTCCACTATAATCTCACAAAAATTTTAAAACCCATCAAACTTTTACAAAAAAGGAAAAAAAATCAATAAGCTTGGCACCATGGTTTTTTCTTCAATTCCAGCTTATCTTGATCCAGCCAACTGGCAACAAGTAAGTGTTGTTTTTTATTTTTTTTTTCCTTTTCTTTTCCTTTATATTTTCATTTTTCTACTTAGTGTTTCTTTCTTTCTTTGCCGAAAAAGCAAAAATTCAAAAGATAAATATTCTTGTAACTTTTGTTATATATCTAGCAGTTTGAATATACCAGATATTTGATTTTTCTTTTGCTATGCTTTTTTTGTTTTCTTTATTTTTACAGCAACCAAATCACCAAACTGGAGCTAGTACCGGTGTAAGTACACAGTTTGCTCCACCTCAGGCACCACCACCGCCACCTCCGCAGCCTCATGGAAGTGGTGGAGGCGGTGCGGGCTCAATCAGGCCGGGTTCAATGGCCGATCGAGCCCGGATGGCTAACATACCTATGCCAGAAGCAGCACTGAAATGCCCTCGATGTGAATCAACCAACACAAAGTTTTGTTACTTCAACAACTACAGCCTCTCACAGCCTCGTCACTTTTGTAAGACTTGCAGGAGGTACTGGACTCGAGGGGGTGCCCTTAGAAATGTCCCAGTTGGGGGTGGGTGTAGGAGGAATAAACGAAGCAAAGGTGGAAGCAGCAGCTCATCAAAGTCTCCTGTCAATAGCACTGATCGCCAGACAGCTTCTGGTAATAACTCCACAAGCACAATGTCTTGTAATAATAGCGGTGGAGCAAGTGATATATTAGGCCTTGGCCCACAAATTCCGCAGCTGAGATTCATGACACCCAATTTGCATCATCATTTCACAAGTGAATTCCCCAGCGGGGATATCGGGTTGAACTACGGGTCACTTACAGCGCCGCCAGTAGCAAACGAGTTGAATTTCGGTGGCTCTTTTTTGTCATCGCTGAGTGGTTTAGATCAGTGGCGCTTGCAGCAGCAAGCTCATCATCACCAGCAGTTTCCCTTTTTGGGTGGTTTGGATTCTTCTTCTTCTTCTCCATCAGGATTGTATCCGTTTGAGGGTGGTGTTGAGGCATCTGGTTACGGTGTCGGTGCCGGTGCGGGTCAGATACGACCAAAGCTTTCAAGTACTGGGGTTGTTAGCCAATTGGCGGCCGCGGCGGCTTCGGTGAAAATGGAGGAGAGTAGTCATCATCATCATCATCATCAGCAGCAGCAGGAGCTGAATTTGTCAAGGCAGTTTTTGGGGATGCAAGGGAACGAACATCAGTACTGGAGTAGTACAACTCCTGGTGGTGGTGCTGCTGCAGCTGCTTGGACAGATCTTTCCAGCTTTAGCTCTTCTTCCACTAGTAATCCTTTATAGAGATTTGGTATTTGGCTTTCTGCTGCTAGCATGAGTGGCAACTGGGAAGTACTGCTAAACGGTGAAGCTTCTGTTATTTTTTTTTCTTTGGTTAGTGTAGCTTCAATTAAAGAAAAATCAAGCACAAAGTTACTTACTTTTCAAGAAGCAACTCCATAGCATGGAAGTTTGAAAACCTAGTCGTCCAAGATGGAGATTGATCAGGGCTTTAATTTAAAACCCTAGAATTAATTGGTAGGTTGATCTTTTTTTTTTTTTTTTTTTGGATTCGCATGTTTATTTTCATTTTTAACGTAGTTTAGGCTGCAATGTATGTGCATGTTTGTCAGTGGTGAGTATGAGAAATTAATGGGGTTTTGTATGAGACATCTTGTTGATGATATATATATGCACTGATCTTTTGAAATTCTTTGTTGCTCTATGCTCAAAAATCTTGATCATCGCCTTAATTTCTCTACATACGATGGCAAATGTTGAAAGCAGATAAAAATATTATGCATATTGGATTCATGTCCAGCTATAATGAACTCATTTCGATTTCATTGAATTCGTCTTAAGATTCATTTTGTAGTAAATGAGACTTCATATGATGATATATATATATCATTTCGATCTCATTGAATTCGTCCTAAGATTCATTTTGTAGTAAATGAGACTTCATGTGATGATATATATATATATATATTCCTATTAGCATTTTTTTTTCCTTGTGGTTAAAAGAGATAATTAAGCCTTTTAAAGTTTCATTTTAATTATCTTAGGAAAATCTTAGTAAAATATTTGAATCTCTTGTTATTAATTTGGATGCCATCCTGAAATTAAATGCATTTTGGCTTCAACTTTCCACTTGGCAGTTGTTTTGTTAATTCATTTGAGTCTTCACATTGATTATTTTATTTCAAACTAAAATGGAAGCTGCTTTCAACATTTAAAGGAGCATGTTGTGATGTTGATGCCTACCGAGTAGTAATAAATGTTCAGGATCTTTTGCAATCTTGGTCCAATTCACCTCATCAACTGGGATTTATTTTTTTAAAAAAAAAAAACTATGCATGAAGATAAAGTCTTAATTAAAGGTTAATCTCTCTAGTGAATCTGTAGAAAGAATGACCCTTAATTTAATATTTCTTTTATCATTATTTTTGGACTGAAAATATTATGGTGAAAGTATGTTTGGTGCGTAAAATGGGATAAAAAAGTTAAGCTTCTATTTCAACAACCAACTGGCTGCTAGCTAATTAGCTCCTAACTTTCAGAAAACTTAGATGTTGCTTGCTTTTGTGATTACTTCAACAATGAATTTAATCTGAGGTTAAATCCAACTAGAAAATGATTAAGAAATTTAGCTCCACGTTTAGAATGACTAGTTTACAGTGATTTATATAATTAATCTCATCTTTCATCATGCTAGCTCGAATACAGCTCAGTTGACAAATAAACGGTACAATAGCTATGTAAATAAGTAATTATTTGTCATCCTTATATGAGGATAAAAAAAGATTATGCTTGGAATGCATTGTCCAAATAAAAGGACACTATTCGATGTGGGGAAATTAAACTTTTTTGCTTTACGAAAATGAGGACATTAATTAATTCTTCCATCTTGTGCAGCAATGGCTGACTTAAATGAAACCCTTTAAATGAAAATTAGCTTTTGTGTGCCACCGTTAACACACATAGTGATGGAGAGAAAAGATAAAAGTTTTTATTTTATTTATTTCTTCAAATTAAGCTTTTAAGTTACTTAAGCTGTGTGTCTTCTCCATTTTCTGAATAAATGATGCAAAGCAAAGAGAAACGATCCATGCACTATGCACAACTCTAGTTTTAGTGACATCCAAAAATACTGATCAATTAAACCAACTCTTTACCATGCATGTCCCTATCTGATCATTATTAATTATAAATATCATGATATAGAGAGATTCTAGAGTACTTCTATTATATTACATTCATTTAATGAATGTCTGATATGTGTACATGAATTAAATAAAATAATTAATTATATGATAATATTTCAAAACAAATGTAAACATGTCATATATGCGTTGAGTGAGTGTTGTAATGCAACATAAATATTTTAGAATCTCTATAATAGATGCAGATAATATTGTAATAAAATATTCCTTTTCATAACATTACTATCAACGATTAATAATATGTTAGTTGGGTGGGGGAGTGAGACAGTGAAGAGTAAAGTGAATGATTTACTAATAATTAATAATAATACGTTATTTATGAGAGTGAGGTCACTCTCACTCACGCACCCACAGGCCACGATTCTCATAATTAAGGAGATAATTAAGATCAGTTAGTATAATAATATTACATCGACAAGAGTCTCAAAAGACTCCAAAATTGCCGATAAATTCCAAAGCCAAAAATCAACCTAGTGTTTTTAAAAAAACTGTTATCAGCGAGAAGAATTCTCGAACTTTGTTGCTGAAACAATAATCATAATAATAATAATAATAATAATAATAATACGTAAAAGATTGCATCTAGGAGGGGGTCAAAGACACAAAGAGAGAGAGGTCTCACTAACACTCATTACTCATTTACTCACAGTATATGAAGAATGTCTGACCATCTCGCCTTTTTGACGCGCGTGAGCGCGTGTTCCCTTCACAACTCAGTAGGGGACAAACTACTGTTTTGTCAGTACGTGGACCTGACTGCGGCTCTGTGTCCCAGTAATGTGGTCTTACACTTCACGCGTTACATTGCAGCGTGCGTGGGAGTTTGCGAAAATTTCATTACACAACGACAACAGTGACTGGTTTTGCATCTCTTGGCCTTGCTTTTGTTCACACTTTGGCTGTTCGTTTTCTTCTCATTTGGTCATCAAGCAGATTTTACTGACACAATTCTGTGTTTGGTCCAAACTAATACAAAACGACCTGACTTGGCTCCTACTCACTTTCGTCAAATTCATAGTCCTGCCTAAATTATAGGAGAAAAAAAAGTTTAAATATAACAGCGTCACGTGATCATGTCATTATAATGTGAATAATATTTTCGATAAATAGCTGTAACTTAAAAATTATAATTTAAAATATTTAATAAATATTAATTGTTGTAATTTGAAAGTCATGTTAGTATAATTTTTTATTTATATAATAAAAAATTTATTATTTCTTTAATAATTTTATCAAAATTATTATTTAAAAATTATATTTACTATATATTATCAATTTTTATTTAATAATTATAATTTTTTCTACAAAACTTAATAGCTATAGAACCTCAGTTCTAAAAAGAATCTAAGTCTATACTTACGCTATAACTTTGCTGTTGTTAGAATATATAGGCTGACTTGTTTAAATTATGAAATAGATTAATACAAGTTTATGAATTTTTGTCTTTTACTATATCATTACATGATAAGAGAATATTATCTTGTGTCGACTTTTGAATTATTCTCACCCAAAACAGAAAATGATTAGTGTCACTTTTGATTTAGATGTCAAAGTCACAAAGAAGATGAAATTTTCTTTCACGTTATACCTAGAATCATATTGCATTTTCTTGATGCTTCTTACTTTTCTTTGATCTTTGAATTAGGATTCCATATTTTCAGACACTCTTTAATTGCATGCATTAATGGATTAATGTTATTAGCCGAGAAATTAACGTAAGATGTTTGTTTAAAGTAAGACAAATTTTCAGCAGCATGGGCTAATGTTCTATTGGGTAGAAACTAGGAAAAAAAATCCTTGTTTTCTTCTTTGAATATTATAGTGCACAATACACAACAAATGTAACGATAGACGCATCAAAAAAAAAAAAAAATCGCTACCGAAACCAATTTTAATGTATTGTAATTGATATTTGTATGAAATCAACTCTCTACTGAAATTTGTCTTCTTGTATTAAAATTGAAACCTAGCTCAAAAAACTCATGTATCAATCAACTCTCATATAACCAGAAAATTTTCTCCCCACAACACACGAAGTGTCTTAAAATCTCGATTTAAATATGAGTTGAGGAGTTGATTAACTAACACCCCGTCAACGAGTAGTGGTTTGCCAATAAAAAAAAAAAAAAACTGTCTGAAAAGAAACTTCCTAATAATTAATAATGTTGTTTCAAGGTTATAATTACTTAAGCATATATTAATATATTCCAACTGGGATTGGCCATCTTGAAAGAAAGGAATCTGTTAGCTTGAGTTTGCTTTTGCAAGAACCAAGGCTGCTTACCAAGAACGAATAAAGCACATTCAAAACCGTAAAAGAAAGGCACATACACACACTCTCTCTCTTGAAAACAGCCCTATTTTGATAGCAAGAAATAATAATAATCACACAGTTTTGGTCGGTCAGTGAGTCATCTTCAAAGCACATAGAGCAAAGAAACAAGTTATATATACAGTGATCCCAAAAATTTATATAAATTCGAGCATCTTCTTCTGCATTATTAACTTCTATAAAGAAACATAACAAGTACGAGTAAGAAGAGGAATCGAAGCAAAACTACCGGGGCTCGGAAATCCAAGCCAAATCTAAGCTGCATGCATACCATATCTTACACATAATATTACTCAAATAATGTTCAATGAGTAGTTCATATTGATGTGCCCACATGGATATTTGTGCAATTCTAGCACTGCAGCTTTCACTTTTCTAACGTCCTTGTTAATTATCAACAAATGGAGAAAGAAAGTAAGAGACTGAGATTCCAAGCTCTTCTCAGTTCTCACGTTCTCCCACATGTTCTGATCTTAATCATACACATCCCTGAATTTTTTTAGATTCTTTTAGTCATTTTTCTTACAAATTCCCACGACCCCACTTGACTGTTGGTATGTTTTGGATTTGAGTAATTATATTTCGTCCCAATTATGATAGAGGGCCAATAGAAGCAGTAATGTCATATACAGTGCACAGTATCATTGACGTGTATCAAAACAACGCCCTTTGCACCCACAGTAACATCGTTTATGTTATTCATTTATCAGGGTTTGAGCCAAATATCATCTTTCTTTTAATTAAAATGTTACTCAGGCTCGGTTTAGTTCTGTGGTGTCCTGGTCTAAAAGCAATGGTTACTCTTAAATAAAAGATTCTAACTATAAATTATGGGTATCTACAAATAAAAGTTGATAATGATAGTAAAAATGATTTTTAAAGTTAATAATTTTGTAAAAATAATAGGATCATATAGGCCTTTTTTATCAAACCAACTTATCAAACTAACTTCTATGCCACAGAGCCTAAATATCATGTATTGAATAGTGGGCATTGAAAATAGCTCCCAAATAAAGTTAGTTTGCCAAATACTTTAATTCATCTGCTAACAAAGTTAAGCTAAACAACGCACACATATACTACATTTTTCTCTTGTACTTTTCGTTATTTTTTAAAATTATTTCCTTATAATAATGGTCTGTCTTAAATTCTCAAGATCAAAATTTACATTCTTTACCTGTAATTTTTTTGCTCTAAGAAGGTTATTGAGTTTTACGAAAATAGTAGAAGGTAAGTGATATATATTAATTTCAGTAGAAATAAAATTGATAATCTCTTTAATATTATATACAGTACACGGTGTCACTTACACGTACCAAAATAATATACTGTGCACACACAATAACATCATTTATAATGCTAAATATCATTATTCTTTGGATTTAGGTGTCATTAAGGTTAGGTTTGGTTTTGTGGCATTCTGGCTTGAAAGTAATTGTTGCTCTAAAATAAAATATTCTAATTATAAACTGTCAGTATCTATAAAATAAAAGTTGATAATGACAATAAATATTATTTTAAAAAAATAATAAGATCGTATAGGCCTTTCTATTAAACACACACTAATTAAATCAAATTAACTTTCAAATCACCTAACCTATAAATATCGTGTATTAAAGAGTGGACACTGAAAAATTAACTCCCAAATAACGTTAGTTTGCAAATAGTTTAATTGTTCTGCTTACAAAGTTCAGCTAAACAACAACGTAAATATAATACATTTTGTTTGTTGTTGGTAAAAGTTAGCTCGCAACTTAGAATTAATGTTTACCAATAATTATTGCTTTGACTATATAATTTTGAAAGCTAAGTTGGATGATCACAACAATTTCAAATTGAGACAAGATTCTTTTTTTTATCTCTTTTTATTTTTTAATGATTGATTAAATTTATAATAATTATATTAATTTTTTTAATGATTATATATATATTTAATTAATTATTAAAAAAATAAAAAAAATTAAAAAAAAATCATCGAACTGTCGAACATACTCTCTATTGAAGTTTTAGTTTCCTTAATGAGGTTAAAATTTGCAATCTGCAGTTTCCTTAACAAGGTTGTTCAAAACACAATCATTCAACAAAATTATAGCATTAAGTGGACTTCTGCGTTGTCGTTTTCAAAAGATAGCTACAAGAGCCTCAGTATATCCTCCATCGCAATTTGTTTATTTTGTGGTGGCTGGGCCTAGCAGGCGAGCAGCTACTGAATAGACAGATCAAAATCTCAAGACATTACTTTTATGATGAGTAGCATCCTAAGATGTCACTTTTTCATGTGCCCACTTGGGATTTGACCATAAAGAGGAGCTATATATTAGACATCATGTGTGCTGGCACAATATCAGCTGTTGGATAGGAAAATGGATGCAATTTTCAAAAAAGAATTATTGGGTATTAATTCTTAGTCAATAAGGGAAGTGGGTTGCATATTACATAATAGATGCCTTCGTAAATATTATATTATGTTAATAATGTGTCACATATGCACGTGTGTGAGTGTATATATATACACTAAGTTAAATAGTGTAATGATGTGATTTGTATTCCGAACTTGAGTATTTGATTCTTTTCCCTAGCTTGATCTTATTTGAATCATGTGTTCGAAATCATGCTTTGACATTTAATATTGGAATTATATCGGGCCGTTTGGGTGCCGAAGATGTATATATATATTTTTTTTTCCAAAGTAGTAAAGATTAAGCTTGCCATGCAATGGCCGAGGGTTTCTTGTGGCATTTGTTTTATTAAAAAAAATGAAAAAAATGAAGGACGAATCATTGTGCGCTCTTGTAGCAACTAAGCAAAGTGGTCTGCCATATTCTTCATGCAAAATAAAATTTTAATTCTTTGTTTTTTATAGAACAATATTTTAATGCTTGAATGCGTTTTGTCAATCACAAATCATAATTTTTTTTTTTTTTGTTGTTGTATTGTATTGTAAGGTGATTATAAACACTTGTCAGTTTCTCATTGATTGACAGATATGGGGTCTCGATTGTGTAAAATTTTTGTTGTTTTGTCTATGCGTATATATGTATGCATGCAATGGATATGGAATTATGGATGCTTGCGTGAGGAAACACTCAGGATTTGTCTTGTTTTTTTCCTTCCCACTCATGTTCTTTAGCTCCTATGATTAGACCCTTACAACCCAATTTGCTAGTACAAATTAAGAACAGAAATTTTCTTTGACCAATCTGCAAGGTACAGATTTTATTATAAAGATGAGTAAAAAGAGAAGTCTATTCGTAAGCAGGAGCCCGGAGAATACGCTATCAAAGATGGCCCCATTCTCATTCCAGAGCAGGGCACAGCTCCGTTCCTGCAGATGGACACCTTGTTGTAATGATGCAAGTATACAGTAAACAACTGAAAGCTCTCTATTCTTGCACATTACGCTACACTACTGTTCTGTTTCCAAACGGCTGTACTAATGATACAACTCAACCAAATTTCAATACATTTTTCAAATGATCTTTTGTAAGTTAGAAAAGTGCTTCGTAAACTATAACCTGACAAAAGAATGATAAAAATGCACTCAAAATGCTCACTGTGAGTATTTTAAAAATAATAATTAAGTAAATAAACGAACCTAAACGGACGTTGTTTTGAATGTGTTTTTTTATCGCTCTTTTGTTAGAATTTTGTTTAAATAGCAGTGCCCTTTAAGTTTAAAAAGGCTATGTTTTTATCAAATTTTAACGTTACAGCAGCTGTATTATAAATTGACCATGCATCAAACTTGGCCATGAAGAAAATGGCTTGCTGGTGTCATGCTAAACTCCTATTGATAGGTTACTGCTGCTGATGCAACTATAGTTAGAAGAAGTTGCAAACGTTTTTTATTCTACCGAAATTCTCTCTTACCAACTAGCCAAATTATTGGAAGACAAGAGAAGTTAATGGGTCACTATCCAATAATATTTTGCCCGAGGTTTCATAGCCTATGTATGTCAGTATGTGCTTTTTTCATTAGACCCCCCTTTGTTATCTGTTTTTCAAAATTTGGAAAGTGGAAGCACTCTTAGGTTAGGTGCATATTCCAATTTTTATAAGTATGGTTTCTTCCATTCTTTCCGGAACAAGCTGAATTCCCAGCGAAAAAATAAATAAATAAAAACTACTAACAATTGGAAAAACAGGCCCATATAAAATTTGGGCATCATTTGGTGCTGGGTTTGGGCTGTGTTTTTTAAATTCTAAATCAAGTTTAACAGGCTGTAAAGTTTCACAAGCATATAAAATTTATGCATCAAACTTAGCAATGAAGAAATTGGCTTGCTTATTAAAACCTAGTGCTACGATGTTGTTGCTGATGCAGGTATACTCAGTAGAAGTTGCAAACCTTTTTCTTCTACCAAAATTTTCTCTTACCAAACTAGTCAAATTATTGAAAGACTAGCGAAGTTAATGTCTAGTAGAAGAAGCCCTAGATTTCATAGCCTGTATGCCTGCTTTTTTCATTAGACCATCTTACAAAAGAATTTGGAAAGTGGAAAAACTCTTAGGCCATGGTTGACCTTAAGGTAATTTAAAAATCATAATTTATGTGATTGTCAAAAATAAATTGTGATTATAAAATAAATATTGGTAGTATACAATAAATGTGGCTTTTAAACACTAGTTATGACAAAAATAATAGCAATGTTCTAAATTTTCTTCATATAAGTGCGGATAATCAACTTAACTTTTAAATTGCAGTAAATAAAATTTATCAAATACTTTAATATTATAGTTCAAAACTACAAGTAACCAACCATAATACCAAATTAAGTCTAAGTTTAGCATCATATCCCAATTTTCATAGGTTTACTTTCTGCCATTTATTCACATAATAAATTGAATTAGTCAAATATAAAAGTAAAAATTATTTACAATTTGTAATGGAGGCCCATCAACATGGGCCTAATTTGGTGTTGGGTTTGAGCATTGGGTTTGACTGATCTCTTTAGTGAATTATGACATTTGACTCCTCATTATATCTCATCCGCTCTCACTAATTACTTTTATGTTAATACCTATTTTATTCTTATATAAAATTATTTAAAGAATAAATAATTTGTAAGTTTACCTACATGAAAATTTTTATTAATATTTAATTTAACTAATCTAATTTTTAAACCCTAATTTCTTTTAACTTTTTAAATTATTATCTCTTATCAAACATTGCATATTTTATTTTTGTAATCATAGAAGAAATTAATTTACAATTCTCAATAGAAAATGATGAAGAAATAACAAATCTTTTTTTTAATGATTATGAAAACAGTGGATAAAACATTTAAAAAGAAATAGAGAGATTATAGTGATTATGAGAGGTTTTTTTTTCCTTTTTAAAATAGATTTTATGAGTTTTACATGATGGGTCATGGGTGCTTGGAAAAAAGATAAAAATTATACTAATGATAAATTCTAAATTAGGTGGGATATGTTGAGAAATAAAAATTAGTTAAAATTTTTTAATAATGTTAACTGAAAATAGATACTCGTAAGACAAATTATAATAAGGGGTTCAAATATCATGATTTGTCTTTATTTCATGAGACAATTTAATGATCTAGATGCATGCAAGGCTTAAAGATGATAGTATGATGAATGCTGATATGCAAACCCTCATTAATTTATCTCTTCAACCCATATTTTTCAATTAATATTATTTAATTCAAAATTATCTTTGTTAAAAATAAAAAATAAGAATTTTTCTTAAACTCTCAATAAATTAACTTCTCATCTCTCTCTTTTTTTAAAAAAAAATTGATTGAAAATACGAATCAAATAATAACTCTTAATCAAATCCCAAATTGAAATTAAAAAAAGTCTCATATTATCACACAAAGCAAAATCAATATCATCAATAATAACAAAACCTACCACTTATTCATAAAATTTAACAAAACTCAATATGGAAACTTATATTATATTTTTGGAGTTGATGTATTGATGGTGAAGAACAAAAATAGTGGGGTGATGGTTATGCTAAAGAGAACAGGGTGCATAGGAAAAGAGAAAATAAAAAATTATTATTTTTAATAAGGATAATTCTAAAAAATAATAAGAATATTCTGAAAAATAATAAGATAAATTGAAAAGTAGGAACTGTAAGACAATCCAAAAGCGGTTAAATATCATTACTCTTGTATATTGTTACAGAAAGAGGATATGTTGCCATAAAACTAAAGGAGAAAATTTTCACTTAAAGAGATTATTAGCAATATGCATAATTACAAATTAGTTTTTGTGCATAAAACATGAAGATTACATTCACACATTTTCAAAATGGTATGCCAAGTTTAGCAGCACATGAACCATGAAGCAAATATATTGCAACATAATATCAGACGCCACTCAAGCTATCATAACCTTAAAGTTAACCTACTCTTTCAACGGAAATACATAATTGGAGGAATAGATAACCTCTCTTACAAATAAACTTATATAAACACAACTTAGAATAGGAAACTAAATTTATCAAAAATCATATAAAAGAAAATCTATAAATAAAAGTATTTTACGAGGTAGTACAGTGCTCTGATAATTTTCCACAATCTAATGGGGAATTCATTTATAATGAACTAGTATCCAAGTGCAAAGCAACTTTCACATAATGATTAAAGCTGTAAAAAAACTAAACATATATGAAACGACACCATCTTATAATTTAGGAAGTTGTCACAAAACTAATCCACATTGCAAACATAAAAAACCTTATAAAATGTATTTATGATTTTTCAAACATTTTATTCATAAAGATGACAACATCCGTGCAGGTCATGCTTTATCTAAGAAAAAAAAATTGTTGAGTGTTAGCACCTTAGATAATGAGGGGAAAATAAACGCACAATATCTATATCACTATCTATACAACATCTTCACGTCCCTCATTTAAAAGCATTTTCAAGACATAAAACTAGACAACACAGTATCTAATTAAACATGCCTAGTCAACAATAGTGCACATATTATGCACTAAAATTTCTCCTCTGCAATTGACACTCTTAGTCCAAAACCTCATTTTTGCAAATAAGTATATATATCCATCATAACCCTCTTAACTTTTGGCATAATATTATGATTACAAGTTGCCACACCATTGTATAGTCATTTCTGCAATGCTCAACACAATTGCTTCCCTTTCAGTAGTCATAAGTACAACTTCCTCCTTAATCTTAATATCATTCTCAAACCTCAACAACCACAAAATCTTTAACTTTGCCCCATAACAAATCACATTCATAGCAAAATCCTTTAACATCATTCTCTTATAACATAGTCAATAATACTTTCACTAGCATATCTCTCACCCTATGATTATCATCAACCCACTGAGCACCCATCATATCATGCACGATAACCATATTATCATTCTGAAAATCCTCGACCTCACTCTCCTAAGCTTTTGCATATAACCTCCAACACCAAGAATCAAACCCAAGTGCACGCAAATTATACTCACATAAGTACCCACCTTGCAAGAAATCTTAAAAAAAAAAAAAAAGAAAAAGAACTAAATGTTTATCCGATTCATACTCATGTAGCTTAATTTTATATATAGTCCTAATTCTAAGCTACCTCTTAGAAGTCGAAATCAACAACAGCCTCTTAATATCACTCACTTTACTATGCAACATAGCAACAAAAATATACTATTTGTTGGCACTTTATTGAGATATAATAACACGAGTGGCTTGATCAATTCAAACAATAAAGTTTCTAATGACTTTAGGATCTAAAGTACTAAGGCGTCCAATTTTTTTGACATGGAAAATGCATTTAACACACGTGACAACTTTGTACGAAAATGGGTTAGCGAATTTGCCAATATTGAGTGTTAGTATAAGTGAAGAAACAAGGTACAATAGACTATGATAAGCTTACAATATACTCATGTAGCTTATATACTCCCGGCTGTAGATGTGGATAATTCAGTTAACCAATTGTTAATGAGATTAGATAATGATTCCAGTATGATAATGCAAAACATTAAAAGGTTGTCTAATAGTAGAAACTAGTTTTTTGAATAATGAGATTTATTGAAAATCGTTTGAATGAATAAAATTAGGATTTTAAATAATTTTCATAACCAGAGTAGGCAAATCTAAAATACAATATGATAATAAAATTATCCTAACTGAAATAAGAAAATAAAAAAAATTAGCCCCCAAATTTGACATCTAGAAAAAAAAGATAAAAATCCTAAAAAATAGAAAAAATAGAAAAATATCTTAAATCCGAAAAATGATAAGGAAATAAGTGAAATTTTTGGCGTGATCATATGGTAAAACAAAACAAGTAATTTTGGGTCTTGTTGCAAGCATTAAAATATATATTATACACAAAAAATAGATATATATAGCCTAAGTTATGACATTTGAAAGTTATCGTGCTCATCCCACACAACCATGAACTACTTTCCAAATCATTCTAAGATATATCAGTATCTTACTTCAACTGATGGAGCTTCAAGCTCAACTAATACGGAAACTGGATGACAAATTGCAAACCATACTTTTGTTGCTTGGATAAGAAGAGATCAGCTGCTACTAAGCTAAGTGCTCTCCTTAATTTAAGAAAATCTTCTTATCTCTATGATACATTGTGTTTCTTCTCAGGAATTGTCGGAGTCTTTTACACATATGTTAATATGTGTAACTCAAGCTAAAATCATGCCTTTTAAGACTCAACTTCAAACTACTGAAAAAATATCCATGACTATGAATGCTTATTTCTCTTAAATGAAGCGATTGGCTAATCAGCTAGAAAACCAATTAAGAAATAGAGGTTTTAGAACTAATAATCCAATCAAGGAGGAAATTAAACAAATTCTAAGTTAACTAAAATCTGTTAAATATACTTTGTTCTTGGACATGGAACACATAAATGTAGGAACATGTTTAATTCTGTTTTATACATTGGAGAAATTTTGGAAGAAGCAACTTTAGGCCTGGATTTGGTCAGTATGACAAAGGATATATGCAAAACATTGGTGCACAGAGGCCTTCCAATAATTTTGGCAGAGGAAATAGTGGTCAATATAGCAGGGTGATTGGTTATTAACAAGGTCATATTACTTGTAAAGATCCTGCTGTTAGTGTTTTCTCTTTCTCACTAATGAATTTTAGCTCATTTAATTCTAGTGGCTCATTTTATCCAGGTCAAAACAATATCGTTCCTTGTTATTGCTATATTGGATTGAATGATGAATCAAAAAGTCGATCAAATTTCTATTCCTTCAACTATAGTCTTTCCTTCTCCTAAAGCAATTGGAGATCCTTCTGGGTATTTAAACTGTGGTCAGTCACATTACAAGTGATTCAGGTAAACTCTTTAACTTAATACCTTGCTTATCAATATTGCTTGTAATATATACCAAATAACAATTACTTTTAAACCATGTTTTGCATGTTCCACATATTACTAAAAATTTATTGAGTATTTCTTAGTACTTAATTGATAGTAATATCATTATTGAATTTATTAAAAATGTTTGTCTTATCAAGGCCAGGAAAATAAAAATTCTTTTGTTTAAAGGAGTTGCTAAAAGAGCCTTGTATTATATTCAAAATGTGTCCACTTTAGTCTCAAGTGAAATTCTTCAGTCTGTTACTTTCAAACTTTCAATATGCCACTGTCCATGTTTGCTACTATTTTTGATTTCACATTTCCGGTCTTAGTTCATTTAAATCTTCATTTTGTTTTGATAATAAAGTTTGTAATCCATCTATTATGACAACCTTTATGATACGAACCCTGCCAAGAACTGACGAGACCCTAATCAAAATTAGGCTCCAAGATCATTTCTAAATTCAAAAATTGAATGGAACCATGATCCGTTATTTAATGAATCAAGAATGTTGGTATGTAAAGATGCCACAGTCAGTTATAGATGGTCTTATTGATAAGTCGATGGTTGAACGCTATGGAAAATCTGATAAGTTTAAAAACATTGTTTAAGAACTAAAGAGAATTACACTCTCAATTATATTAAATGAAAAACTTCTTCTTCCTCTCTTATTAAATCCAAATATATATAAGTTATAAGAAATTTTGGCCATAATTATCTTAGATACTTCATGCCATAAATTTTCATATAAAATCGAAAACAAATTATAATCCAAAATCAAATTAGAATCTCAATCTAATCAAATAAAAAAAAAGAATCATAAATAAAAAAGAATCCTAATATAATAAAAATGAAAGAGTCCTGAATAAATTAGAATTCTAATCTAATAAAAAGAAAAATATCTTGTAAGGCTTAATAAAATGTAAACAGTTGATTCGTTGAATCTTTTAAAAATAAAAACACTATATGAAAAGATAGCAATATATCTTTCATCCTTAATGCACCGATTTCATAGATTTAATTAATCATAAAATTCAAGAGCTTGAATCATGCATTTATTGGTCTGAATATCTTGTAATATTCCTCCAATAGGCGTCCACGAGTTAGATTGATCCCAAGTTGCTTGAATCGTTCCATTCAGTACGTTTTTGAATTTCTTTGCACAAGTTATTGTGATGGGTCCGATAGGAATTTAAATAGGAGCTGAATATGTCTTATTCCACGTACTTGTGCTATCCTTATCCATAATCTCATCACTTTATATAACCAGTACCAGTAGATGCTAACTTACTTCATTAAAGGCTTGGTCATACAGCCTTACATACACTCAAAACTGTATTAAAAAATTGAAATGTATTTGTTGGTGTCGATAAAAAGTCTAATATTATTTTTTTCAATGCCTATCAGTTTTGTAAAATAATCTTCATCATTTTGATTTGGTTGAAATTAAAACAACAACCCTTTTATAACTCTTATATGTTGATTTCTAGGGACCCTTTTATATGTCTTCTACCTAAGGTTAAATTACTATATCTCTATTTTAGATGATTATAGTATATTCACATGGATCTTTCCTTTATCTGCCAAATTAGATTCTTTACAAGTTTTCACAACCTTCAAAACTTTTATTGAATAACACCTTGATAAGAAAATCAAACCAGGTTAAATAGATTTGAGAGTTTATATTTTCAATTATGTTAACTTTGATAAATAATTTTTTCCATATTAGTTAGGTGTATATTTTTTCTTGTTTTTCAAATTCTTGTTCTTCTAATATTACTCTTGCAATACCATCCTCATTTGTACAAGTTCTTCATCTTCTTCAATAACTGAGCTCTGGGTTTCCTCATCTCCAATCTTAACTCCATAGATTCATTTTCCTTTCTCTCAATATACTTCACCAATATCATATTCTAATCGTAATTCATCTATATCTCATGCTTTTGTTCTTTCCACTTCCTTAATTCCAGTTCATTAACTTCCCGCTCTATAGCCTATAAGTCATCCCATGGTTACTAGAACTAGGTGGGCATTTTTAATCTTAAGACATATCTAACTACCCTACTTGCAAACCCCATCAGAAGCCAACTTCTGTACCAAAAGTAGTAACTGATCTAAAATGGTACAAAGTTATACAAAAAGAATACAAGGCCCTTCAAGCTAACTACACTTAAGTTCTAGTTACATCTCAAGCTCATGTCAAGATAATTAGTAATAAATGATTATTTAAAATTAAATACAACTCAGATGGTACAATGTCCAAGTATAAAGTTAGGGTTGTTGCAAAAGGATTTCATCAAACCTGTGGAGTTGATTATAGTGAAACCTTTAGTCTTATGGTTAATGCTACAACAATTAGGATTATTCTGAGCTTGGCAGTGATGCACAAGTTGTTAATCAGATAAATTAACATGAACAATGTTTTTCTTAATGGCATTCTAGATAAAGATGTATATATGGCACAACTAGAAGTGTTTATTGATCCTTATAAACCTCATTATGTGTGCAAGTTAAAAAAGACTCTCTATGATTTGAAACAAGCTCTAAAAGCTTGGTTTGATAGATTCAAAACTACCACAGATTCTTCTTTAATGTACAAATGAGATAATTGGCATATCTTGCTAGTATTGATGTATGTTGATGACATTATCATTACTTGTTCACATCCTCTAAGTGTTTTCAAAATAATCTCTAATATGTAAGCCACCTTTGCTCTTAAAGGTTTAGAAGAGCTTAATTATTTTCTTGGTGTTGAAGTCAAAAAGACTAATTTGCTAACTAAACATGACATGGAAATATGTAGTCCAGCTCCTACACCTATGATGACCTCTTACTATTCACTAAAAACTCAAGTATTGTCATTGTTAATTTCTCTCTGTATAAGAGTACTTTAAAATATGTATTTTGATTAAGCCTGACATAGCATTTTCAGTAAACAAACTAAGCCAATTTCTTTCAACACCAACATATGGGCATTATAATAGGTAATTAAGATATCTAAAAAGGATTGTCCATCTTGGTCTTCAATTTTATCACAAAAGTAACTTGAAGCTAAATTATTTCCGTGACTCTAATTAAGCATGTGATAAAGATGATAAAAAATTTGTAGCTAGTTATGCAGTATATTTTTGTTCAAATTTGGTATCTTGGTCATAAAAAAAGTAACATGTTGTCTCTAAATCAAGTGTAGAATCTAAATGCATAGCATCGACTCTAACTACAGCTGAGGTAATGAGGATTAAAGCTCTACTCACTAAACTTCAAGTAATAATTGTGGCTACTCCAGTAATGTAGTGACAATCAAGATGCCATAACCATAGCTACAAATCTAGTCTACTATGCTGAGACCAAAACATTAAATTTGATATTCATTTTATTCAATAAAAAGTTCAAGATAAACAAATCTCAATTAGCTTTGTTCCAAATGAAGATCAAACTGCAGATGTGCTAACTAAGGCATTAACATATGGTCAATTTCAATATCTTAAAACTAAGTTGAATGTTCTTCCTGGGCCATTCAACTTGTAGGAGGATGTTAGTATAAGTGAAGAAACAAAGGTGTAGAAACAGAAGTATAGCAAACTATGATAAGCTTACAATGTACTCAAGCTCGAATTGATGACATGGATGACTCGATTATTAGCCACCAAATGTTAACGAGATTAGTTAGTGATTTCAGTAGCTTCTATTATCAGTTGTTAACCTTAATGAATTACTATATAAAAAGATTTGTAATCATTTTGCTCAATATACATGAAATATCAAAGTATCAAATTGTTTCCAGATTCTTTTTCTTCTAAACTTTCTTTCTTATTTTCTATCACTTTCTTGCTCACCAAACACTCACATATCATTTTTTAAAATTGAAGATACCAATGATATGAAGCTGAGGCGCACCAATCGATCACCTAATCCTAACAGCAGATTGGAGGAATATGCATGGACACATGCAGCTCAATGTCCACACCATGCAACACATGCATGAGTTTTGTAAAGCTTATGATAATTGAATTGCTATTAATTGGGAGCTAAATAATTAATGAATTGGAGCTGACATTTTCAAGAGCTGTTGTTGATTTGGAGAGGATCTCATGCAAGAGTTGTTGTTTTTTTTTTTATATATAGTTGTAATACAACTATAAATAAGCTCCATCAATGAATAAAAACATGATCAGACTTTTATCCAAACAATACTAGCAATTATTTACTTGTTATCTCTACTAATTCTGACTGGGACCTATCTGTTGGGATTATGTGCTCTTTAAAGCATATTAATTTTCTGATTAATAAAATATTTTAAGTATTTATTCAGATATTTTGAATTGTATTGATATTTTGAGTAAAGTCCTTTTAATCATATTATATGTATTTATGCGATCACTATGTGGATTCGCAGAAGACATAAATACAAGTTATCTTATGATTAAATAAATTAAGTTCACAGTTGATAAATAAAGTTGGGCACTTTATTTAGGTATAGACTGTAATAAATTCGTTGAGTGATTTGTCTTAATCATGTATGAATTTATTGATGTAGTTGTCTACATTGAACTGAATCACATATGAGATTTAATTAACTTAGTAATAACTGTCAGACTTATTAAATCTCATAGGCATTGATTTATTGTAATATTAATTTTGAGTTAGTTATGATTTCATGATTGTAGTTGTTATTTCATTTGAGTTACCAATGGGCATGGCATACACATGTAGTCTAGATTACACGGTATCTTGGTGGGAGCAATTACAAGTATTGAAATTATAGATTAACAATATAGAATTTGTACGACACATCTCTTGATGGGTTTTCAGTACTTGATCATAGAATTCTCTGGTCAGAGTGTCTCAACATAAATAAGTATGTTGAAAATGATCATTAGAGAAAACCAGTAAGTATCAAGGAACAAGATATAATTAAATTGATTGGACAGTTGAGATATCAATTTAAATTAACGATGTGGTACAAAGGATTGTGCAGTAAAGAAATCAATGTGACTTTGGCGAATTATATTTGAGCATACAATTATAGAAGTCAGTTCCAAACTTATAGTAGAGTAGAATTGGAATTAAATAATTATATTTATTTAATTACAAATTTAATTATTGTAGCCACTATTGTATGTTCCCAAATGATCCTCGGGTTAGCTCATTTAATTGACAACACCATCACTGGACCCAAAAGCAAGAAAAACTGGCATATTAGATGAAAATCATAATTATAATATTTGTTAAGGCCTAGTATGTTATATTCAAGTGTAAAAGAGGGCTTGTGATATTTAACAAGGTGGTCTCTTAGCTAGTTACACATTCTTTCCACTTTTACGTAAGTGGAGAGATAGTTAAAAAAGAATTTTATTTTAAATAGGAATCATAATCCTAACATATAAGGACTTTTCATAAGATATTATAAAATGGACATTATTCTCTTGAGAAAAAAGTGAGAATCCGAGGAATTTTAAGAAAAATACAGAAGACATCTAAGAGCAGCCAGTTGCAATTGGGGAGTGGTGAAACAGACCCCCACACATCCAGTGTTGATCAAACTTGAGTCATAGCCTAGAAGATCGTTTGAAAACGGATCTACTACTCTCAATTGTTCATCTTCTCAAAACATCAAGTTATGAATTTTTACATTACTTAATTCTTATATGATATATGAGATCGATCATAAAATATTTTAATTGAAAAATTAAAAAACTTAGTTTTATTTCCTTTACTGTCAATACCGTGCCTTAAGTAATTGGTGAGCGGGCGATTGAGAGGAGAGTAATCGAAGGGGAGAGGCGTGTAGTGTCCGATTCGTACATTGAGGTGGTCATAGTTTTTCAAGAGGATTGGCCATTGAGAGGTGTCTGCAGAAAGAGTGATGTTTTGGGATTTGAATCGTTGGCTTAATCCTCATCTTTTGAACCTGAACAATACTTTTTTTCCCTTTATCTGAATGAGAAACTTAAAGCTCGGACATGGCTTGAACGTGACTTAGTTTTGTTGTATACGCTGGTAAGTGTTTGAGTTTATACTTGTTTTGGTTGCATATAAATTCTTAAATTGTTATTCAATAATTATAAAATAATTAAATTATCATAATTGACAACTCATAAATTTAATATATACTATATTATATGTAACATAATCTATAATTAGTGCTGGTTTTTTTTTTTAAGTAGGTTTTTTTCTTGTACGATTGTTAAACGCTCTGGAAAATAAAGTGGTTTTGAGGGTACATTGTTGTCAGATTAGATTTTGTTAATGAACGGATTCAAAGCAAAGCCCAAGCGCAGTTTGCTTTTTAACTTTTTGAACAGCCTAATACATGTCTTGAAGGCCGCAGGCTTAACTACAGTTGGGCTGGAAAATACAAAGCCCAAATGGTCCTAGCCATGTGCAAAAATGGGTACGCCTATATTTCTTTTTAGCCCCTGTTGATTTATAAAAGAGTTGTGCTATTAGCACTACATAAAGTCCCTATAAACCATCACCTCTTAGGATATTTCATTAAAAACTATTAAAATGTTAATACAGTAGAATTTTTATAAATTAATACTTCATAAATTAATAATTTTTATTATATAATAAATTTTTAAGGTTTTGACTTAGTTCAAAAACTAAATTAATAATTTTATAAAATAATAAGATAATACTTTTTTAAAAAAATCTAATATAACTTTGTAGTTCCATTCAAATCATAAATTAATAATTTATTGAAATTAAAAATGTAGTTGACTATGATATTTTAATTACATAAAATATGATCTATTGTTATTTATTTACATAAAATATGATTTTATTGTTACTTATTTTTTTTCAAGACTTAAATCTAATTAAACCTATTCTCTTATTTTCCTTATTGCATATAGAAGTTATAAGGTTAACTTCTCGAATTATAATAAAAAATTATGAAGTATTATTGATACTTTGAATGCTTCCTTAAGTATAACAAATTCCAAAACTACTATATTATCCTCAACCTATTCTTCAATGGTATTTTCATTGATGTTAACAATGATTTCTTCTAACCTTAAATTTTTAAACTTGCATTATTTTTATTAGAGTAATTCAAAAGATAATTTATTTTATTGTTATCTCAAGTTCATGAATGTCTTCTTTATCTAAGGATTCATCTAAGTTCTCAAAGACCAATCATATTCAATATTGGTAAAATACATAGAATATTTAGTTATTAAATGTATATTAATTGAATTGTAAATAACTATGTAAATTAATAAATTATTAATTTATTGATTAATTAATAAATTATTAATTCATCAATTATTTAATATCTCTTTTAATTAATAGATTTTATATGGTCCCTACCCTATTAATTTATAGAGGTTCTACTATATTAATCTAAAGGCACCCACTCTAATTTCAATTATAATCCTACCTTCTTTTTTTTTAATTTCTTGTGGAGTCCTTTAACTTAATATTTAGGTAGGTAATCAAGAACAAACGTCTATATATTCTTTTTCATAAAAGAATCAAATATTGTAATGTTGATATTTAAAGCTTCATTATGAACAGGTCATTTCTTTATTCTGATTTTTCTTACAAGGAAGAACCGCAAGGTTTAATCCATTTGTTTTCAAATATCAAGGGTAAATTTATAAATATATAAGTAAGGAGTTTTATAAGAGTTTTGGAGAGATTGCCAATAGTCAAACTCTTTATAAAATAAAAGAGTGAGCACTCTCTAAAAATTATTTTAAACATTATGATTTAATAAATTATTTTATTATAAAAATACTTATCATATGAATTATTAATAAATATTTTCTTTTATAAAATAAAATAATATAATTATTCCGAATACTCATATAGTATATTCACTAATCAATATATAATTTGCTTGCCATAAATCCAAAAAAAATTATTTCTAATTTTTTAAATAATATTTAGTTAAACAAGAGCAAATCAATACTTTTAATATATTTTGAACATATTTTTGCTTTTTGATTAAAAAAAATTATTTTGGTTGTCTTTTCCTTTTTCTCCTTTGTCTTCTTCTCCCTCCATATTTTAGTCTACTTCTTCTTCTTCAGTTATTTGTTTTCGGCAAATAGCCTTTTTTTTTTTTTTTCAATTGTTAGGTTAAAAGAATTGGGTGTAAAAATCAATATTGGGTATTCTCTTTAATAGACAAAAGCTAATAATTAAAACTTATTTAAAGAATTTGTTTAAACATAATTTGATTCCATTGTTGTATATACTAATTATTATTATTTCCTAGAAAATTCTGTAATGCCGTAATGAAAATTACAGCATCAATACCGTAATAAACATAAATATTTTTAATTACACATAGAATTAGTAAATGTAAAGTAAAATCAGTAAATTCATACAAGATTATTAATTATTTAAAAAATAATAAATTTTCAATAGACTTTTAGTGAAAAATATTTTATTCATTTACAAAAAAAATTTCTTTAATTAAAAAAGAAAAAATTATTCATTAATTAAACAAAAAATTATCCTAAAAAGTAGAATAAGTTTTATTAAATTGGTTTACCCATAAATTCTATATTTATTCTATAACTTTTGTATACTTTGCTTCTCGTTTTCTATAATAATATATATTTATTACACAAGTTAATTAAGCACAATTATTTATCTTGATGTGGATGAAGCAAAATAAAAAAAAAAAATTCTTAAATTATTAGACACATATATAATATATCAATAAAATTAGAGATCATTATCAGTCTTATGCATATTTTATATAGTTTCAAACTTTTTGCTTATAAATCGTTTAAAATTGTTGTTGAGAAAGCGTAAAAAAATGTAAAATAACATCATCTTACAATAATTATGAAAGATATCAAAATTATTTTTTTTGAAATTTGACTTTGAGAATAAATATAATTCTTAATAAAACATCACATGTATTACATAAATACAAAACTAGTATTATTTAATTTAAATAAAAAATAATAAATATATTAGGTAATAAACATTATAATGAGTTTTCATTTTACAATTATGAATTTTTTTTGCAGTAACTCTTATATTAATTAATTAATTTTTATTTTTATTCATAAATTTTAGGCATAATCTACAAAAATTATATTTTATGTTGCACTTAATATTGATTTACTTATTTTATATTATATTTATAATTTTTTTATTTTATTTACCAGACATCAATTTACCGATTTTATAATATTTTACTTGTTTTACCTTATTTTTACAAGTCTTATATTCTATTTTCAAAAATTACATTTTATTTTACAGTTAGTGTTGATATACTATTTTTATGTTATATTTACAAGTTTCTGTTTTGTTTACTAATAATACATTAATTTACTAGTTTTATATTAATTTACTTGCTTTATCTTTTATTTACAAGTTTTATATTCAATTTCTAAAATTTATATTTTATTTTAAATGTAATGTTGATTTACTAGTTTTATGTTATATTTGTAAGTTTTTATTTTATTTAATAGTAATATATTAATGTACTAATTTTATAGTAATTTATTTATTTTATTTTCTATTTACAAGTCTTTTGTTTCATTTCCAAAATTTATGTTTTATTTTTTAGTTAATGTTGGTTTACTAGTTTAAGTTATATTTACAAGTTTTTGTTTTGTTTACTAGTAATACATTAATTTACTAGTTTAATATTAATTTACTTGTTTTATCTTCCATTATAAATCATATATTTAATTTCTAAAATTTATGTTTTATTTTGCACTTAATATTGATTTACGAGTTTTATGTTATATTTACAAATTTTTGTTTTATTTACTAATAATGCATCAATTTACTAGTTTTATATTAATTTACTCATTTTATCTTCTATTTATAAGTTTTATGTTTAATTTCTAAAATTTATGTTTTATTTTACAATTAATATTGATTTACAAAGTTTATATTAAATTTATAAGTTTTATATTTTATTTATATAATTTATGTTGAATTACGGTATTGATGTCGTAATTTTAATTACGGCATCATAGAATGACTTTTATTTCATTTTAAATGCGCTAAATAGTAATCAACATTTTAGGTATTTTTATGGTAATTTATTATATAGGTTAATTAATGAGCGCAAAGAATGGAAACTCCAAGCAGAATCTTATTGTTAAGTGTCGATAGATCGGTCATCGGTGAACATTTAGGATAAAAATTTATATCAGCAGTTCAATACTTGCTATTGCTAAAGTTAATGAATCATGAACTCAAAATCTTAAATTGAGTGGATAGGTTGCCGACTTTTGGCTTGCTCAAACTTGCAGCATCCTGAGAATTTTATGCTAATACGAGCTCGGCATAACACATTTCAGCCACAATTGTCCTTGATGAAGTATGAATTATTTGCAGTCAAAGTGGGCGCTTAATGGGAATGTTTTTTCGCTCATATTTTTTGGCACCCTGTGAATCAAGCAGGGGATATCGATAAGCTGGACAGTATTGAAGATTGGATCACAAGAGGAAAATCTTACAACCAAGGATTTGAACTTTACATCACAACTGCGCCAATGCCTGATCTAAATGAGAAGCTTTGAATTCGAAAATATAGAGGTGACAGCCTTGATGAAAAGCTTTTCTACATTTCTTGATTCTTTCACTCCACATGATTGCTTGTCCGCTACTATTGTTGTATTTGATCTCAGTTTTCTCACATTCCCAATATACTAGTATTTTGTACTTGATCTCAGTCTTCTCACATTCCCACTATAAGGTTTTAACTTACCAATATCACACCTTCAATGAGTCGGCTAAACTTCTGTAACAATATTAGTTATCTTAACATATAAATCTTAATTTAAATTATAATTGATATAATATTTATCCATTGAATGATGGTTAAATAATTTTCTTGTTTATAAAATCTATTATATTGAAACTCAATTTAAAAGATAAATGTTGGAACCTCTAACATTATTAGTTGAACAATGCACAACACTAGTTGAGATTATTTTTTTACCCGATATATATTATATGATTTTGATTTATTTTATTTCATAGATTGTTTTATTTATGACTATCATATGGTATCAATATTCCCTATATTTGCTTTTGGGTAAACTTTAATTTACCCCTACTTAGAATTACAATAGTTATTACCCTCTCAAAGTATAAAAGCATCCATTTATCTCCATTTACGGTTAAAAGCAAAAATAAATAAATAAATAAAATTTATCAACACACTCTACATTTGCCCTCACTTTTTTTTTAACAAAAATTGGGTATATTGAGGTCTTCACATTCTTGGAAAATAAATTGAATATTACTAAAGGACCCCATTGCAGAGTAATAAAAAGTGAATTGATGAAAATTTTTCTAACTCAGAGCCTTAATTTGCATGTGTGTAGGTCATGGTCGGTTTCCAATTGCTAGTTACAATTAAATGATGAAAATTGTTGAACGTAATTAGCGCATCAAATAATGACAGCTCAAATTTTAGGGATTTGGCTCGCACTCCAAATCTAGGGAGGGCATACCTTAACAAGCAAGTCCTCAAGCTCATCAGTTATTTCGATATCATCATTCTCTAACCTCTGTCCCATATCTGAGGCCAATTTTCCAGCAGCTAGATAAGTCTTTATCAACAAAATGTAAGCACTGGAATCAAGACAATTAAGTGACTTTAAGATCTTGCAGAACTCCTCTGCGCCATCAACATCTTTCTCTTCCTCAAAGAACCTAAAAAATGTTGTAACTGTTACTTGCATTGGGCGCCAGTGATATTGCTTGGCTTCAGACAAAGCTGCTTCCATTTCATTTAGGGCCAAATCCAGCTGACGAGACCTCAGATGGTATATCATAAAGGACTCCCGCGACTTCAAAAAGCGGGTGCGGGCATTAGCCCTTTTCTTAGCATTATTAAAGATCAATGTAGCTTCTTCATACATATCCTTTTGTAAATAAGCACGTATAATGACATCTGCTAACCTCATATCATAACTGGAGCAATTGGACTCCCACTCCTCAAAGCATTCTTTCAAGATGTCGATAGCATTGAGTTTAGCAAGAGCCTGAAGCAGGACCAGATAGCTCACATTTGTTGGGGGAAAAGCTGACTTCAGGATGTCCCATACGCGATTGACTGCATCAAGATTAGAAGTATTACAGTACAAACTAATTAGAAAATGGTAAGCTTCACGTTCACGAGGTTTCATCTCCTCCAGTTTCCTGAGAGCTAACTCCGCTTTCTCAAAAAGTTCAGCCTTGACGTAAATAGATGCCAAGTTACTATATGCTGTCCAACAGCATTTATCTTCACATACATCATACATTTCATCAAAAACTCTCTCTACCCCATCAATGTCGTATAAATGAGCGCAGCTCTGCATCCAGACAATATAAGTAAGGTTGTTTAGAGGAATGTTCCTTTGCTTCATCTGGCCCACCAGAGGAGGCACCTTTTCTGGTTGGCCCAAGCTCAAATACATAGTGCCGAGATTATTAAAAGCTACAGCATTTTTGAGAAACTTCAATTCATCCATCTTCTCAAACAGAGCCAATGCCTTTTCCGTCGTGAGTTCCTTGCAATAGCAATTTAGAAGCGCTCCATAAGTGTATCTATTCTTCGCAGATTCTGAAAGCCCATTGAAGTACTTTTCAGCAGCAGCTATCCCTTTGGTTTTTGCTAGAAGATCTAGATATACTGCAAAGTCTGTGTAAGAGAAATTTATTTTCCGATTCTCCATCCACTCCATGACCTGCATTGTTGTTAAAAAATTAACCCAAAAAAAAGGAAAAAGAAAAGAAAAGAAAAGCATTAAATGCAATCATCAAAACAAATTATACAACACAAAATATACCAATACATACAATACATTCATATAAAAGATAGTATCGTTCGGCAGAGGCATCCAATTCTGAGAAATCTTAAACGATTGCAGTTAAATTACACACACGAAAAAAAAATCACTTTCAAAAAGAATATAAATCTTAGAGAAAACAAAAATCCATCTGGAAAAGAGAGATTTTAAATTTATATGTTATAGAGGACAAGGAAGGAAGGAAGGAATGGAGTACCTCAAGAGCATGACTGTAGCGGCCATATTTGCGGAGACTCCTGACGCAATATTCGAGTGCACCTTTTCTGACGGTTTTACCCTCCATAATGTACGCATTTAACGCCCCGGTCACACTGCCTCCGGTGGCTCCGAGGGCCGACAGCCTCTTGTACAGTTTTTCTTCATTTCCGGTCGAAAACGGCGCCGCTGTCTTTTGCGAAACTGTTTCCGTTGACGCCGTACATAATTGCCGCACGAGATAAGATCCGGTTGATAGCAGACGGCTTTGATTGCGAATCATCATCTTCCGTTTCCCCCAACCCCTCAGTCTTAGCAACTTCGACCTTTTTTGGGGTCTTACAGTTTGCTAGGGTTTAAAATTGGAATTATTTACATTCTCAAGGTGAATGCATTGTAACTGAAAAGTAACCATTTTTAATATTGTAGAAAAAAAAAAGTAATAAATTTTTTTTAATGATAACGGTAAATTTAATTTTTAAATATTAATTTTAATAAAATAATAAATATATGACGTATTTTTTTCATACAAATACGAGACAATCAACTTGAAATTTAATTTTAAAACTAGCACAACTAATGTTAATTAAATAATAATTTAAAGTTATAACTACACATACCAAACGAACCGGAGGTTAGGGTCATAACCCAATTTTCGTAGGTTTGGTTTCTTTCATTCATCGCACTTCACAGAATAGGCTGAATTAGTCAATAATAAAAATAAAACCATTAACAATTCGAAATGGTGGCCCATCAACTTAGGTCATATTAAAATTTTTAAAATAATTACTGTTAATTATGCTGTAGTAATCAGCTGTGAAAAGTATTAATTAAATGTTTGATAAATTTTGTTATCATAAATATTGTGAGTTTTAAAAGTAATTATAGGCATTTAGTAAATCTTATTATTAAATTGTTGTAAAAAAAATAACTAAAATAGATAAAATGTAAGATAAAATTTACTTAAACATATATATACAATATTTTTAATTTTGTATTATAATATTTAATTAAAAATAAAATTTATACTCTATTGATTTTATTTTTTATAATAAAAATTTATTAAAATATTAATTTTGTTTGCAATCAAATAAGGATAGTTTTGGATTTAGGTAATAATTGTAAGGATATTTATAAAATTATATTAAATGATAAAATTAATTCTTAAAATCAAAATCTAAAAGTTACTAATTCCCTGCTTTTTAAAACTAATTGTATGAGGGACTGATTTTGATAAAAGTAATTTTGAATTTTTTTTACTAAACACTAAAATTAGTTTTTAGATTCTCAAAATAACTTTTAAATTCTCAAAATCACTTTTAAGCCTCTCAAAAACAATTTCAAACAACCCTAACTTCTCATCTCTCTTTTTTTTTAAAAAAAAAATTGATTCAAAATATAAATCAAATACTAACTCTTAATCAAATCACAAATTGAAATTAAAAAATCTTAGATAATCACATAAAGTAAAACCAATATCATCAATAACAACAAAACCTACCACTTGTTCATAAAATTTAACAAAACCCAATATGGATATAACAATTTAAAGGAGACAAATATTATTAGTCTTTTATCATTATTACAAAAAATAGGATATATTGCAATAAAACTAAAGGAGAAAAATTTCACTTAAAGAGATGATTAGCAATGCCCATAATTATAAATTAGCTTCTGGTGGATAAAACCTGAAGATTACATATGTATTATCCTTATTTTTATGTGAAAAACAGTTTTTTAAAATTTATATTTAAGCATTACTAGTAATAAAAAAAGTATATCTCATTAAAATTCATATGTTTAAGTATATTTGTTTTCATATGAAAAATATTGTCTTAAATTTTATTTTTACGCATTACCAGCATTAAATTATCCACTATTCATGTTATCACTTGAAACAAGAATTTAAAGGAGAAAAAATATGAGGTTTTACCCGCAAATAGATACCAGTCACTCTTTTTTTCTTTTTGTCTTTTAAATTCTTGTTCCAAGTGATAGTTAGAGCTAAATAGAACAAATAAGAGTAAAAAGAGAGTGAGCTTATTTTAATTTAAATATTTAACACAAAATCATATAATATGATTGTAGTTTAATGTTAATAATCTTTTATTCTTAACTTTTTCCTAAATAATTTTCATACACGATTTGACTATTTTGGGACGAGAGCTAATCCATTCATTCTGGAAAGTACATGCGATTCGAGTGCAAGACCTTAACAATGATACTTTGTTTATTAAGTATGTTGACCCAAAAGCTAAAGCTTCCTTTCATATTAACTGATTTAATGTAGCTTGTAAATTAAAGTAAAGTGATTTTATTTCATAATTTCTTTTAAAAATGAAAGAACCTGTTTATCAATACAACTTTTGTAAAAAATTATAATTTTAAAAGTTATATTTATTAAATATAATTGAATTTATTTCACTCTCCGAAACAACAAAGATACAGCAACACAAAATTTATGGAAGCTTTTAACAAAAATAGCATTTTCTTAATTAACCAACCTTACTAAATTGAATTACAATTTCTAATAGAAAAACCCAGCTTAAAATACAATACTGATTTTTTTCAACAAATATTAGTCTCGGTACTTGAAAATTCAATTTCAAACCAATTAATTTTAATAAATTTGAAATAGACCCAAAGGACTGTGCATGACTGTAAAGATATTCAAGTGATCAAATCCGTTTATAAAGATATAACAACATAAAAAGAGTATGACATTACGTACTCACAACTAAACTTTAAGTTTTAAACATTCATAATAAACAACAGTTATTTGTCTTAAATTACATGTATTTAGGCCTCAGACTTTTTATTATTAAAATTTCTTAGAGTGAATTTAATTTATTTCGAAAAAAATTAATATAAGATATTAGGGTATACTAAGAAAAGTTTGATAAGAATGCCAACGAGTCAATGATGCGGAAGAACACTACCGAGATACTTTATAAGGATATATTTATATAGTACTAGCATAAATTTGACAATAATGATATATTCTCAATGCATGTGCAACGGTAGTTTGCTATTTTAGTTAAAAAGTCGGAGCTGCCTGAGCTCTGCCAGTGAAAATACTATTATGTCTAAAATATTAATTTGGTTGAAGAATGTTTTGCTGTTTTCATTTTAGTTTTATTTTGTTATTAATTTGAAAAAATTGACTATTTTCTTTTCCGCGATGCTCACAACTATATATTATTTGTTTTAGATGTCCTCATTTTTTTTTTAATAACTTTTGTTCTGCAGGTGTTCCACAAACCGATGAGGAACATATGATGTTTTTGCTTGCGTTGTACTTGTAGAAGGTGGGCAAAGGTGATTGGCTCAAGTTGCCAGCCATGCTCAAAAATATTTTATCAGGTAAAGCAATGTGCTCCCTCGGCGAAAAAGACGTTCCAGCTCTTTTGATATTGTTGCAAAATGCAGATGAAATTAGTACTCCAACTCTCTTTTTCTATTTCTGTATCATGTATGCTTTGACTGGTGAATAATCCCTGCTCCTGGCTGTAGATAGTTCTCTTGCTTGTATCTTTTTATGCCTCGTATTAGCCTACCAAAAGAAAAAGATGCCCAATTCTTTTAACCGATAGCTTAATTTGTGCATATTCTTGACAGACATCAACAAGGATGAACTTATATGAACTTAATAACTCTATGAAATGAGAATTATCATGATATTTTTATATTTAAATTTACATTATTTACAGAGTAAATGACAAAGTTTTATTATATTTTTAATTACATTTTACATACGTATGTATTTAAGTTTCGTTGTAATAAAATGATGTGTTGAAGATCATTTCATTCTTTGATTTTGTGTATAATTATAAGTGATCCCAAAAGTTTATGATTTTATAAAGGATGTTATAGAAAAATGATCACAATGCTGCAGCAATAAGCTTGCAGAAAACGATGAAAGACTAGTCTACACAAAAACCAAATCAAGCTTGAAACAAAGAAAATGTTAGGAGAAATTCACTACAAGAATTATGGTCATTTGCGACCAACAAATTCGTCACAAAAAATACTCAATTCCTTGCAAAAATAATAATTTGTAACAAAAGAATGTCGTCGCAAGATCGTCACAGTAGGTCTCTCAAGGACAATTATCTGCGACTACTTCATAATTTGGTCGCAAAATAACACTTTTAGCCATGACTAAAGTGGTCGCTAAATATTATTTTGTTTGGTCTTAGTTACCTTTTTTGTGACCATTTAATTTGATGTATTTTTTTTTTGCGATCAATATAATTGTGGTCGCAAAATACAATTTCTTTTAAAAAATAATAATAGGTTTTAATTGTAATTTGCTGGAATTCATTTTATTTTAAAAAAAGACTCTTTTTTTAAGAATTAAAACAATTATAACTAACCTCATGAAAGTAGGAGAATTAATTTAAATTAAATTTATTATTAATTGATAATACAAAAAAAATTGTTACAAATGAAATTTTAGTATTAAGAACAATTACATAATAATCTTTAATAACAATGCAAGACAATTACATGATATTCATAACTTTTTTCATTTTCTTCATCTCAATAGATAATGATCCTCAATGTTTAATTCCTACAAAAAAAAAAGCACAAAAGTTAATTAACTCCTATAAACACAATAATTAAATTAAATGTGTAATATGAATAAGATAAATCAATAAAAAAAGATTATAACAAAAAAATAAGTTAATAACATAGAGAGAAAATGAGAGAATAAGAGCTAAGAGAGATGAGAGACCAAATGAAACATATATAAAGTAGAGTTTCTATGATGAAATCTATTATTTTGTCACAAAAAGTTTTAAATAATTAATTTCAATTACGTAAAGCGGTAAATTTTCTGCCGAAATTTTTTACTTTTTGCAACCACATTTTAACGTGGTCTCTAAATATATCAAATTTCTTATATTTTGCGACCTTGTTTAATGTTGTCGCAAAAAAACTATAATATAATATTGTTAAAATAATATAAGGTGGGAAATGTCCTGCCAAAAAATCTAACATTTTACAATGAGTGTTAAGCGATCGTGAAAAATAGATATTTTGGGATGAAAATTGTATTTGGTCGCATAAAGAAATGAATTTCTAATTTTATACAAACATTTTCTAAGACAAAAGAATGTGGTCACAAAATACTTGTGTTTGGCAACCAAAACTCCTTTTGTCCCTAAATACTTAAAAAAATATTAAAAAAAAGGTTGTAAACTCTTTTGGGACCAATCACGATCAAGAGGTAAAAAATATATATATAGTGACAAAAATAACTTTTGTTGCTAAAAGTGTGATATTTTGCTACAATTTTATCTTTAGTCACGAAAAGTGATATTCTGAGACTAAATTTTAATCGTCACATAAAATCTAATCACAAAAGACCTTAATTCTTGCAGTGATTGTTTCAACAATCTAATAGTATAATAAATAAAAAATGTCCAATCTATTACACGTTAGTAGACAAAGCTCTCGCTATGACTATTACTACATTCATCATTATCATATGCAGATAAAACAGTAACTTAACAGTGATAAGCAATATACAAAATACTATATGGTCCTAGGTTATCAAATGTTGACAAGTGTCCTCATTTTCTTTTAGTGTTACCCTAATTCTAAGATATAAAATGACTCACTTTAAGGAAGCATCATCATCATTAATTAACACTAGAGAATGTATATTTCATAAAGATTTAAATTATCATTTTTGTCACTTATAATGTTAATTAATGTGCTCATAATTCATATTTTATTTTAATATTCTTCAAATGTAATTTTATATAAATTATTTTTTTATGTTGATTTTTATTAAAATTATTTTTTAATTATAAGTATATTTTGAGAATGAAAAATAATTGAAGCTAAAAATGAGAGACAAAAGAAATATATCTGATTTATAATAATAAATAATATATTTAATTTATATTAAAAAAATAGAGAAACAAAGAAATGTCAAAAGTGGCAATACACTTTTGACAATTCTTATAATTATTGTATAAATATAATATTATTATAATATAATAATATTATAATAATATAATAAAATATAAAGAAAAAAAAAGAGACGTGCATAAGAAGACAAGAACGTTGCCTATCTTGCTTGAGCATGTAAGGATAAAATTAGGTTTTTAATTATTTAATTAAAATATTTTTAGGACCGATCTCATACAATATATAAGAATTAAATAATTTAAAAATTCATACTTTAATGTTTTGAAAAGATGAACAATTGAGAGTTATAGATCTGTCTCCAAATGATCTTCCAAGCTATGACTCAAGATTGATCAACATTAGAAGTGTGGGCATTTATTTCACCACTCCCCAATTGCAATTGGTTTCTATTAGATGTCTTCTGTATTTTTCTCAAAAACCTTGAGATTCTTTTCTCTCTATCTTAAGAAATAGAATAATGCCCATTTTATAATATCTTATGAAAAACCTTAATATGTTAGGATTAGAATTCCTATTTAAAATAGAATTCTTCTTTTAATTTAAATATTTAAATATTTAAATTAAATACTATCTCTTCTCTTACGTAAAAGTTGAGAGAATGTAGAATCAACTAGTGAACCACTTTCAGAAATATCATGCCCCTTTACACTTGAATATAACATACTAGACCTTAACAAATATTATAATTATGATTTTCATCTGATATGTTAGTTTTTCTTGCTTTTGGGTCCAATGATGGTGTTGTCAATTAAATGAGCTAACCCGATGATCATTTGAGAACATACAATAGTGGCTACAATAATTAAATTTTTAATTAAACAAATATAATTATTTAATTCCAATTCTACTCCACTATAAGATTGGAAATGACCTCCATAATTGTATACTCGAATATAATTCGCCAAAGCCACATTAATTTCTTTACTGCACAATCCTTTATACCACATCGTTAATTTAAATTGATATCTCAATTGTCCAATCAATTTAATTACATCTTGTTCCTTAATACTTATTGGTTTTCTCTAATGATCATTTTCAATATACTTATTTATGTTGAGACACTCTGATCAGAGAATTCTATAATCAAGTACTGAAAACCCATCAATAGATGTGTCGTACAAATTCTATATTATTAATATATAATTTCAATACTTGTAATTGCTCCCACCAAGATGCCGGGTAATCTTGACTACATGTGTATGTCGTGCCCATTGGTAACTCAAATGAAATAACAACTACAATCATGAAATTATAACTAACTCAAGATTAAGATTACAGTAAATCAATGCCTGTAAGATTTAATAAGTCTGACAGTCATTACTAGGTTAATTAAATCTTATATGTGATCCGTTCAAAGTAGTATACATGATTAAGACAAATCAACCAATGAATTTATTACAGTCTATACCTAAATAAAGTGCCCAACTTTATTTATCAACTGTGAACTTAATTTATTTAATCATAAGATAACTTGTATTTATGTCTTCTACGAATTCACATGGTGATTGCATAAATACATATAATATAATTAAATAGACTTTACTAAAAAATATTAATGTAATTTAATATATCTGAAAATACCTCAAATATTTTATTAATCAGAAAATCAATATGCTTTGAAGAGCATATAATCTCAACAGAGCAATTAAAACATTTTGCTTATTTCTTTCGGCTATAAAAGGAGGAGATTGAGGGGAGACAAGCAAAGTGTTGCGGAGGAAGAAGAGAAGAGAATTGTAGGGGTGAAGTTGAGACAAAATGTAGAAACTCTCTCTTTTAATTTTTCTTCCTCTCTTTTCTATTTTCTTAATTTTAAAATTTTTTTTTTATAATTTATTTAAAAAGTTTTTCAAATAAAATAAGTATTTTTTTAATATTAGTGGTTAATTTATTAAATTAAGGTGAAGAGTGAAATTTAAGTATTTAAATTATGAAATTAATATATCTCTCAAGTCAGTTTAAAGTCTATTTTATTTATTACACATTTATTATTTATATTTTTATATCTCTCAAGTGAGTTTAAAGTCTATTTTATTTATTACACATTTATTATTTATATTTTTATTTATCGATTATTTTTTTGTCATATTAATTTATAGACCTAGATTTTATTAGATGTATATGATATTTTAACATTATATTGACACTCAAATATAATTGTGACGTATTATGTACTTTATTCTCATATTCATCTATAAAATTGGTTAGTTAATAATTAAATGACATAATATTTAACTATTAAATAAAATAAAAAATATAAATATGAGATATTATTATGAATTTTTATTTAATAATTTATTACTGAATTTATAATTCTTTATAGTTCGACTGTAGACTCATCAGATTACTTGGGAGGAAATTAATACTTTTGAGTTGTATCAATCACCTCTATTGCCATTCATCTTTATTATTACCCTCCACACTCACTATAGTCACTCATAAGAATAAAAGGAAACTCAAAGCTCTAACAAGAAGAGTTTCATGAAAAAGAAGGGGAGGGATACTTAAGGACTAAATAGTGACACTTTATCTCTGTTTGTATCTCAACTCTATTATTGTATTTGCTTGCTTTGATTTCACTTTAATAATATATTTGATGACATACTCTTGTGTTGTTATTATTTTAAAACTCATCAGGAGCTAAATTTAATAATAGTTAGATTTTAAATGAACTTAATAGTTGTGTGACTCATATATATGTGTGTTGTTTAGTATTTGCTATATCATTTTGTCTTAATTTTACTTGTTACAAATATTTATTTCAGCTGACCACCCATCTAATAAATATATGTTAGAAAAGAGACTAAAAAATATCTAACCTAGTGGAATTAGTTAAGACAATATATAGTTTTAGGTTGGGTTTTCCAAGTTGAGTTAATTTTAATTTGAATAGAGTCATGCTTAATCTAAAATTAATGAAGAACTAGATATAAAGATTCACGTTATAGGATAAATGGAACCTAGAGCGTGTAATGTTATATATAGATATTAGCTTAACAACTAATCACTGTTAGGCTGCTTTATGATATAAGATATCAAATCGGTGATAGCTGAAGATGCATGAGAGATTTTGCCTAATGCTGTAGCAAGAGAACCTTAAGTGAAGAATAGTTAATAATTATTAAATGAGTTTAAAATCCAACTATCCCTTTGTCATTAAGTATTCTTGTGTGTAACGTAACTTTTCTTTTACTGCATTTAGTTTATTGCACTTTTTAATTTTATTATATCTTTAATCTTAACAATTATTCTTATTTAATTATTTTATTAAAATAATATTATTAAGATTGTTGTAGCAAATCTCAATATATTAATTTTTTAGAGATTATCTGAATACTCATCATTATTATGTCCACTTGTATACTAACACGTATTGCAAATTACGTACAAAGCATGAATCCGCAACAAAATTCGACCATGTGGACGTAACAATGAACACAGTGCAAAGAGCGTGAACATTACTTTGAATTCACCATTGTCACGATTCAATTTTGCATAGGACATCAACCAACTTTTTTATGTGTATACCCCTGGACATGCTTCAAACTTTTTTAAATATCCATCAATTTCTCGCATGTCTCCATCTGCTTGCACAGGCAATCCTCCATGTCTAATACAAATTGTTCGTATACCCAAAACTTAGCTCTAACTACCTAACATGAACAATTAATTAAGACTAATCATGCAATATCAACCCTATCTACTAACCACTCACATGGTTTCCGTTTAAACCGAACCACACCTCATCTCAATTCGTTTACCAATCCCAATAGAGCACACTCCTGCTCGTGTAACGCACTTCCTATTTTCTTCCTCACTTACATTTCTTCAAAAAAAAAAAACCCAATAAAAACTTTTATCAACTAGATAATTTCAGTTTTTACCCATACAAGTTAACTTTTCTAAAAAGTAAAAATTGTACTAGACCTATCTTTTTACCAACTCCAGCTCACCTTTTTCATGATACAAGAACTACCATCCGTTTGCTTTTATCTTTTATACTTCTTCTCCACTGCATTCATGAAAACAACATGTTGTCAAATACTATAAACATAAGGATATAACTTGTTCTACCTCTACCATCCAATTTGTTTTCGGGTACGGCTATTTGCTTTGTAATTTATACTTTCAGCAATATTTTTTTATACAAATTTATATTATTAAAATAAACATAATTCCATTATTTAATAAGGACATTAGTAAATTTGAAGAAAATACTGACACCAATAATAAGATCAAACCTATAAAATAATGAATATTTCATAGCTGTGACGAGAATTTTATTATTGAATCAACATCTTAATGAAAAACAATTTTAACTTTTGAAAGACATGCAAAAAAAAAAAATCTACTTTGTAATTTTGAAGAAAATATATAATAGGATCAAACCTAGAAAATTAAAAGATCTTACCACAAATGTTGAAACTTGATAATATGCAAGGGAATCATTAACCAAGACAATATGACTTAGGAAAGATGAATATTATTACTATAATATTATTACTTAATCGACATCTTAATGATAAACAATTTTAAAATTTGAATGACCATGCAGAACAAAATCTACTTTGTGAAATTTATTGAATTCAAGTGTACAGTAGAAGAGTGTTCGGACTAGATTTCTGATTGCATATAGTCTCACCCTTTGTTTTGCTTAATTTACTTAGTGTTTTCCTTTTCTAAGAACGTCATACATTTACTACCTTACCATTAGCTTATACTAAACTAAAATAAATAATAATAATAATAACAACAACAATAATAATAATAATAATAAATAAATAAATAACAAAGTAGATCCGTACTCTTGCGTCTCCATTTGCCTATTCCTTCCTACTCTTGCTTCTCCTTTCAATCTGTTGGGCCCATCATTCGGAGACCCCAGCTGCATCCCATTTCCCCCATCCCACGAATAAAGGAACATCAAATTCAGCCATCATTAAAAACTCAAACCTCATGGAGCGACCAAATATTTCTGATTAAGAAAGTTTGTTGCTTTCTAATTGCATTTAGAATATTTCATAAAACAATAGATGCCTAAGTCCTAATATTGCCTACACAAAATCACATTTCTATATATTTCCATTAGTTATCATATAAAAGGGTGGGAGATGGAGTTTTTTCAAACCTATATTTCTTATCAAATTTTTTAACTTTTCCAACAAAGTTGCATTAAATCACTTGAGAGTTGATTTCGCCCTTTAAATTCATGCAGATCAAAAAATAGTATAACCAAATTAATGCCTTTTCCGATTACTGTAAATATTTTTTCACAAACAACATACAAGAGCCAAAACCCAATACGAAAATTCATAAATACTTAATTTGAAATTGGTATAACCCATCATCAATCAACGACATATGTATGTTAATCCATCATCAATTTCACATTTGAATTGTTAAACAGAGCAGATGAACAGGCCACATTTTGCGTTCCAGTTAGTTGCTCTATTAGCTGGAGCACAATTGGATTTTGTAAGAGAATAATGATACTTGTCCCTTGAATTTCTATCATCAGCATTCTTTTTTTTTTTAAACTGATATATTACAATTAGATTGTAATTAATATTATATTAAATTATTGACTGATATTTATAAATTAAATCATCATTAAAACTAGTTCCATTAATCATATAAAGTAACTATTATTGAAACGAGTTATATTAATCTCGAACTCTCACAAAATGTGAGAGCTCAGCTAAAATTTATGTCACCCACGTGTCATTTTTTAAGCTGAATATTATTATTCAAAATTATTTAAAATTTATAGGACGTTTTTCGTCACTTATTATTATCAATATCTACTAAATGTTGAGATTCTTCAAACATGGAGCACTTCTTAAACATTAGCATGTAGTGCACTAGTGCTCTTTGACATGCAAGATAATCTTTTGTTGGTAAACCCAACAGATATCTTGGCCTCTACTTCAGTATACAAACCAGTTGATATATGCGCAATCTGCAAAGGCGAGATCATTTGCTAACAATCATGGACAAAAAACAAATCAATTGTTGGAAGCACCAGTAATCCGCGGAGTCTGTAAGTTACTACAACAGAGTACAGTAATTAAGAAAGCAGCTCGTAATTCAAGACAAGCTACAAATCTCAATGATTGAAAAAAAATGATTTTTGTTTGTGAAATTAGACTCACGAATATTTTCTTGTTTTTTGCCCTTTTTTTGGATATTATTTTTTCTTTTTCTTTAGAGCTGTAATTAGTTGACCAAAGAAGCAAAGGGACAAAAAAGCTATCCATGTTGATGACTTTGGATGGTAGCAATAAGTAGAAAGTCCAAGGAATACAATTTCATGTCCCACAAAGAAGGGATTAAATTAAAAGATTATCTTCTTTTTTTCCCTTCATTTAAATTTTGGAGTGAACGAGGAAGAAAAAATGTAAAAGTTGATCACCAAACTGCTCCGACCGAAAGATTTGATATTACCTTTGAAAAAAAAGAATAAAGGAAAATATGAAGTTGTAAGGGAGAATCTAAACATGGGATTGGATTACTTATGATTATGGCAATAAAGGATTTGATTATCTCCCGAAATTTCGGTGGGCGCGGGACCAAACTACAAGACAAATGTAGTTGCATTATTTACACACTTAAATAGATAGCCTTTCACGTTCAAAAGAATCAGTCTTTGGACTCAGTGCCACCACAACAGTAAGCAGCAGCCTCACTGTAGGAGCCGGAAGTCAGGTGGTGGTGGCGGGTGAATAAAGTCAGCTCTCATTTCTTTAGTGCAAGATATTGAGCAAAAGAGAGGTCATGGGTCAGCGAATGAGTTGCAGGGAACGAAGTGAAAATGCATTGTTCATTGCTGTAGAGAATGGGGACTTGCAGATGATTGAGGCTATGGTGGAAGCTGACCCAACCGTCTTGGGAATAACTGGTGGATATGGAAAGCAATCTGCGTTGCATTTGGCTGCTGCTTATGGCCAGATCGAGGTGGGTTTCAGAGTTTGTTGCTTACTCGATTGATTTGCTTGTTTTTGTGGTTTCTTTATAATTTTCTTGGGAAAATATTGAAGGGCTTTTCTGGGTTTTTGTTCTGTTGGCTTTTCTGGATGATGGGTAGGTTCTGTCAATGCTCTTGGATCAGTTCTTTTTATATACCAATACAGATGTCTTGAATCGCTATAAACAGGTAATATTCTTGGTATTTCTATATGTATGTGCCAATTGTCAAATCTCCACTTTTCTTGCTGTTTTTATTGGTTATGCATTTTAGTCTCTCACATTGTAAGCTTTGCTTGTGTTTTGGATTGATGTGATGGTGATTGGTGTATTCAGACCCCATTAATGGTGGCTGCAATGCATGGGAAGTTATCTTGTGTGAAAAAGCTCATTGAAAGTGGAGCATTTGTATGTTTTCTTCTTAACGATTTATGTTGGTTTTGGCTTACCTTCTTGGATTATTTTCAATGAAACTGATCATTTGGCATGCTTGTAAATTATTAGATTCTGAATTTTGATTCTCTCCAAGGAAGAACTTGCCTACACTATGCTGCCTACTATGGCTATCCAGATTGCCTGCAAGCATTACTTACTGCTGCCCGGGCCAGCCCTGTAGCAAATAGTTGGTCTCTTTCTTGCTCTGCATCTGCCTGTGTGTAAATTTGGATCTCAATAATTATTGTGTAACTGAATGAGGGCTGTTGCAGGGGATTTTCAAGATTTGTTAACATAAGAGATGAAAGTGGTGTGACCCCACTGCACTTGGCTGCCCGTCAAGGATGGTCTGAATGTGTTCATACCCTCTTAGACAATGGAGCTCTTGCTTGTTCATCAACTGGTGGAAATGGGTACTTTCCAATCGTAAGGTCTAATTTATTTGTTGAGTGACTTCATTTAGATTGATGGAAGGCATATATATAGATATCCTGGAAGCACACCACTTCATTTTGCTGCTCGGGGAGGTTCTTTGGAGTGTATACGGGAATTGCTTGCATGGGGAGCTGATAGGGTTCAGCCAGATGCATTTGGGTGAGTCTTCCGAGCAAGAAATAGAAAGCCCTTTACTTTGCCATTAGTTATGACCTCAAGGAATAACGGAAGATGGGCCGAAGTGAAATACCTTTGGTGTATTTTTGCATTTTGGTATCTTGTTTGTTTCCATGGTACAGTTTGCAAGTCTATTTTTGGAAGAACTAATTTGAATTGCAAATTAGGAAACTTTATTTTTCTTGCCACTTTGTCTTCTGTTTTCCTTTTTTTGGAAAATAAAATGTTGTAAGTTTTGCTATCAATCCTAAAATGTTAGTGGCATGTTTATGTGATGTCTTTAGGAGTCTTGTATTGATTTCTGCTAAAAATGATGTGTTTCAGGAGAACACCATATGCAATTGCTCTCAAGTACAAACATCAAGCATGTGCAGCCTTGCTGAACCCTTCATCTGCAGAGCCTCTTGTCTGGCCCTTGCAATTACGGAACATGACTGATCTTAATCCAGAGGCCAAAGAGCTGCTAGAGAAGGCCTTAATGGAGAGAAATGAGGAGAAAGAGAAAGCCATTTTGAATGAGACAATCTGCCCAGTTCCATCAAATTCACCTTCTGATGTTGAGGTTGATGACAATACCTCTGAGGTGATATTCCTTTAAGCTTAAATTATCCATTTGAACTTATGTATTCTGAAGTATGAATTGTGACAAATGTCTAATAGTAATAAAAATGATCCAGGATATGACTTTAAAAATTGATTTGTTTTCCTATCAAGGTGGGATAAAATGTGACAGCAAATGAACCTCAAGCCCCTGATTTGTGGAAAACCATAGACTACTGATCTCGTTAAAATATAGGAATGTTCATCTTTTCATTTGTATTTACTGGAAAAATTATCTCAAACAGGCAAGTGATGTTGAGCTATGCTGCATATGCTTTGAAAATCTCTGCACAATTGAGATAAAACCATGTGGCCATCAAATGTGTGCTCATTGCACCCTAGCCCTATGTTGCCACAAGAAGCCTGACATCATAACAGCTGTCCCAGAGGTCCCTGCTTGCCCCTTCTGCCGCTGCAGCACTACCAACCTAGTTGCTGCCAAAATTATCAACTCTGCTACCAAACCGGACATTAGTCCCTCAAAACCCAGGAAATCAAGGAAGTCCTGGAATTCCAGTGAAGGAAGCAGCAGCAGCTTCAAGGGTTTATCAGCCATGGGCTCATTTGTGAAGATAGCTGGCAGAAGTTCAGGAAGGGTTGCAGCTGAATGCAACGAAGCAAGTAATAAGCTTTTACACATGGATGCCATGGATTCTCCGGTCTCCCTCTTGCCATGTTAGTTGATGAACCAGCAGCATTGCAACATTCAGATTGCATTAAATGGCTCATTTGGGTAACTTTTTCAACCCATCCCTCCATTTGAATATTAAGCATGTGAGATACAAGAGTCAAGTGAAATGTCCTTTTGCAAGTTTTGGCCAGTGGAATCCTGTCAATCTAGTGCTGCTCTTTAGATTGAAGAAGCAGCAATGCTTTTGGTTTTTCCTGCTTCAATTCCACTAGTTTATACAGAATAATGAAGCCAAATATTCAATAGCTGTTCAGTTATGTGTAAGTATGATCCAATTCCTATATTAAAAAAAAAAAAAGCAAAGAACGAAGAAAGAAAAGGGGAAAACATATTCTTTTTTTATCCAGAAGAAGCGGAAGAAATCTACTCATAATATCATATCAGATTTTATAAGCGAAACTGCTATCTGTGTGTGCCTTTTAATTTAATTACCTATATTTGCTAGTTGAAAAGTGCACCTTTGTTGTGCCTCAACCTATCAGTTTGTGCAATTCTACTACTTAGAAATACTTGATTACAAAATAATGTTGCCATATTAGCTTTTCGAAATAGCTTAAGCTACATTTGCCTTCTTTCCATTGTATTGTAAAAACTTTGTCTTTTGGAATGGGAGGCAAAAGTTGTTTGCCATGTCCTGTGATTACAGTTTGTTAAACCGGGTAAGAATTTTTGAGGTTCTAGAGTTCTCAGGTTTGGAATCCCACTTATACAAAGATAGGAAAGATATAAATAAGTCTACTTTCATTTATGTAGACTCTGTTTGATATTAAATTATTATATTTTAAAAATTACAGTTATTATAAATAAATTAATTAATATATTATATTAGAGTCAAGGGGAGGATAGTGTGATATAATTTAGAGTGTCTAGATTAGAAGCTTGTGTAAAGGTTTAACACTATAGGAGTGGTGAGTGTTATTTTGAATGCCACGGTAACTTTTGGTCGTAAGTCTCGATTTGGTTAAAGGGTAATAAAACCAATTCTTAGCCGTAGATTATAGCCTTTCCTGTAGGACTAAAACTAGATCATAGGTTTTTTAACATGGATTCTCTATTCTGTAGAGTATCATCCTTTTCTGTCTATTCTTCCGGGAGGATTAGTGATTCAAAGTATGTTGTGAATTTAGAAGAATCAATAATTGAAGATTTTAATAAAGCTATTGATTGTTGAGAACTTCCAAAGATTTCTAAAGATATGATATATATAAAACTAAAAACTTGATTTATTAAAGAATGATTATGTCATGAAAACTGAAGAACGTGACATAACCATTTCAAAGCTATTTGAAACAATTCAATTGCTTTCAGAGCAATCTTTAAAGCGATTAAAGGAAAAGAATTTTAATTATATTTATATTGGTTTAATCCAAGTTGGAATAAAACCATTAACTAACAAAAGATTGAACACTTCAATCTTGGCTGTCCTCGAAGATGAGAGATTCATCTCTTTTGATGATTCTCTGCTCAGTAGTATTGAATCAAGTCTCTGTAAAGGATTCATTTCCTTCAGCTATTATCCAAACATAACAGTTTCCCTTAAAGATAAAAACATTTTAAAGAGTATGATTCTTCAAATTAAAACTCATAATTATCATATGGTTGAAAAATCAATTCCTGTTGCATTGATTTTTAAAATCTCATATAAAGTCATGCATTCTGCGTTTAACACGCAACATAAATATCAGTCAAAAGGAGATAAAACTCTTTCTTGCAGACTGACTTATTCAAAACTAACACTGTTATTCCAAAGCCCATCAAATGGAAAGATGTCAATCTTTTTGAGGAATGGATTCTTGAAGGAGCCATTAAACCAGTGATTCCAAAACAACTTGAGCCTAATACAGAGTTGCAAAATGTAACTCAGTATTCAGATGGTAAAATTAAACTGTCTTTTAGAAGATCTATATCCTCTAGATTTTCCGATAAGGAATCAAGCACTAGCATTCCTTCAGTTGAAAGGAAATTTTCAAAAATAACTTCTATAATAAATCTCACATTTCAGCTAGCTAATAGCCAACCTAGGTTTTCCACCTCGGATATACCTAGTTCATCTATCCATTTTGTTGACTACACTACTAGTGTACCTTATCTCATTTATACTATCAGTCAACAGGAGCAAGAACAAGAATATAAAGAACCTTCTCTTCCAACTTCTCCATCATTTTCTATTGTTACTGAAAATAGAATTAATGTGATTGAAAAAGATTTTGAATTAGATAAAAATCTTCTTCACAATGATTTTTATTCGGATAACAATAAAGATAAAAGACTTTGATTTTTTAAACATTTTTTGAACCAAACAAAAGAGATTCAAGAAATTTATTACAAATTTGTAAACTTACATAAAGTTCATATTTTATTTTTTGATTGGTTTGAGATGTATACTTCTGATAATCACATTGATTATCCGTTTAAAGAATTAAATCCTATTGTTGTCAGAAAAAACATTCCTGAATGGAACCTTTTTGATAGTTATAAGACTGTAGAAACAGAACATCCACCTCAAGAATATAACCATTGATCATGGTGACCTTCCTATCCAAATTAAAGCCTCACCATATAAAATTCATAAGCCTAATAATCCTTAGATTAATTTAGATAGCATCATTCAACAGAATAATTTCTGTAATGCTAATCTAAATATAATAGGAAAGCAATTGACTAGATTAGAAAACCAAATTCAGAAATCAACTATAATTGTTTTCTTCTATTCCATCTTCTTCTTTAAAATCAACAAAGTTTGATTCTGAGAAAAAGTTTAAAGAACCTATTTTCAAGCCTTTTCAGGTTTTGAAATATAGTCAAAAGCTTATTCATGATTCAATATCAGATTTTGCTAAAGCTATTCGTGACCAACTAGATAGGATAGAAACTTCTTCTTCTTCTAGTAAAGTTCAAATTGCTCCGGATAGTGCCAAATCTAGCAAAATTAATGTACTAGATTATGACCAGATTTCTATAGCCTCTTCAGACATAGAAGCATTTAAAGAAGAATCTCTTCCTAAAGCAAACAAAATCCATTGGAATTAGCTCTTCCTACAGTCAAATCTCCACCAGATTTAGCCATAAACAATAGACGAAGTGCTTTAAATCAATCTAGGTTTAATGCATCTTCTGTCTATGAATGGAATATAGATGGAATGTCTGAATACAACATTCTTGGATTGTTGCAACAAATGACTATGGCAGCCAATGCCTAAAAAACCCAATCGGGGACTTTTGATAAAGTTATTGCAGAAATCCTTATTGTTGGATTTACTAGTCAGCTTAAAGGTTGGTGGGATCCTTTTCTCACCAAACAGCAGTAATTAGACATTCTAAATACTATTCAAACATATGAGAATGGAGCCCCCATCTGTGATGAATTAAATGATCCAATTTAGGATGCAGTAGCCACCCTGATACTAACTATTTCTCTTCATTTCATAGATGATCATTCTCACTTAAGAGATAAAAATGCTGAGTTATTACATAACTTGAGATGTGGGAAACTTAGTGATTTCCAAAATTATAAATCAATTTTCTTCACCAGACACTTTCTAAGGGATGATACAAATCATGTTACTTGGAAAGAAAAGTTCTTGCGGGGTTGCCAACCCTCATAAGTGAAAAAGTTAGAAATTCTATTAAAGTATTATATGACAACCAGATCCTTTATGATAGTCTCACCTATAATGAACTTGTTAGTTTTGTCAATAAGAAAAGTCTAAAGATTTGTCAAGACTTAAAACTCCAGAAAAGATTAAAGTGGGAGCTTAGAAAATCTAAGTAAGAATTGGGCAGCTTCTGTACGCAATTCAATTATGACCCCTTTAAAGCTTCTACCTCTAAAGACAGTAATGGTAAACGTTCTTCAAAACCTTACAAAAAATATTACAAGTCTAAGAAGTATAAGAAACCCTTTCAAAATTCTAGAGAACTTTCTTATAAGAAGCCTTCAAAGCCTTATAAGAAGAAAAATTTTCTAAAGGTAAAACTAAATCTAATGCCTCTTTTAATTATAAAAAAGCTATTTGTTTCAAATTATGAGCAAAAAGCTTCATGAGCTTAACCTGGATGAACAAGTACTTTCTAAATTAGCCACTTTGCTCATTGAGTCATCCGACTTTGAGTCTTCTATGACAGGAGACAGTGAGCCTCTTCAAATTGATGAACTAGTAGACTCTGATTCTGAGTCAGAAAGCAGTAGTTCTACTAGTACCGAATCCTATTTAAAGAAAGTCAATGTGTTAACAAACGACTAAGAAACTTTTCTTGAATTAATCAAACACATTTATGATCCAATTCTTCAAAGAGAATATCTTGATAAACTTTTAAAGACCTTAGAGGGAAAAGATAAAGTTGAAACTTCCAAAGCCCCTATAATTAAAAAGAACACTTATGATCTTACTGAAATATTAGATAAAAAGAAAACAACTTCTAATATCCAAGATCTTCAAAAGGAGATCGATGACATTAAAATTGAAATAAAATTCAACTTCTTTTACAAAGACAACTCCAAGAAGATTCTGATAAGGAATTAGAATCTGATGATGATTGTTTGGGTAAATATCGAGCAAGTCTCCTCGAGGCCAATCGAGCTCGAGCAAAAGACCTCGAGGTCAGCCCGTCTTGAGCAGAAGACCCGACCGCTGGCACGAAGACAGCCTTACTAAGTGTCAAAGCCGGTCAAGATCGAAGAGTCCAAGACTGGTCGAGCCCCAAGCTCTGTCTCTTGCTCGAGGTCTTCATAGCCCCGTCAAAGCTGGTCAAGGTAGAGAAGCCTCAAGGCTGGTCGTAACCCGAGCTCATTCTTCTGCTCGAGGTCTTCAAACCCCCGAGTATGGCCCAGCCCCACCAGCAACGACGCTGAGAGGATGCGAGATTTGAATATAGCCGGTTTGAAACAGTTCGACCCTTCTTTCCAACGACTCAACGTGACAATCGAGACCTGGCCGATACCCCACACAGTATGGTGTCGTCACTGTTACCGATGGCCGGTACACACCCCCACAGTGTCATCATTTCATACGCGCATGACCGACACTATCATAAAGCTACGGGAACCTATGCCCACCTGACATCTCGCATTCCTGTGTTGTGCTCGCAGTAATCCCTACCGCCGAGGGACCCAGACACTATTAACGCGGGAACGGCTGATCCCGGAGAAAAAGGGCGAGAAAATCTGAAGGATAAAAGGAAATCGAAGTGTAAGTTGAGAGGGTTCCAGAATTTTTTTCAGATTCTTCTTCTTTCTCACAGTTTTGGGTCATTTTTTTAGTAACATCCATCTTTGATCAAAAAATCATTTCATCTCTCCGATCTCTCTGAAAAAGAGGGATACAAAAAGAATAACTCAATCATTGACTTGAGCGTCGGAGGGTTTTCGCTGGAAAAATATCTGGTGACCCCTGACCTTATTTTCCATGAGTACAGGCCTGAGGAGATTGCCGTTCCGGTGAATAGAGGAAAATTGAGATTGAAAAGCAGTCCTGCTCGAGCATACCACGAGCAGGAGTTTGACACTATTTGAAGGCACGCAAAAAACTGCATCAACAATGATGATAAAAATAAGCAAAGCCTTGAAAACATCGAGTCTGTACCCGATAATTTTCTATTTGTTTTAAAACAAATCACCACACGAAAATATAAATTTTTCCAAAGATTTTGAAATTGACATCATTACCCTTTTTGACACTGGTGCTGATTTAAATTGTATAAAAGAAGATATTGTCCTGATACGTTTTCATAAAAAAACAAATGAAAGACTTCCAATGGCAAATAATTCAAAGCTTAAAGTCAAATTCAAAGTAGATGCCTCAGTTTATAATAATAGTTTTGAATTTAAAACTTCATTTCTCCTAACAAATGACATATACCATACTGTCATTTTAAGAATCCCATTTATAAACCTTATTACTCTTTATATTGTCAATTATGATAGTATATCTTTTAAAGTAAAGATTAAAAAACTTGTTTTTCTTTTCATAAAGAAGCCTAAAACAAGAAATTTAAATATTATTAAAGTATGTTATGTTTATCAGAATCACATAAATACCCTTCTTAAAACAAAACATAATGATTTGATTTGTTTAAAAAATTATTTAAATTTACAAAGAATTGAAAACCAACTTCTGAATGATTTTATAAAACAAAAGATTTTTTATTTCAAAACCCTCATTGAAAGAGAAATATGTGTTGATTTACCAATTGCCTTTTGGTATAGAAAGCAATATTTGGTAGATTTGCCGTATGAAAATTCTTTTGATGAAAAGTAAATTCGTTCTAAAGCTCATCCAATCCAAATGAATATGGACTTGGAACAACATTGTAGGGATGAAATCAAAAATTTGGAGTCTAAATGACTTATTGTTAAGTGCAGGTCTCCATGGTCATGTGCTGCTTTCTATATCAACAAGAATTCTGAAATACAAAGAGACACACCGAGACTTGTCATAAATTACAAGCCTCCTAATAAAGCTCTAAAATGGACTAGGTATCCAATAAAGCTCTAATAAGAAAGATTTATTCCTAAAATTGCATTCTGCATTTATCTTTTCAAAATTTGATATGAAATCTGAATTTTAGCAAATTCAAATTCACCCTAAAGATAGGTATAAAACTGCGTCCACTGTTCCTTTTGGACAATATGAATAGATAGTTATGTCTTTTGGTCTTGAGTAGAATATACAATATGAATAGAATACTCCCTCAGAATTCCAAAGGATTATGAATGGCATTTATAATCCTTATTCTGAATTCTATATTGTTTATATTAATGATGTGTTGATCTTTTCTCAAAAATTGATCAACATTTCAAACATTTAAAGACTTTTTATTATGCCACTAAAAAAGTTAGTCTTGTTGTTTCAAGCTCTAAATTTTTTTATTTCAAATTAAAATCAGGTTCCTAGGACATTACATTTCCAAATGAACTATTACTCCTATTGAGAGATCTCTTGTATTTGTTGACAAGTTGACAAAATCCAACTGCAAAGATTCCTTGGTAGTTTAAATTATGTCATTGATTTCTTTCCTAACATTAATAGGATGTCTAAACCTTTGCATGACAGAGTAAAAAAAATCCTATTGTATGGATAGATGAGCACACTAAAGTTATAAAATTAATAAATAATACTGTAAAAGAAATACCATGTTTATTTTTAGCTAATCTTATATTATCTAAGATTGTAGAAACTGATGCCTCAGATCTAGGTTATGGAAGAATTTTAAAGTAAGTTGAAAATAATAAAGAACAGATAGTACAATATATTTCTGCACATTGGAATGATTGCCAAAGAAATTATTCTACTATCAAAAAAAAAATTATTTCTATTGTTTTATGTATATCTAAATTTCAAAGTGATTTGTTAAATCAAAAATTTTTACTTAGAATTGATTGCAAAACTGCAAAGAATGTTTTAGAAAAGGATGTTAAAAACATTACATCAAAACAGATTTTTGTGCGTTGCCAAGCTATTTTAAATGTTTTTGATTTTGATATTGAGTTTATTAAAGGTGGTAAAATTTCTATTTCAGATTTTCTAACTAGAGAATTTTTGCAGAATACATAATACCTCCTAAGAGGAAGGATAAGGGTAAAGCCCCCTTAAAGACCGTAAAAAAACCATTTCAACTCCCTCTAAAGAAAAACTACTTTCCTCTGTAATGCCAATCAAGTCTTGGATTGACATAGTTAAGGCAAGAAGCTCAGTCTAAAGTCGTTACCTTGGATGAGCAAGTAAAAGAGTGGATGCAATATATTTTTAAATCTCCTGAGCTCATGCTCGCCTTACAAAGTTTTTTTTTTTAAATTAAAGCTCTTTCTCAAGTTCCTGAGAAAGAAAAATCTATTTCTAAAGAAGTTATAAAACCTTCTTCTTTTTCTTCTAAAGCATTGATTTCCAATTAAAACTCTTCTTCTCAAATTGTGGTTTCACAATCAAAGCTTTCGCAAAAATCCTCGAATTAGTCTAGTAAAGTCTATCATCAAAATGTTTCAATAATAAAATATAGGTTTTATCATTCTGATCCTTTTCAAGCAATTTCAAAGTTTTTCCCCAAAGACTAGTTTTTCAAACTATGAGATTTAACAAAACCCCAACCTTATTATCAAGTCATTCTTGAGTTCACTGAGTCTGTCAAGTTTAAACATTTCTTCCTTAGTAAGTCTCATTCTGAGCCGTCATACTCTACTGCCACAATTTTAAAGGTTCTGAGCCCAAAACAGTGGGGTGATCTACTCCACAATTCTAAATTTTTTTCTCGCTAATTTTCAAATCTATTTAAACCATTACCGGTCCTTCTCATATTGGGACTATCAACAGGCCTTGTTTAATATATTTTTCATACAAAACCCTAAAAAGACTCATTCTTGATTATTTTTCTTTAACTCAAAAATAACCATTCAAACCCTTCCAAATTGGTTCCAACAATAGTGGAACTACTTTGGTCCCTGTCCATAGATTTTAGCTCCTAACGCCATAAATTATTTAAACATTTTCAAAGTCATTTATACCTCTTCTGAGTCTGAGAAAAGGTTTCCTCATTTTCTTTGTTTTTGTACAAATTTTTTCCTTCCTTAGATTTGGATGTGGAACCTTCGGTATCATATCCAAGATGCTCAATTAGTTCTTCAAAGAACCTTTAAAGTTAAATGGTGGTTTAAATTTGATGAGAAGTCAAAACTTTCTGAAACTATTGTTCAAAATTGGCTTTCTTCAAAAAGCCTCATAAAACCCAGTATTTAGCAATCCAAAGCTCAAGCTACATTCTTAGCTCATAGGTCAAGATCCCAGTCTCTTCTGGCTAGTGTCAAAACTGAAGCTGAGTATTTTAAAGTCATGGAACAGCTCCTCTCCTCCAGGTCAGAAGCATCTGTTGCAGAGTCTTCTGATCAAGATGAAGATGAAGTACTTTTTATCTCTCTTGGAGATGATAACGATGATGATTTCTTCGGTATTCTGTCTCCAATAAAGTCTTGTAAATAAAGCTTATATTGTGTGTGTGTGTGTGTGTGTATATATATATATATATATATATATATATATATATATATATATATATATATATATTGGGTATGATCCTTCCGTCCTATTTCACTATCATCCTTGGCTCTGATACCAGTAGGGAAATAGGACCGAAGGATGATAGTGAAAGCAGAAAATTAAATAATATTCAATTTTAATAAAACTTTGTATGATTATTAAGTACGTGACGTTGTTAAACCAAATGATCGTAGATTTAACTATGCTTTGGGATCAAATCTGACTTATGACAGATCTAGATCTTGCACATCGGATGTCCAGCCTATATACCTTGATTTTAAAATTTATTTAAAATAAAACTTGAATATTATTTAATTTTCTTTGATTGGCATTACAGAGGAGAAGAGAAATACAATTGAGGGGAGAGATCTGGTCTCTATGCCTCAGAGGATACGTAACAATTTATATGACAAATCTGATATATAAGGTCAGTCTGCAGATCATGTATAAACTTTAAAAATAAAGGTTATTCACCCTTAGATCTATGCTTTAAAATAAATAAATTACAGAACTTTAAATGCTTAAAATTAAAATTAAATTAAATGCTCACATTTGAAATGAAAGCTTAAAAAGCTTTAAATAATTACAAAAAGAAGATAAGAGAATAAAGGAAAACTCAGAAGATAGGAAAATTTCCTTGATATCGTCTGTTCATTATTTTCTAGAGACATGAGAGAATAGAGAATTCTAGAGAGAAGTGGAAGAAAAAAAAAAGAAAAATTCTGAGGAGTCTTAGTCTTCGCTTCAGAATATATACAAAACTATTTAAACTGTAGACTGTATAAGTAATAAATACAAAGGTAAATATACAAATTGAAAAAATACTGTTTTTTTTACAATAATATAAGCTTTATTTACAAGACTTTATTGGAGATAGAATACCGAAGCAATCATCTTCGTTATCATCTCCAATAGAGATAAACGGTTCTTCATCTTCATCTTAATCAGAAGACTCTGCAATAGATGCTTCTGATCTGGAGGAGAGAACCTGTTCCATGACTTTAAAATACTTAACTTCAGTTTTGGCACTAGCCAGAAGAGACTGATGTTACGGGCCGCATGATTCCAGCCCAAAATGGCCCAAGAGAATGAGCCAAGATGTGCTAGCTTGGCCCGATTCTAGAACATTCTAGCAAACTCTAGCACTTTTGTACATATCTTAGATCTTTGACACATGTATGATCTAGATTTAGACACATGTACATAGAATTCTCTAGAACTAGCCAAGCTTTCCTATAAATAGAGGTGAGCTATAAGCATTGTAATCATCCAAGCATCAAGCATCAAATACTTGTAAGCTCTCTTGTAAGCTTTCTCTTGAGTAATATAATTTCCGCATTTGGCTTCATTGCTCGCTAGCTCTTCCTTCTCTTTAGCATTTCGGGAACCTCTTGGCTTAGCTATCGAGAAGCGTAAAGGCTTACTTAGCAACATCCCGACAAGGTTGTCTAAGTGCCGCACGGGTTTGCTGCGCAAAACACCCATCCCGTGACACTGAGCTCTTGACCTCTGAGTTAAGAATGTAGCTTGAGCTTTGGATTGCTCAATACTGGGTTTTAGGAGGTCTTTTGAAAAAAGCCAATTCTGAACAATAGTTTCAGAAAGTTTTGTTCTCTCATCAAATTTAGACCACCATTTAACTTTAAAGGTTCTTTGAAGAACTAATTGGGCATCTTGGGTGTGATACCGAAGCTTCCATATCCAAACCCAAGAAAGGAAGAAATTTGTACAAAAATAAAGAAAATGAGGAAACTTTTTCTTAGACTCAGCAGGGGATATAATGGGCTTTAAAAAGGTTTAAACCATTTATAGTGTTAGGAGTTAAAATTTCTGAACAGGGACCAAAGTAGTTCCACCATTGTTAGAATTAATTTGGAAGGCTTTGAATGGTTATTTTTGAGTTAAAAAAAATAACCAAGAATGAGTCTTTTTAGGGTTTTGTATGAAAAAGGTGTTAAACTAGACCTGTTGATTATCCCAATATGAGAAGGACCGGCAATGGTTTAAACAAGTTTGAAAATTAGAGGGAAAAAATGTAAAATTGTGGAGTAGATCATCCCATTGTTTTGGGCTCAGAACCTTTAAAATTGTGGCAGTAAAGTATGCCGGCTCAGAATGAGACTCACTAAGGAAGAAGTGTTTAAACTTGACAGACTCAGCGAACTCAAGAATGGCTTAATAATAAGGCTGGGGATTTGTTAAATCCCATGGTTTGAAAAATCAGCCTTTGGAAAAAACTTTGAAATTGCTTGAAAAGGATCAGAATGATAAAACTCATCTTCTATTGTTAAAATATTTTGATGATAGGATTTAGTAAACAAATCCGAGGATTTGTGCAAAAGTTTTGATTATGAAACCACAATTTGAGAAGAAGAGTTTCACTGGAAATCAATACTTAGAAGAAGAAGAATGTTTATAATTTCTTTAGAAATAGATTTTTCTTTCTCAGGAACTTGAGAAAGAGCTTTAGTTTAAGAAAAAACTTTGTAAGGCTAGTATAAGCTCAGGGGATTTAGAAATAGATTGCATCAACTCTTTTACCTGCTCATCTAAGGTAATAGTTTTAGACTGAGCTTCTTGCTCCTCAACCATGTCAATCCAAGACTTGATTGGCATTGCAGATGAAAGTAGCTTTTCTTTAGAGGAAGTTGAAATGGTTTCTTTAAGGTCTTTAAGGAGGGCTTTACCCTTATCGTTCCTCTTGAGAGACATTATCTATTCTACAAAAATTCTCTGGTTAGAAAATCTGGAATAAAATTTTTATCACCTTTAATAAACTTAATATCAAAATAAAAACACTTAAAATAGCTTGCCAACGTGCAAATATCTGTTTTGATGCAATGTTTTTAACATCATTTTCTAAAACATGCTTTGCAACTTTGCAATCAATTCTAAGTAAAAATTTTTTATTTAACAAATTATTTTGAAATTTAGATATACATAAAACAATATAAAGAATTTCTTTTTTGATAGTAGAATAATTTCTTTGGCAATCATTCTAATGCGCAGAAATATATTGTATTATCTGCTCTTTATTATTTTCAATTTGTTTTAAAATTCCTCCATAACCTAGATCTAAAGCATTAGTTTCTACAACTTAGGTAATGTAGGATTAGTTAAAAAGAAACATGGTATTTTTTTTACAGTATTCTTTATTAATTTGACATATGTTATGATAGAAATCAAGTACATAATTTAAACTATCAAGAAATCTTTTCAGTTGAGTTTTGTTAAGAATTTTATCAGAAAACTTATCAGCAAATGCAAGAGATCTCCTAATAGAAGTAATAGTTCATTTGAAAATATAATGTCCTAAGAACCTGATTTTAGTTTGAAATAAATAATATATTAAAAATATAATTTTTAAATAATATTGTTAATAAAATTAATAAAAATATAATAAATATTTTATCATACAAATGTAAAATCAAATAAATCTAATTTTTAAACTATAATAATTACTGTTTATCAAATATTTTAATATTTTAATTTTTAAATTATAGCTATCCAACTCGATTTCAAACAAAATATTAATTGTTTAAGATAGCAACTAACAATTGTATTAGAAACAACTGCCTAACTTTAATTGTAATAAGAGCAGTAATAACTTAAGGTGTCAACTACATTAGAAAAGAGACACCTGGGTTAGTTTGAATTGGTGAGAGAAAAGAGAAAAGGCCAAAGGAAATAGAGAAAGAAAAGCACCAATAATCTTGGAATTTTAAAAAAAAAAAAAAACCTTGAATATGAGTTTTCTGTTTAGTATTCCTTTATTATTTCTTAAAAGCCTATATTAATCAGGAACAGTTCAAGGCATAACTTAATTGGCCCCTATGAAACAAATGAACAAAGATATCCATAAATTTTAACCACGCAATACATTCTTCTCTCGAAAGAGTGTAGTAAATTCAATGAAAATTCATCATTTAATGAGTTGACCACACATACATGAAAGCAACAATGGAGCTCCATATCCATCGCCTTGTTCCAGTAGTTCTCTATTAGATCTTCTCTCACCATCTGCACTTAATGAAGCACTTGAATGAGGAGCAACCTGGTCACCAACAAATAAAGGATTTGAATTTGTAACTGGAACTGGTGAAAAATCATTAGGTCCATAGATTGCTGGGTTATGATTCCTTCTGTAAATGCTGGCAGCTCTCCTTTCAGCTTCAAGAAAGTAACCAAGAGACGGCGTGTTGTTGGTGTTCGCAGCATCAGTAGTTAGTTTTGAGCATAGCGAAAACAACCAAGGCCTAGGCTTGTAATTCTTCTGGTCTCTTACGGTATCTGTTGGTCTTCTCCTAGTAGATCTTCGCGAGAGCTCCAGAATGTTAGAAACACCAATAAGGCTCCCAAGTGTGATGCTCTTGTCATGGAAAAAAGACCCAGTGGACTGAGATCAAACGAAATCGGAATTTTATGAGTGCGTGGCATCTGAATTGATTAACAAATGTTTAGGCAAAAGGGAAGACTGATTAGAGATTAATGGCAATGACAGTTTCGTTGATCTATCTGTCAACCCATGTTCTAGGACCCTAGGTTCACTTGCATGCCTGACAATAAACCTTTTTAACATTCTAATCAGTGAGAGATCCAATAGGTAGTGGGCATCTTCTTCTTGTTTTCAGTTCATGAACATCATTGAGTATGAGAATAACCATATTTGTATGTTTTCATATTTGTATATTTTCACTCAAACAAAGAAATGGGCAATGTTTAAATGGGTTTAGTGGAAGCAACAAGTGCAGTCAAAAACACCATCATAACGGCCCATGTGGAAAGAGTAAAGTCGGTTTTTAAGTTGCTTTAGTTGTTCCGTGAAATTAACTAAAGATTAAAGAAAACAAAATCAAAAGATTAGGAGATGAATCTGGTACTCATCATACTCAAAGCTAGTACTTGAATGAAAATACATTAATGGTGTACATATAAAGTCTACATATTAACGGTGTACATTTAAGCTGGCTTTTAAAAATTTAGCTGATCATACAAGTCTGAGTCCCGGTTTTATTGTTATCCAAACTATGCATGCATAATATTACTTATAGAAATAACAATAATGTTATATATTCTAAATAACTATTTCAAATGATGCAATATTCATTAATTGATTAGTAAAATTAAAATAAATTAATTATATTATTTTATAAACTAATTAACGAATGCTGCATCATTTAAAATAATTATTTAAAATAAAAAAATTTAATGTACCATAACATTACTCTATAAATAATTGTAAGTCTGGACTAATATAATATAACTTTTTAAGGTAAAAGTTTCTAAATGCAGAGTAATAAAACAGATGCATCAAATGAGAAGAAAGAAGTGACCTCTGTATCAAGATCTGAAGAAGAAACTGTGGAGGAGCTTGGAGAGCCAGTAAGCAAAGTGTTGAAAGAAACTGATCCAGATAAATTGCGATTTCTTACCAACCCAACTCTTGCATTAAGTGGCCTCAGGCCAAGAGGCCACCCATCTTCCTACATTAAAAATAATAATAACAACAACAAATGGGTTTAGCTTTAAAACTCATAAACCTTCAAAATAAAGCGGAGAATATGGTGAGTACCCGTTGAGCCATGAACTTTGAGGAGTTTGATTTGACTAAGAGAGCAGTGAAGGGACTGCAGACAAAGGAACAGCCATTTCTAGCATCAAGGACAGTGAAATGCAAACAGCGTTACAGAGAATAAAAATCGTTTAAAATGAGTCAGAAATCTTTCACATGCAGCAGCATTCTGAGCACTGAGCAGAGCCCGAAACACTAAAATGTAAAGAAAGATTGTGAGAGTGACGTGTTACCGGCTCTTTGGGGCATCTCTGGTTCAGTCAGCAGACACAAGGAAGGAGAGGAAGTGGAATCATTTTGTGCCGGGATGAGAGAAGAGGGGAATATGAAGCGTCAAGGATTCAAGCCCATAGCTTTTTCCAATATGACTATGTTATCCCCGTACTTTCAAGCTTCCACCATTTTTAACTTTTTTTTTTTAGGTCCTTTTTCTTATAATATCAAATCACAATAAAATTAACTTATGGGACTTTATTCCCAACACTAATAAAATATTTGGAGGTTTAATTCACTTATATTAGTGGAAAAGATATATATTTTTATCTAGCAGTTAGTAAAAAAATCAAAGCAATCGAGGCAAAATGTATGATAATATAAAAAGAAAACTTAAAAAAAATCCAAATTTTACTATTATATGTGTGTAAATATTTGTGTGATTTTTAAAGTAAAATTTGAACTTAAAAAACTTTTTAATACACTTTGAACCTAAATTTAATATATTTAATTAATCCAGTAGAATCATATTTATATTTTAACTAAGCTAAAAAAAAATTCTCAGATTTTTAAACTTTATTAAACTAAATAAAGGTATTTACTCTAACTTATCCCTTAGTGGCTTCGCTACTATCCTTACCTAATTAAATTAGATGAGGAGTATAAATCACAATAATTGTTAAGTCGACTCAAATTCACACACAAAGTTTGAGGCCACATTAAGATGACTATTGTTGATGATAGTTAGGCAATCAATCATGTCAATTGTTTTGTGAATAGAAGAAGGTTTATTTAGGTAAAAGGTAGCAGGAGTTCGAAGATCGAAAGAAATTCCGACCAATAGTTTATGTTATTTAAAACTGAAAAAAAGGAAGATAAAGCTAATTTGGGACTTGCTAGCAACTTCTGAAAAAGGCACTGGGCTTAATTGTCATTGAAAGTATACTTGTTATTATAATAGTAAAGAACACAGACCGTTAAAGAAAAGGACTTCAAAATCCAAAAGAAAACAGATAGGCCTTGCTGGATATCAACTGTTTCGTCCTGTACTTCGAGGACACAGGGGAGCCTTTTCCTTTTGGACCACAGAGCTCTGTTCACTATTTTTGTTCATTGTAATTCAATCCTGTCTAATTTTTTTTTTTTTCAAAATAATTGAACAACAATAAAGCGCCAAACATTCCCCATGTCCCCTTTTGGATAATCATCTAATTGATCCCATCCTGTGTCACCAAATGTAAGGAAGTAACGTAAAAAAGTTATGTACACAAATAAAATGACAAAGCAGGTAAAAGGAGATACCTACAGTTCAGATTTAGATGGTTAAAGAAAATACATGAAGCATTCTATGTTTAATTCTTTTCTTTTCCTCAAATTTGCTCACAAGTTAAAAAGGAATTCCCGTGTTTTATTGCCTTGTAACACTATCATCACGTAATTCAGAGAATATTTTAGTGAACCAGAATAGCCATGTTGGGATTTTTGAGTAACTATCATTGCTGGCATTGGCTCACTCCGGGTCTATACTCTCCAATTCCAAGTAGGTCCTGTAACGTAAATATATATTTTCACTTTTAGAAAGAAAAACTAATTGGTGATACATATCATAAACATCAGGACAATGAGTTATACGCAAACATTGCTGTGATAAATGGTACTAATGGCTAATAGAGGGACGAACAGTAATGCACAAAGATCTAACCATGTAATTCATGGCTTGAAAGATAAAGAAAATGAGGAGCAACATGACAAGAATAGGGACTTCAGTGAAACAAAAATTGCAAAGAAGGGTCGTTCGATTGTCAAGCTCCACAATTTTTATAATTGAGAGCCACCAATCCAAAACAAAACCTGAGGCCTGAGCTAGCCCCAGCCTTCCCTTGTTTAGCTCAGGAAATATTTAATTAATTGATGCATCACCATGCACTAAGATGTTAGGTTTGGCCTAACAGAATCACCTAAATCTTTGGGAGATTGTATCTGACTAAGTGTGTCTACATGCATAAAGAGATATGTATAATTTTACAACGGAACCAAGGAGTAGTTCATAAGAAAGTCAAGTCACAAATAGAATATTTTGGAATGAACCTTTGAGGAGAAGATCAACCTGACATGCTTTGTTTTTGGCTCTGGTTTCTGCCGTACTAGGGATATCATGATTTGGTTTTAGAAATCTCTTCTCACGCTGTTCACATGAACCCCATCCATCTGAGAACCTACCTCCCCTAGTAACAATAAAGACAAGTAGAAGATAATAACCATTACAAAACAGTAACAAATGTGCTGCCAATTTCTTTCATGATGTTCCGCTTTACTGCTGAAAGAACTTACTGCATATATGCCCGAACCACAAATTCAGCCCTCTGGACATTGCGGTTTTCATCAAATTCAATGCTCTTGTCTTTGATCTCATAGGATACATTGAAGTAAAATGATATCTTCCTCCAACCTATACAACATAAACATCCCCTATGTTACATTCAACAATGCATTTCAATACAAAAAGGCATATGGCTGCCAAACCCTGAATTACATACCCGATTTTTTAATGAAAGGGCTCCCAGAAATCATAGTGTAATCAGACTTCTCCAAAATCTGTTCAGTCAACAAGACAACAAACAATAAACATATCAAGTTATTCAGATTTTATGAAAAATCTGGAGCGTTTAGGGGTATGTTTGTAACTCGTGCTCTGCTTAAATGGCTAGCTAATATTCACCAATCACCAATGTATAAGCCTCGACACCTCAGTCTCAAACAAACCTTTTTCACAAAGTTGAAGGCTTAATTGAGAGTTTTCACATGGTCATATCTACTAATGGACTTTGTATCAAACACTTTCCTTACTATTTAAAAAAAAAAACAAAAAGAAAACCAACAGTAATTTCAAAGTAACAAGAGCTAAAGGCAAATTAAGAGATTAACAACCGAATCAATCAATAAAGTTGAAAATCAAGAAGAAAATAATTACCGCCATAGCTGCGTTTTGGTACTCCTTGAACAGCGAAACTGTGGGAAACCTCCCAGACAAACTGTGCCTCGAAACATCCTGCTCGTGCCCCTCACTCCTCCCATTAATTGCCGGCGATAAATACGCCTCCGGCGACGCATACGCCACAGGACTCGGCGGAGTTCGGTGGGCTAAAGCCATTGGACTGCTCTCGCTAGCTTCTGAGGAGCACGTTCTCGCCACCTTGAGCGGCCGATCGTTGACGATCTCTCCGCGAGAGTCGGAGTTCGGGGAGTATTGTAATTGCTGCTGCTGCCGGTGGCGATGGTGTTTAGGGTTTGGCGGCGGAGAAGGGTGGGAGATTGGCGTCGGCGGGGAACGGTAGTTGGGGTATCGGATGGCGAGGGGCTTGCGAGATTTGGAGGCGTTGGCGGAGGGGCGTGAGACGGAGGCTGCGGCGGCGGAGTCGATTACGGCCCATAATGCGGCGTCGTCTAGGTCCTTGTCGTCGATTGAGAAGGGTATCGGTGATGTCATCAGAGACAGAGAGACAAAGGGCCCAAGGCGGCAAGTGGACTCGGCGTATTTTTCAATTAAGAATTTGAATTTGAGGGGGAAAATGCCTAAATGAAAATGATGCTTCAAGTTGGGACAATAACAAATGGATCTCTAATTGTGAGAAAAATATGATACAATCATGAGTTTACAAAATCCTTCAAATAGGTCCCTCTTATTAAACTTTGCAAATCCAAATCAAGCATCGCTTAATGTTTAATTGTTCATTCAAACCTTCATCAACGTCTTTTTTATTGCCAAGTTGCGTTAAAGAAAATTTTAGAAAATTCACTTAAAATAAAAATTTGAAAGAAAAAATGATCTTCAAGTCGTCCAGTAGCAATGCTAGAAAAATTAAGACAAATAGTGTGATCTTGAGCAGCTGTGGTTAATCTTACTCTTTAAAAATCTTAATGCCATTAATTCCTCCTATCGGCTATTCGATTGAATTAATTAATTGCTAAGAACCATGTCCAAAAGCAAGAGATAATAAATGGAAATTGGCCTAAATTGGATAGTGAAGCAAGCAAAATCGATGGACCTCAACAAGGACTGCTGCTACATCTCTTTTGCTGTGTTAAGATGTTAAATACTAAGGCCAATTTTTATATAGATACTCCAAATATAAATTTGAAATTTTTATATTAAGTGCTAATTTAGAATAAAATAATATTGATATATGAAAATTATTATCCAAGATCTTATTAATGTTCTACATATATGTGAAAAAAAAAATCAATGTGTACGTAATTTTGTATCTCAAATGATATGTCACCAATCATTACTTAACATAAGTTAAGTGTTAGTTGATTTTATGTTCTGTCATTATTAATTAATTTGATAATATTACATCATATATCTATTTATCTATTAAATGATAACACATTATAAGCTATTTTACAAATTATATTACATCTCGAGTAGGGTCGTAGACTTCTGCTCGCAGGGTGCTCGAGCAGGAATTTCTGCTTATCTAGGTTTTCCTCTACTCCCCGGAACAGCGATTTTCTTGGGTCTGCGCTCACAAAAACAAGGTTAAGGGTCGCCGGATGTTTTTCCGGTGAAAACCCTCCGACGCTTAAGTCAGTAATCGGGTTATTCTTTTTGTATCCCTCTTTGTTAGAGAGATCAGAGAAATAAAAATGATTCTTTGCCTTTAAGTGGCAAGAATTCCAAGAACTTGTAAAAGATTGAAAGGAAAAGGAAGAAGAAGAAAAACCTCCAAAATTCCCCCCCTCCCCAAAACCCGGAACCTTGACTTCAATTTTTCTTTTATACTTCGCTTTCCCGCCTTTTTCTTCGAGGCGCTGCTCCGCATCCATGGTGTCCGGGTCCCTCCGACACCGGATTATCGTAGCATTCCTCGGGAATGCGGATTGTCTCGGTGGGTATAGGTTCCCACGACTTAATGATAGTTTCGGGCATGCGTGTCTAAAACGATGACATCGTGGGGCGTGTCTACCATCCGACATAGTGATGGCACCATACCGCTCGGGATGTCGGCCAAGCATCGATCGTCGCGTTGAGTTGTCAGAAGGGAGGACCCAACTGTTTCGAATCGGCTATGCTTGAATCTTGCATTTTCTCCGTGCCGTTGCTGGTGTGGCATGGTCATGCCCGGGGGGTTTGAAGACCTCGAGCAGAAGAAGGAGCTCAGGGTTCGACCAGCCTTGGGACACTCGACATTGACCAACTTTGACGCTAGTAAGGTCGTTTGCGTGCCAGGTCAAGTCTTCTGCTCGAGTTGGGTTGACCTCGAGGTCTTCTACTCGAGCTGGATTGGCCTCGAGGAGACCTGCTTGGTATTACCCAAACACCAGTCCCCCAGTTTCTAGTCTTTGGAGTGAAGCGAGATATGACTGAAACTCTTGTTCGAGCCTCCCGGCCTTTATCTTCCATGTCGATGTCCCCATTTCGTCATTTCATATTTAATGCGAAACGCGTGGATGGATCCGAGCCGTTCGTTTGAATTTTGGAGAGGCAATCATTTAAACAGTTGCGTCTCTTGAGAGGCGTGTCGTCTGTTGAAGAGACGGGTTTTCCCCTTTATAAACCCTCAATTTCTTTACTGTGTCTCATATTATCAATCTTTGCTCCAACCAGAATTAATTGCTTGCAAGTGCTTCTCATCTTCTTCCTTGTCGTCGCTGCCATTTCTCGTCGTCAACTCTTTTTCAAGTATAAACCTCTTTCCCTCTTCTCATCCTTGTTATGTTCTTCGTTTATTTTGGGTTTCCGATTCCCATTTGGTAAATTGTGTCCATAGGAAACATGTCAGACACACAGCAACCCCGTAGAATGTCTGTCCGAAGAATCATCCTCTTCGAGTAACTCTGAACCAATTATGATGGTCCCAGTGAGAGACCCAAGTCCCGAAGGGGTCGTGGTTGTAGGGGAGACCCGGCCGCAACAAAGGGAAAGGGTTAGTCAACGGTCAGAGGGTGGGTGGTACCCCATTGACTTTATGAGGTGTGAAACTTCACACCCGGATCTAGACAGGCTCAGGGACACGTACCACATTCCGGCTAGCGTGGACCTGCGTGTTCCCAATAAGGGTGACATGCCCATCCATCCTCCCAGGGGTATGTCACCTTCATATGGAGTGTTTCAAGTGGGGGGTTAGGTTGCCTCTTCAACCTTATTTTGTCCGAGTTCTGTCCAAACTTCGTTTGGCCCCGGGGCAGTTGAACCATAATGGGTGGAGGGTCTTGTCTGGCCTATATATGTTGTCAATGTGGTGCAACCTGGGCGAGCCCTCGGTAGAGGAGATAAAACATCTCTACCAACTGAAAAGTAGCCCGAAGGATGCTGGCTGGTACTATTTCACCTCCAATTTGAAAGGCAAGAAACCCATTACTGATCTCTCCACTTCTAGTGGCAACTGCAAGGGCAAATTTTTCTTTGCCGGGGGAGATTGAGGGCAAGCTGCATCTGTCTCTGAAGGAGTCCCTCCGATTCCTTCTCATTTTTGCACTCCAGGTCGTCTGTTGTTCAGTGTATTCTTTCTTTAGTTTTTCTACTCACATTTTTTTTTCACCACTCTGTTTTGGTTGTCGTTGCACTATCTTAGAGAGCTTCTTATCGATTGAGAGGAGCTTCAATCGCATGTCAACACTACTCTCGACAACGCAAGCTCATGCAGTGAGCTACTCTCAATCCACAATCTTGTTGAGTTTGGCCTTGTTCCTCAAGAGGAGATGAGCAGTAGTGCTTTCTCGTCAAGAGGCCCATGAGCACCTCGATCGTCCGAGCAGCTCCTCCGCTCCAGCTGAAGCTGACTCGAACCGACACCGCCGTCATTGACAGGCTATACCCTCCGCCGGAGACCGAGCGAGCAGCAGAGGGTGCCACCCGAAGGGGTCCGAGGACCGCCGTTCCAACTTGATCACGAGCAGGATGCACACAAGAGCAGCAGCGGCCTGACGTCGCCGAGCCCTACCTTAAGGACTTTGGCAGGCAAATGGAGGAGAAGTTTTTGGAGGGGATAGAGGCTTCTAGTCTTGAGGACCTAGTCGGCACGCTCCACCGCCTCTCTTCCCATGTCACGCTTATCGCTATCGCCTCAAGACCAAGACTCGGACTCCCGGAGGAAGATCGGAGCGTAAAATCGAATCTGAGATGTAGTCTTGAGCAAAACGACAAGGAGGCAGCAAAGCTTCGCACAGAGATCTCCACCCTCGACAAGAAGGCGGCCCTGTCAGAGTCCAAAGCACTCCAACTCGAGAAGGAGCTGTCTATGGTTCGGGATGAGCTAGTGAACGCTCGGAAGGACCTGGATGTGCAAAGGTTCTCCTTTGAGAGGACCTTGGAGGCAGAGACTTCTCGTCTTCAGAGGAAGGTGGACTCTTTGGAAGGCCGGCTCACTACAGAGTACAATAACGAATTGACTTTCAACTATGAATGCCTCGTGTCTGTCCTGGGCAAGAAGCATCCCAACTTGGATATATCCAAGCTCGAGGCAGGAGTTGCGGTGTACATGCTCGAGCATGATGCCCCAAACCAAGGGCCGAGAATCCTCGACCGAGGCTCGCAGGCCTCAAGAGACCTGCCTCCTCCCACTCAGCCGCCACTTGAAGTGCTCCACTCTCCGAGGACCCAACTAATTGAAGATTTTTCTTTTCTTTTCTTTTTTTACTTGTACTTCTTGATAAATAAATGAAGAACATGCATTGGATAATTTGGTCTTGTGTTTGTATATATGTTTTTTCCTTGCACTTTTCTATGAGATTTACTCCAGGCCTTTGCTAAGTAAACTTTAACAAATGTTGGGCCCTCGTTCTTCTTCTCGGAGTCAATTCCACTTGTGCCCTCTCCTGCCTTAGGCGTGACAGTATCTTGCCTTAAGTTAGGCCGATAGACCTCTGTTTCTTTTGTGAGCTTAATCTGCTCGAGCCGATATTTGGCTCATGCTTGGCCTTTGCGCTTTCTTTGCGAGCTCGTTCTGCTCGAGCCTGCTGTTGGCTCACGCTTGGCACCGTCTCGCCTTAAATTTGGCTTAGAGACTTCTGGCCTTTGCGTTTTCTTCGCGAATTTATTCTGCTCGAGCCTGCTGTTGGCTCACGCTGGCAACCGCCTCGCCTTAAATTTGACTTAGAGACTTCGGCTTTATGCTTTCATGAAGCTTATCCCGCCGAGCTCGCTATTGGCTCACGCTAGCACAATCTCGCCTTAAATTTGGCTTGAGACTTCGGCCTTATGCTTTCTTCGTGAGCTTGTCCCGCTCGAGCTCGCTATCGGCTCACGCTTGGCACCATCTCGCCTTAAATTTGGCTTGAGACTTCGCCTTTATGCTTCTTCGCGAGCTTATCCCGCTCGAGCTCGCTATTGGCTCACGCTGACACCATCTCGCCTTAAATTTGGCTTAGAGATTTTTGGCCTTTACGTTTCTTCGAGATCTTATTCCGCTCGAGCTCTGCTATTGGCTCACGCTTGGCAACTGCCTCGCCTTAAATTTGGCTTAGAGACTTCGGCCTTATGCTTTCTTCACGAGCTTATTCTCGCTTGAGCTCGCTATTGGCTCACTCTTGACAACCGTCTCGCCTTAAATTTGGCTTAGAGACTTCTGGCCTTTGCGTTTTCTTCGTGTTCATAAGCTTTATCTTGCTCATATTAATTTAAGACTGAAGCATTTTTCTTGCCTTTATTTATGCTCAAGATTTTACACATCTCTATTTTTGGGAAAAATTGGATACCAATAATTGCAATACAAGGGAACTTAATGGAAATACTTCATCAAATGCTGCGCGTTCCATGGCCTCTTGACTTCTCATCCATCCGGGTAGGTAAATCTGTACGCTCCTGGTCCGGCTGTTTAAGAGACCCTATAGGGACCTATTCGGACCCAACACACCTTGCCTGGAGTCCTTAGTGTTCTGATTCACACTTCTAAGTACCCAATCTCCCACCTAAAATCGGCGGACGTGTATATTTCGGTTGTAGTAACAGGTTACTCTCTGCTGGTACTCTACTATCTTTGCTGTGGTCCTTTCTCTTTTTTCTTCTAGTAAGTCCAAGCCTGCACACATTTGCTCATCGTTTTACCCTTCGTTAAAGTGCTCTGTTCGGTGTGTTCCCATCCCTATTTCAGCGGGGATGACTGCTTCATGCTCGAATGCCAAGGAGAAGGGAGTTTTCCTTCCCTTTGTTTTATCTCTGCCAGTTCCATCATGTCATCTTCGGGTCACCGCGCCCCGGAATTGCTCCGCAAATTCTCTGCACATTTGTTCGAAGCTCAGGATGCTTCCCCTCAGTAGTCTGCAGTACCATTCTCTCGCCATTCCCTCCAAAGTAAGTGGGAAGGCCCTGCACCGCTGGGCTGCTGTCAGGCCCTGTACTCCTGTCATGTCGTTGAACCGTTCTATGTGCACTAGCAGGTCACTTTTCCCTGAGAACCTTAAATCCAAGAAGCGGAAATCCCGGGGGATTGTGACACTCATGATCTCCGCTGAGAACGGGGACTCATTATCCAGCATTATCCTCCAACTCGGGCCTTTCCCATTTCCCCGAAGGTCCTCCACAACCTGCGCCAACCTACGTACTTCCCCCTCCAATTCCTCCGCGTGGGAGGTAGGTACCATATCCTACAAATGTTAATGAGATCCCCTTTCCTCTAGGTTCGTCTCCTCCCTCCCGGCGACATTTAGTGTTTTCGATCTCTAGGCTTCATCTCCCACGAGCTCCCGGGCTGGGGCGTTCCCGCGGCTGGACTCAGGGATGTCATTGCATGTTTTCCTCTGCCCCTCCCTGAGTTCCTGTAGGATGGATGTTAACGCTTCCATCTATTTCTCCATCCGATCCATTCTCTCCTGGATTTCCCTATTTTGGGCCTTATTGGCCACCTCCCTCAAAGTCACTGACTCCTCTGGGCTTATTCCTCTCCTGCTATTTCCCCTCACTGTTGTGTTGTGTTCCTTGATCGTGTCGGAAAGTCAGGCTTTTTGAACTGATTCTCACAGACAGCGCCAAAATGTTGATGCGGTTTTCTGCGTGCTCTCGAGTAAGTGTCAGACTCGCTCGCAGGGTGCTCGAGCAAGAATTCCTGCTTATCTCGATTTTCCTTACTCCCCGGAACAGTGATTTCCTTGGGCCTGTGCTCACAAAAACAAGATCAAGGATCGCCGGGTGTTTTTCCTGCGAAAATCCTCCGACGCTCAAGTCAGTAATCGGGTTATGCTTTTTGTATCCCTCTTTGTTAGAGAGACCGGAGAAATTAAAATGATTCTCTGCCTTTAAGTGGCAAGAATTCCAAGAACTTGTAAAAGATCGAAAGGAAAAGGAAGAAGAAGAAAAACCTCCAAACCCCCAAAACCCGTAACCTTCACTTCAATTTTTCTTTATACTCCGCTTTCCCGCCTTTTTCTTTGAGGCGCTCGCTCCGCGTCCATGGTGTCCGGATCCCTCCGACAACTGGATTACCGTGGCATTCCCCGAAATGCGGATTGTCTCAGTGGGCATAGGTTCCCACGGCTTAATGATAGTGTCAGGCATGCGTGTCTAAAATGATGACACTGTGGGGGCGTGTGTCGGCCATCGATAACAGTGATGGCACCATACCGCTCGGGATGTCGGCCAGGCATCGATCGTCGCGTTGAGTTGTCAGAATGGAGGACCCAACTGTTTCGAATCAACTATGCTTGAATCTTGCATTTTCTCCGTGCCGTTGCTGGTGTGGCATGACCGGGCTTGAAGACCTCGAGCAGAAGAAGGAGCTCGGGGTTCGACCAGCCTTGAGACACTCGATCTTGACCAACTTTGACGCTAGTAAGGTCGTTTGCCAGCGGTCAAGTCTTCTGCTCGAGCTGGGTTGAACTCGAGTTCTTCTACTCGAACTGGATTGGCCTCGAGGGGACCTGTTCGGTATTACCCAAACAGAACCATTTTTGCAAAGATAATAAATGTAACAATTTGATGATTACATTTAACTTTACTACTAATGTTTTTGTCTTTCAACAGTGGTATTGCGTGCTTTTGAGCACTTTCTATGTTCTTTGGAAGATCAACTAATGATAGCATGTATTTGTTTCTGATTTAGTTTGATTATCCAAAATGCTACTAGTTACATATTTTTTTGTCTGCTATCAAAATCTTTTATGGATGTATGAAGCTTGAATCTTTTTTCCTTGATATGATTTGGCAACCTGATATTCAGCAAGCAAGAAATCCAGCCCTCCAAGGCAGCGTCTTACTCTGCCTCTTCAACCTGGATCCAAAGAAAGGGCTATCGTCCTTAACCCGAAGAAGAGGCTTCATGATTATAATGATGGAAATTTGGATAACTTTACTATTATATTAAAAGACCTTGGCCAACAAGTTTCCTACAGTACGCCCTTCTTCTGGGGGTATTTCGGACCTCTACTGATCTATCCCTTATTCTTTTACTTTCCGGTGCATCAGTTCTTTGGCTATACGGGCCAACAAGTGATCCATCCGGTTCAAAAAATTGCCTGGTACTACTGGTGTTTCCATTACTTCTAGCGTATTATGGAAACCTTCATTGTTCATAGTTTCAGTTGTGCAACTTCACCTCTGTCCTATGTTTTCTGAAACTCAGCATACTGGACTTTTCGTGCATTGATTGCTTATTACGTGAACTACCCATTTGATACCCCAGTGAATTACTTGCAGATAAAGATACGGTTTGTATCTGGGCTGTTATGTCAAAATTTCAAACTTGTATTTCCATCTCATCCTGAAAAATCTTCGCTGTCCTGATGGGAGTGGAGGATACCAAATTCCAAGTGCCTTTTTTTTATTTTTATTTTTTCGTGACTTGTGCTAATACAACTGAGATTTAGCAATGGCTGGGTTTCAATATTGCAACACAGACAATTGTGGGTTAATTTTTTTTCTTCTATTCTCCACTATAAACTGGAACATAGCAAAGCACCGCCGCCTGATGGGAGGCAAAGTTTCTGCTATCTTGTTCAGATAACTAAATATCCAGATCAATTCTATTTACTCTCTACTTTTGGTTCGATCAGTTGAAATGCTTTTTAAGTTGGTGTATGTTCATTGCTTGGTCTTACGATAAAGCTTTTTAACACCAAAGGATTCAACTCTGTCCTGCCTATTCTTGTGCCTCAAGTAAAGAAGCCAACTGCAGGATTGCAGCTTCAGCGTGCCAGTCACCTGGTATCAACAATGTTCTGCCAGAGTCTTGTACTTGTTATGCCTTCTATTTCACCAAATGCTGCATTCCACGGGTGATTGCTTGCAATAAAACATCCCATTTTTTCCCTTATCTTTACCATTTTCATTTTGGAGTTGTCTTCTTCTTCCTCATTTCAAATGCTTCTTGATCTGCAGCTTTTTGATGGGAAGGAAGGTCAGCCAAAATATTCAAAACAATGGGTAATCCTGTCTGCATTTTTGTGAAAAGCGAGGAAAAGCTGGAATTTCAACTAAAACAATTTGCAAAACTTGATATTTGAAGGTTACTGTCATTCAAAAGAAAAGAAGTGTACTCTCACCTTTATAATTATATAATTTTGTTTGCTTTATGTTTCTGTTTCATTTAACTAAATTAAATTTAGTACTTGATTTCAGGAATTTTTTGTTATAACCAGTTTCAAAATAATTATTGTAGATGGTTAAGATAAACTTTTAGATATTGTAATCATTGGCTGCAATCTAAAATAAGTGAATAAACATTTGCCTGAGTACTTAGCATTTCTATTGTCTTTCCATCTATTTTTCCAGTTTGTTTGATCAACAGAAATCTTGTTGTGTATTTTTATTGACAGAATTTCATGCAGCTGCAGTTCATGATGGAAAAAGAAATTTTTAATTTACATTCAAACTAGATGACAGATTAACTGTATGATCTAGAGATAGTCTGATAAGCAAATTTCACATTTACAATATGGAAATATGTCTTCTGCAGTTGCTGCAATTGTCTCAATTCCTACTCATGTAAGTATTACATTGTCTCAAAGGCGGCCTAACCTACGAGGTATTCCAAAATTTTGGTAAGTCTTGATTTCACCTCCTAGAGTGGCTGTCACAATTACCAAGCCCCAAGCCGTTGCTTGAACTGTATGGCTTGAATGATTGCCAACATCAAACCAAGAAGACCAATTTGTAAATGAGGAAGAATTCTTATCTGTGCTAGAAGAAATGGAAGCTGGATCATCCTGCCTTAGAGAGTAAGAATTTGAGTTTGATTCCGAGGCAGTGGATATAGATGGTGAATCACCAGATCTTATTGAAGAAGAATTTGAAGTGAATGATTCACTAATCCCAGGATCACGAGAAAATAGAGCGAGCTCTTCTTCTGGGGGACTTTGAACTCGCTCTACTTTGTTGGTTTTCTTTGGAAGAGGTGGCAATAGTCGCCGACTGTGACCTGCAGAGCTCTCTTCCTTGGTTGGTGAACTAGTAGCAGAAGTAGGATTTGAGCTGATACGTTTCGAGTGCTTTTTGGTTTGGACTGGCATTGGTGGCGGCTCACCCTTCACCATTCCAGGCCAAGGTATCGCTACTGAAACATCTTTACACTGGAAGTGTTCGTGATTTCTGGTAGTGATTGTACTTCTTTTTCCTGTGCTTGCATTTCGATGTTCTTCACGCTTCCAGACATATACTTGAGAATCTTCACTTGCACTTACAATATATTTTCCATCTGCATTGAATGCAGCTGAAATTTGGCTGCTGGTATTTCGGAAACCTGTTTTGATACAACATATGTATCATTGTTAACAGGGAGAGAGACCAAAAACTGTCTCCATATATTAGAGAAAACAAGCATGTACTTCCAATTTCTGAAAAGATACCTCTGAATTTATGAACAATGTCTAAACAATCCAAAATTCGGATACGGGAATCAGCAGAAGTGACCAGAACTTCAGATGGATTGCTTGGGGAGAACTGTTCAGATATAAACTTATAGCCTTTATCCCTTAGAGATTAATAGAAACACTAATAAGATAAATCGCAGGCAAAAAGTAGAATTACCTGGAAACCAGTGATCTTTTTGGTACTAGACTTCTTCTTGGTCTGGAAATCAACCTGATTTAATTGATGTAACTTGCCATCTGTTCACCAAAATAAGACGCACGTTTACATAATGATCATTTTTAAACTAAACTAAATTGCAACAAGAAAGGAAACACTCAGAGCAACTCATACCCTCTACGCTGTATAGTCGACAACTCCCTTTATGTGAACCAATGAGAGCATTCTTCATTATTAAAAGATGAAACATCAAAGAGAAAATAAGATCAAAACAAAATTGATCAGAGAGAATAGACTATGACCTCATTTTTTTTTTGATAACGAATAGACTATGACTTAATTTAACAGAACTGAACTTTCTTCCAGAACAAAAGCATTAAACTGAGTAAATTCAAGCAAAATGCAGACTGAAAAAGTAATGTACATGAACCTGGCCATCAGGAGTGTAACAAGCAGCCGTGACCATTTCATGAAGATCTGTCCAATCAACGACAAGCCGATCAGATATGCTCCAGATTCTCACCTTTGCATCAAGTGAACCACTTATGAAATAATCATCATCCATAGGATTGAATTGAATGCAAGTTACTGCAAAACAAACACACATCAGAAATGACTAAAATATTGGAAATTATACTGCAGAATCGATATTACTAATGCTTGTCTGAAAAGAAAAATGCAACACCTTACCATAATCATTGTGTGCAAACAACTTTAGACAGCTCTTGGTTTCCATGTCCCATAACCTGACAGTTTTGTCCATTGAAGACGAGAGCAGCAGCTGCAAAATTACCAAAATTGGCCTATAACTTGTGTCAAAATTACTGTTCTGATTAATAAGAAATCGTGATAGAGTTGAGAAACTAACATGAGATCTAGACCAGGAAAGATCCAAAACATCATCTAAATGACCTTTGAAAGAGCAAAAAGGCTTATCAGACAGTGAAAACACGGTTTCTGGCACATGAACATAATCAGGAGAAGAATGCTTCCCCTTCTTCTTCTTCTCTGGTGGAAGATTTGGCGATGAGCCATCCAATGAACTTGCCTTATCTGATGAATTGCACAATGGAGGATGAATTGGTGTCAAATTCCCTTCCTGCATAGACATAACTTCACATTCTTGCACTTCCCACACGTGAATTACCCTATCTTCACCTGCACTAGCAAGAAACCGCGCATCCAAACTGAACTTAATTGTCCATATAGACCCCTCATGAGCCTGAATCTCTTGACACAGATGCAAAGCACTCAATTCCTTGTAAGACTTCCCAGACTGCCTAACTTTAACCCATTGATTAGAAACATTCTTGTTCTGTTTCTGCTCTTTCTGCTCCCTCTGGTCTCCAAGCAATGGATTAGGATTATTACTTTCTTTATCTCCCTTAGAACTCATAGAATGAGCCACGCCTTTAATATTTTTCAACAATGCCGCTCCCCTTCTCTTGCTCATCCTCAAACTCTTGGAAAGATACGAATTTGCACTAAATTTTCTCACGGTATCATTGATGCAATTCACATTTTCCCTCCTCATTAGTTCCTTAACAACAGGGGAATGGCCAACAGATTTCTCAAACTCCTCCATTGTTAATTGCTTCCCCGTTTGCAAATCACTAAGTTTATTCCACATCCCATTTTCATTATACTCATTAACAATAAACTCTTTCCCAGTATCCAAATTCTTTATCAAGAAAAATGCACCTAATCTACCACTCGATAAAATCGACGCAAAATTCCCACTCCTACGAACAGAACGAACGCTATTACCTGACGAGTCCTTAGATGCCACCCTTACGGATTCTTGATACGGACATATCTTTGCATGCTGCAACAGCATCGTTGATGACGTTCTTGTCAATCTCTGCTTCGAGATCAAACCAATCATTTCCTCTTTTCTCTTTTTGTCTACGCATAAAGATTCAATATCCCCGTCTGATCTTGACCGTACGAGCACCACCGTCGTCTCCGGAGAATTTTCTTGCGTCGGAGAATTTTCTCTTTTTACCGGAGACTCTGAGTGTGTTTGTGTTATTGAATTCAAATTTGAATTGTGCTGTTTTATTTCTTCACTCACTTTGACACTATTATTATTATTATTATTTGACACGTCTGCAGGAGCTTGATGATGGGTATTAGTATTGTTACTGTTATTGATATGGTTGCCGCCAACTTTAAAGCTGAGAAGCTCTCTATCTCGAGACAATCCCATGTCTTGGAAGAGTCGCTTTCGCCGCTCGGTGATCGAACCGGGGGCCAGCATCCAGACGTCGTAATCCGGGGACATTGAACCGGGTGCTGAACTGGCGAAGTTTTGAAACTCCTTTTTAGTAGTATGATTATGAAGATGAGTAGCGGACGACACCGCGGAAGCAAACGACACTCGGGAGTCTTCGAAGTCTTCCTCGTCGTCGTCGGAAGATGCCAAGTCGAGAGGCACGGCGGTGGAGATTCGCTCGAAGGTTTCGAAGTATCGGTCGTCGTCGTCGTCGACGTCGGCGAGGCCGTCCCACGTCATTGTAAGCGTTCGCTTGCGTTCCATTTTACACGTTTGGGTGGCTGGATTTGATTTGGTTATTGATTTTTTATTATTAACATGAAAAGGATAAGGAAAACAGAAGAAAAAAAATGTTTTGTGAATTATTGTTTTATTTTTTTATTTTTTATGAATTTGTGTTTTTTGTTTTTGGAAGGAAGAGAGAAAAGCAAGGGGGCGGGCGGGTTTTTACCGTTATCTGTTTTTGTGTTTGAAGGGAAGAGAAACGGTCAACGGGGTCGTAGTTATTACATGCCTTCACGTCTTCGGTCGGGCAATTACTGAATCGGATGTGGTGTCCACATGAATTCACCACTCTCTTCTTGCCACGTTAATATTGCATGTAACTCTAGCGGGCCCACCATTATTCATGTTGTTATATTTTGGTTTCATACCAGCTCATGGGCCCAGCTAACATTTAGGCTTGGGCTGGGTCTACTCCAAAATCAATCACTAATGGATTTGTTTGATTATTCTTTTCATTATATTTTATTTCAAATTCTTCATAACGCATTTGCACGTTTTATTTTTTATTATTTTTAATATTTGAGGTCATTTAATTATCGATAGACAATAAGTTAAGTTGGATCGATAAAAGAAATATAAAATCCTATGAAGCATATCAGCGATTGTTATAATGCCTTTTAATGAATCTTCGTGGATCCACCTATGTACATGCCTTTGGTTTTAATTAAAAATAGCTTAAAATGCTAGTGGTGAGGACATTTGTGGACAAATTAGGTCGCAAGTGACTCTTCAACCATCCTTAATCTTGATGTTTCATGTAATTTTAGAAATGGCATTAATGAGAGATTTTTAAAATTGAAGATATGTAAAAGGATAAAATTTTACATGCATGAATGAATTGAAATAATCTTTTAATTAAGATATTGTCGAGTCTTGATATTTAAATTTTTTTTTATTGTCATCCTAAATATTATAAAATTTATACCAAAATTTATCAGATATTTTTTCCTCTTTGATTTTATAGAACCCATTTATACATAATGTTCGCTTCTATAATGATTTATGAATTTTTAAACTTAGTATGTATGTATTACTACAATTAACTTTAAAAACTCTTTATTTTAACGCACACCTATTGATGTGAGGTCTGTTTTGTAATTATAACCTATATATGCACATTTATATTCAGCTGTGGATGTCTGCATGAAATTTCAAGTGAACACGCGTCTTTATGCGGGGGTGAAACCACCTTAATGCATAGGGTGGCCAAGGCAAGTAGGCAACCGCTGAAATATTAGGTAAAAAGTAATTGTCAGCCCCACAGTACGAACTAACCAACCCCTAACTATGAAAAGTTTAATCTACTTAACTCTTCAAAAGTTAAGGCTTAACTTCTTCCTGTTTTTATTTATTTTGAGTTTATTTCATATATTTTAAAGATTTGAATATATAAAATTATTTTGTTTTTATTGTTCCTATTTTAAACATATTGCATACATAATTTAAACTTCAATTTTTTGTTACGAACTAGCCTCTGGCCAAGTGCATTTCAACAACCCCCAAATCAAAATTCTGGTTCCACTACAGATGGGTAGTCTAAAAAACTTTTATAAATATTGTAAAATCTTTTACAATGTTGTAAAAAGAATCATTGTCATAAAATTTTATGCAGATATTCGTAGTAAAATGTTGTCAGAGTACCATTTAACGATGACTATCTCTTCATTGTGGAATTCTTGAAACTAATGACTCAAGATTTTTGTTAATATTTTAGTTAGAATTACCTAAACTTATATAAATATAAATTGTATGTGCATGATACTTCGATTAACCTAAAAGAGTATTGAGATTAATTTTCTATAGCTTGTATAACATTTTTCCTTAGTTATTTGGAAATATAATAACTTTATTTGTGCAAAAATAATACTACTAAATCTCGAGAAGCATAGGTTTTAGATCCTCTTCGGTTCTGATACTCATATATGGCTCCTCAGATAGGAGACAATAGGTTAACAGTTCCCATAAATATTCATTGGCAATATCTTTTATATATTCCTATACATTCACCATTTGAAAGAACTCATCATGGAGGATGTTTGCTTCTCTTGGAAACCTAAGTTCATACATACAAAAATATAAGTGAAATCCTATAAGTAGAAAGGAGCTATAGGGATTTGGGCACAACAAAATTTGATATTCAAAAGCGCTCTCCCACACTAGAATTACCCTTTCACTTAAAATATATTGGGTAATAAGTAGCCCTCCTTAAATTCTTACTTTCAACAAATAATGACATAATTCTTCTATTTGTATGAATTAAAATAATATCGTATATTAATTATGGTGTTATAATGTTATTTGAAAAATATTGTTAATTTTTAACTTATGCTATAAAACCATATAATTTTTCAATTCAAATGTCAATATTTTTGTATAAAACGAGTCCTTAACCTTGATGGAAATGACTATAATAACATTGAGTGTTAAATTACCTACTCTTTGTAAAATTCTAATATTACAAATTAAGGTAAAATATTGGTCATAATAGGACCTACGAGTGCAGTTCCAACCTCAAATCTAATTTACAAGTTGAAATGACTACCATTCACAAGTATTTAACCATCAGCAAGAGACATGTTAGATATAAAAGGACAAGTTATTTTCTTACATATGAAAATAGTATAAGTAAAAACTCAAGTAACCTAGATGTTATTAACTTTAAACAAATAATAATGATACACATCTTAAATTTTTTTAATTTAAATAATATAACGTTCAGTTAATTGACAAGATAATAAAATTAATTCAATTAAATTTTTTGCCTTTCTTGCAAGGGGGTGATCTAGTAATTTTACCAAATGAAACCAAAAGTAAAACTACGCAAATTACCCACAACTACTGCTATTGCTGCACTCCTTGTTATTCTTCTGACAAATTCTCCGTAATGGAATCCAAGGAGAATACTAGTAATCACAGGACATTAAGAATACTAGTAATCACAGGACATTAAGAATAAAGTATAAATCAAATTTGAAGCTTTAATATATTATTAAGCTATGGAAAGACAGAAGCTTCATATTCGGTCTTATTAATTCCACATCTCACTTTGAGAACAAATTCCCTTCTTTAAAATTGAACATGAAGCTATGTAGCTAGCGTTAGCATAATAACACCTTGAGTACAAAAGAAGCTGAGTGCAGCAGCAATCTTTTTCTGGTCTGTACTTGACATTTGATCCTCTTTGTTTCTTTTTTTTTTTTCCACAACTTTAACTTTACACCATCACATCATAATGTCGTTAGACCAATATCCAGCAGATTATCATGAACATGCATTATGAATGCAATAGGATACAAGAATTTTAATTAATTAATTAATTATTAGCTATTAAAACCTGATTGATTAATTTTCGTCGTCTTCCTGATGTTGTTGATCATGAGGATGATGATCTCTTCGAGCTTTCTTGATCTTGCGGTGTAAATCATCAAGAATACGCTTGGGGAACAAAGAATTCACCTCTTGTGATAGATCAAGCCGTCGTCTGCGTACATTCGATGAAACTGACGGTGCTGATGATGACGAAGATGATAATTTTCTTTTCGTTGAAGTAGCAGTTATTAGAGGCGGCTTTGGTTTTCTTGGTGCAGATGGGCACTGTTTGATCCCTGGGATTTGATTATCCACTGCTGTTGGAGTCTTGAATCCTTCATCATCATCATCATCCGCCGCAGCATTGAATTCTCCCAGTCTTCTTGGCTTCTGCAGCTGACACGTGCCTTGTTTTATTGTGTCGCCACCACCGTCTTTAACAACTGCAGCACTTTCATCAGCTGACGATGTCGATGATGATTCCTGATCATTTGATAGGGCAGCTGCATCTGTAACGTCGTGGCTCTTGAGAATATCGAATTCCAGTACCCCATCTTGGTCATCATCTTTAAAGAGAAAAAGCTCCGAATTTGACATGCTAGCTATCACAAGAAAATTTTTGGTCGAATTCTGAGAACACGCATGAAAATAATGGCATGTGTGAATTAACTAAATCATCTCAAATCACCAATGTTTTTGTGTTTCTTTAGTGATTTCAGTGATGGAGTTTGAGAGAGAGAGGAGAAAAAAAGGAAGGAATTAAAACGGTTTTAACAGCTTGAGATGAGAGGAATGAATGAGAAGATTGATGATGTGTGCATCGGATCCTTCGCCAGGGCTTTGAAAGCCTCCTGCGCATTCATTCTCACTCACTCTCGTCTTTCCATCTCCTGAGAATTTAATTAACACTTATAGATTATAATAATAATAATAATAATAATAATAATAATAATAATAATATCTTTTGTTTTGGCATTTGCTTTTTTCTCTTTATTTCTTCTTCTGAAATTTTTGATATCATCTCTCCTATTCTCTCTACGAACTTTGATGCATCTATGCACGTGCTCTGCTTCATGGGGACCATTTTTTATTACCTCTCTAACATTATTTATTGCTTCTTTATCATCTCGTGATATTAAGAATGCCTCAGGCGACCTCTTTTTTTATTACTATTTTTTTTTTTTTTAATGTTACAAGTAAGCAACAAATTATTTGACTTTGAATTGTAAGTTTGCCAGCTCCAAAATTTTCTTTCTGAGTTTCATGTGCATCATTTTTCTTGTTCTTCATGGGCATTGACTTCAAGTTCAATCACGGGCATGCATCATCACATTAGTTGTCATTTCATTAATATCTAATTTTGAAGAAATTTTAGAATATTCGGCAGACGTGACATTAGTTGCATATTCAACAACTAAACATAATTTATCACATATTTATTTATTTTAAAAATCACCATATAAGTGATAATTATATAAAATTTAAATAATATATGTGGATAATTATTAAATGATTGTATTACCTGGGATGCATCGAAGACTTTATCTTAATTTTCCTGTCATATTTTAATTAATTAGCTATATTATAATTTTTGTGTATATAATTACTGCTAGATATGTATATATTAAAGCCAAACGGATGGCACAACTACAACAATATTATCAAAGCAAAATCACCAATGAAAAATCTACTCCCACTCCACTACTCACCGTCCAAAATCACCCAATCTTTATAGTTTTTGTTGTGTGCCTTAAAGAAATTTCATCAAAATGTGCTCGCTGCATTAATTGAAAATCAAAGCTACAAAACCAACTTGAACGGTAAGCTTATATCCTTTTAATAATTAGTTCTGAATGATATCAACCACTTCATCGTGAGACAAAATTGAAAGCAAAGAAAATTGAAGGATTTTGATTTTTATAATCACTTATAAGAGTAATAATAAATGATATTTATATTTATATAATATGTATGGTCCCTTGTGCAGAATTTCTTGCGGTGGATTGAGTAAGTGATACGCACCGTTTTTCTGGTATTAGTAGCTTTGGATTCCTCCACTGAAAATGGAAGCTGTTGAGATTTGGTAAGCTTCCAGATTCAACCAACTCCTCACGTCAGTCGCTTAATCCTCCGTTTATTAGTTAGTCTATCTTCGTTGATTCATTAATTAGCGAAATCAAAGGGCAAAAAAAAAAGAAACGTGAATTTACCGTGAGATGACATATTGACGAGACGAGAAACGTGAATCATACTTTGAGTACAAAGCGGGGAACCGAAGTTAGCAGAGGGTGCATGGTTTTCATCATCAAAAAGCCAAGGCAACTTTATAAACCATGCCACGCGCTATCTTAAACGCGTGAACGACACGTACTAATCGTTGGTGCTGGCGGGGGCGTGAAATGGACGTTTGCTTCATTAGAATGGCAAACGAGGTGAAGAAGCTTTTTCTGGCTTTTTAGATTAAGTACAAATCGAGTAATTAATTAGTCAAATTTTTTTATTTGTATAATGAGAAAATTAGTGGGAGGAACAGTTGAAACACACACACACAAGCTGGCAGAGTCTCATGCGGGCATAATTGCAAATTGATACACGAAGTTCGTGGCTTTGGTGCCATTGACAAGCATCATGTCAAATAGATCCCGTGTCTCGTAATCACGAATCATCTATGATCAATTCCTCACAATTTCAACTCTTTCCATCTGTTAGCCCCACAAATCTCCACTAGACTTTGGGTTACTCTCATAATTACATTTTAACAAGGCTGCAAATTTGTACCATTGTTGTTCATTGCAACTGTGTGGAGACTAGAGATTGGGTTTAGATTATCTTGATTTTGATATGCTACTAGGGTATTCCTATCAAACAAATTTTCCTCAGGCTTGATCGAATATTTTCAATTTTTTTAAAACTGGTTACTGGTGTTTGAATTCCAAGAAACTAGGGTTAAAAAATTAATTTAAATTGCGCTCATTATTACTTTTTTTAAACTTTTTTTTTTTAAATATCTTCTTATCAATTTTTTATTTTTTAATTAATTAGCACAATTTTAAGAATTCAAAGAAAATGATAGCGTTTGAGTGAATAAGCTCTTCAATCCGAACAATAAATGGTGATTCTGTATGCAATACTAATATCAATATAGAATCCATTTCACACGTTATATAGGAAAAAAAATGAAATTGATTATTTAATTTATAAGTAATTACGCGCACAAGACATATAATCAAGTAATTTTTTTTTTTCTAAGAGTTTGTCATCAGTCAGTGATTTATCTTAGTCAAATATAAGGTTGGTCAAATGAATGAATAAGTTTACTCTTGCTTAATCTATTTTATGGCACCTGAGAGATTTAGAGTCTTGTTCAAGCAAGTCTCAATTAGCACAAATATATTTTTAATGGAGGAGAAGAAAGAAATTTGAATATTTACTCAATAAATATCACTACAAGAAAATTAATAATTTATTACAAAAAATTTAGTCACTAAAGATAATAAAATAACCATCTTATATTTTTTATGATGAAAAAATAAATCGTCATATGTTAGTTGTTAAAAGATTATCTTAAAAGATTCTAGCGACTAAAATTATTTTCATCATGTTAAAAATATATTTTTATGACAAAAATTATTGTATTAAAATTAAGTTAAAATTATCACAAATGATATTTAAAATGGTCAAATTAGAGATTCAAAAATGCCCACAATCCAAGTGGTTATTGACATAAAAGTTTTGTTCAAAAGACGGCACTCTTGAGCGGTAACTTACTAACTCCTTTATGTGAAAAAATCATATCATATAAATTGTAGAAACATAATAATGCATGTTAATTTCTAGTCTTGGCCGACATGTACAGAATACACGGCATGTATGCTCTTGTATTAATAAGTATAATTTACACACGTCTCTCTCGATCGATGGCTATGCTGCCAAGTTATTGAGTCTTGACTATTTAACTCTTGGCTTACACTAATATGGGACATCCACTCTATAGCCCGGTGAGCATGCAAAAATTTCTCATCGATCAAGATCAGTACGTATATACATATAATGATCAATCATGCGAACAAAATCTTAACATTATTTGATTAGAAATTAACTAATCCCCGTAGAGATTAAATTATCCATGCCCTGTATCAAATTGCAAATTTGCAACCCACGTGTATGTACGTATCAAAAATGGGGATCTGGGACCAGATACTCTCTCTATTACTTTCTAGTAATATTGATTCCTTCACTTTTGTAAGATGACTTATAACTTAGCCAAAAACTTAAAAAGAAAAGTTTCTTAAGGGTACAAGGTCATTCGTCTCATGATTCATGCAAGCATGTTTTCCACTATCTTGTGTCCTCCCTTTGTTGGTGACTTTGTTTTTCTCAAGGAAATAAGCCCCACAGCATTTTTGATACGCTACTGATTTTTTTACCTGTCTGCGGCTGCCCTTTTATTCTCTTTTATACTTTTTTATATATCATCATGATTTCTTGTAGTATTTCTATCAATGATTTTTATCTGTCACAATAATGTATCCTCGTAGTCTGAAAGTCAGAATTGATCATGTGACACTTTGATATATATATATATATATATGAAGATTTTCCCCTGATTGAAATTTTTCATACATAAAAAATCACTATTGATTGGTAGCAACACCTTAATCATTAAGATTTTCAGAATTTAAGTTAAGAAAAAATTCATACATGTCCGATCATGTGGGTCAACTTAAAAAGTAAGTGAGGAAGTTGGTTTATCATCACAATCAATTACCTCATGTCACATTTACGCAAATGATCGAATTTTAAATTTTACTGATTAATACTAAACACACTTTGAGAAATCCTGCATGATATAAAACAGGGGTATAACTTTGCGCAATGGAGGAGTATAAGTGTACAAACATAACAAAACACATAGAATCTTTTATAATTGCCGTCAAATTAAAGGATAAGATCGTTTATCGTGCCCACTTCTTAAAAATGCCCAATAGATCGTGCGGGTGAATAATGTTATACATTTTAAATTTTTTATCTTAAATAATCATTCAAAATGACGTAGTATTCATCAATTAATTTTACTAACCAATTAATAAATAACACATCATTTAATATATTTATTTAAGATAAAAAAATGTGAGATGTGCAATATTATTATATGCAGGACAGCTCATGTCCGTATAACTGACATGGCACGACTATTGATGGGCCATGTCGGGCCCAACTTTTCAGTCCGTGGTCGTGGCATAACCAATCTATTAAGAGCCCATTTGTGTTAGCCTACAGGACCACACTTATTTTTTTAAATATGTTTTTGTCTTTTTTGTTTTGTTATAGAGAAATAAAAATTAAATTTGAAATTTTAATTTTAATTTTTTAATTTCACATTTATTTCTTTTAAATTAGTGAAATTCTCACATAGTCTCATTGATAAATGTTTTGAAGGATTTGAATAATAATAATTATCTAAACTTTAAAGAATAAATAGAAATATTGTTTAATTATAAAAACAAACAAAATTTACTCAATTAAATTTAAATAAGCATTATGTGAGAGACAAATGATACAAAAATTCATTTTATGAAATGAAAAGCTGCAAATTATAAATAAAATAAAATACAACATAATTTATATCATTATAATTTACAGTACATCCCAACTAGGTTGTCATACATTGAATTATCTATCATTTACATATTACAACCATTTGTTATCATCATCAACTTCAACAATATCCAGAAATGTATTCACTAGATTTTATTATGCTATTAGATTAGAATTAAATTTAGATTATTAATGGAATTTAATGATATGATGTTTTTATTTTCTTACTCTTATAAAAGTTAGTATGTTTTTACTTCTTATTTGCTCTATTATAAAAAATAATAATAATAATAACGACAGATTGAAAAAAAAAAATTCCACCTAGTAAATGCCTATAATAGAGTTATTTCCATTACGAGAAGATCTAGGATCTTACTTGAGTTAAGAGACTCATCATGAAGCTATGATTATAAAATTGGCCACCCATGCCAAAGCACCCACCCAATGTCACGTTGTTATGGATTTTACGACCCTGAAGAATCAGACATAAAGTTCATGACTTTATTAACTTGAATTTAGATCTCTTTATCTCTTTTTTCTTTCTTTAATATAAATTAAATTAAACTCGTTTCAACCTTAACACGGACCGATTGTATTTGCATCTTAGAATCTGACATTTTTCTTAAAAAAATATTATTTTATAAAATTGTTCTCACATTGTTAGCGAATGTGTCCATTTCAAGGGATGCATGATGAATGTTTGGTTTGGATACGTGATACCCAAAAGCCGTCCAAATTTATTATTCAATCGGTCATTCATGTTCATATATTTTTTAAAAATTAATTTCTGTATATATTTTGCTTTAGACGTGCTAAAAGTATTCTTAAAATTGGCTTTTGGGTTATTTATCATGTTATTAATATATCATTTATGCTGTATGCTCCATATAGACAGTAGTTGTAATACTGGTTTATATATATATATATATATATATATATATATTTCATAATGTATCGATTAAGCGATTACCTAAATATGAACTTGGCCGCAATTATACTATTAACAATCATACCCTTCAATTTTTCTTTTAGTTGTTAGTCTAACGTTAATCTTCCTTCCATCCATGTGAACAGGGTCTAAAAAACATATTGATTGTAACACAAGAAATTTTAATAACTCCATCGGCTAGCACCAACTATCATCTACCCTTCAATAATAAGCAAATTGAGTGAACGTAACATTAATATTCTAAATTAAGGGATAACGAAATATTAAAAATAATAATTAAGTATGTTCAATTTTCTCATGGCTTATTTCGATTTACAAGTAAATCTAATAGTAGATAACTTATTTTGCTTTAATGGTGCATTTACTTCCCAACTTAGAGAATTGAAATAAAACATATGTTTACTTGTTAAATAAAAGGAAGAATGAGAATCATTTGAGTGGGTCTTACACTAAATTGAGAATAGGAATGAGAGTATGATTTTCAAGGAGGTTTACATTTCAGAATTGCCTAAAATGCCTCCACCCAAATTTCATTGTTATAATTTTGTCTTTTATTCAAATGTTTAAAAAAATACAAAAAAATAATTAAAAATACAACAACCTGAAATCCAGAATCTATTTCATCTAGCAATCAATGTTACCTTAGCATAAATCGGAACAACGTGTGTCTCATTCCATCACGCAACATTGGTGGTGTTTTTCAAGTGTTGATTTGAAGATGAAGAATAGACAAAGGAGAAGAAGAAAATGAAGAAGAGAAATATAAAAAATAAAAACAAAAAAGAAACAACTGAAGAAAAAAAAATAGAAGAACAAACGAAGAAGAAGAGGAGAAAAAGAAAAAAGACAGAGAAAATAATATTGTTGTTGTTGTTGTTACGGTTAACAATCAATTTTTTAAACAATAACTATCACAATTAATATAATAAATAATAAAATTAATGGCAATGATAAAAGTAAGGGCATTTTAATAATTTATAATAATATATTCTGATTCTTTAGATAAAACAAATATATCAATAAGAATACAATTCATTCTAATTTCGTTTTCCACAACTTAAGTAAACAAGTTACAATTTAAATGTTTTAAGAGAGGAGAGAGATATGACAAACCCAGAAGATGGAGGCAAATAAATCGAATTTAGTGAGGTCCAAGTGAAATTGGTGTGTAAAAATAACTTATTTTAATTTTTATTCTTATCTATTCTAATTATTAATTAATAAACACCATAAATGGATAGATTTAAATGTTATGGTGGAGAATTAGTTTTGCAGGTAAATCCAATCACAAATAGTCCATTTACTTCATGTCAAGGGGGATTTCGCACCAAAACCTTCAGGTCAAACCTGTTTTGATACCATAATAAAAAATATTTGATCTAAAAATTTAAGTTGATGGTACCAGGATGTTGTTTGAGCTTATATTTCATAAAGTTAGGGGACCAAATGAGCAATAATGAATATTTTAATCATTTCACTTTTCATTAATTTCTATTAGAGTTAATTTTAGATTACTCCCATAATTTGTTTATATTTATCCCTAAAATACCATTTCGATGAAATCCAAAAATAATTTATAGAATCAATTATATGATTTGATTTGTCTAGATTTATTTATTTGTTTTTATTATCTCTAAATTTTTATAAATATCAACTTATTCTTTTTTTTAAAGAAAATAAAAAATTTTCATCAATTCATTTTCATTTTTTCTTTATTTTTTAAACTAAAATGAGATAAATTGAATTAATTATCATTTCACAATAGGATAATCTGAAATTTACCCTTACACAATTAAGTTATTATTAATTCCTAGTTTAACTTATTAACTTGGTCAATAGTTTTGTTTAGTAGAATATTCTACCAGTTTAGGTGGGTGCTTGGGATGACAAATTGCTTATGTATGCATTAATTTTATTTGAACTTCACAAATGAAAATTACCGAATTAAACTCATTGTTTAAGCTTATTCATGTTGAATTCAGTTTAAGTCATATGAATAAATTGAGTTCATGTTCAATTTACTATTGAACTATGTAGTTTAATAAAATTAGTATTTAATTAATTATAAAATTATATAATTTAATAGTGTACGGTATAAAAAAAAAAAACACATCCACACATAAAAATTTATATTGATAACAAATTATAAATTTCAAAATATAATCATTATGTTATTCCATCAAATTTATTAATTTTTTTATATTGATAATATAATCGGACAACTAATATTATATAAGATGTTTACAACTGTTAATACAACAGACAGCTACTGCAACTATTAATTTAATTCTATAAAATATTATTCAGATTACCTATCTTTATTAATATTTAAAAATTCAAAAGGATTTTCGTTCAAATATTCTCGAGGAAACTGAGTCCCGAGATTCGAACCGTGCTCCGGCGGAGAGTGGCATCTAATTTATTTGTTACTTTTTAATTAATTACCCGCTTAAAATGTACAGCAATGATTTGGCGTGCAGTAAGTACGGAGCGCACCAACTAAATAATTTCCACCACCTGCAAACGGGACTCTTGAGTAAATATTTATAAAAACCAAGCACAAAACCGTCATATAAAAAAAAGAAAAAAAAAGCCCTACAAAAGCTGCGGAAAGCAAACGGACAGCTGGATTCACTACGGCCGCCAGATCAGATTGACTCGTCGTGTGGACCGTAAATTCAGTACTTAAAACGACAACCAAATGGCATTTACTTTGCATTTGACACGCATTTCATTTGGCCTTGTCCATTTTTGTATTTTGTGTTTTATTTTTGTTGCCAATTCAAACCCAACGCAAGGCTGTGGCCTGTGAGAGCTGCGCGGGTAAGCTGAGACCATCTCAAAGAACGTGAAATCTAGGGTTTCGATAAGGTATATTCTTTGTTCGCTCATTATCTGCTCCGATTTTCAAATTTAATGCGTATTTTAATTTTGTTTTTATCGTTTTTTCTTCAATTTATGCTGCCACATTGTGGAATTGTTTCCATTTGTATTTTTTAAAAATCAATTTTTTTGCCTGCTAGCGCAGTGATTTGAAGTTATTCTTTTCGAGATTGATTGTATTGATTTTTTTTTTAAATTATTTTTTTTTGTTGCCTCTGGCACTGCTAGCCATTTTACCAGAAATTTATGCAAATGGATAGTTTTGATTTGAGTTGCTTTGTTTTCGGTCCTTTGGTTTAATTGTTTATCACTGTTATTTTTGCTGAGGTTAATCTATTTACAGGTCAACAAGATTTTTGTGATTGAATGCCACGTATGGGTATATGAAAATTCTATCCCATAGCGGTAGTCAGTTTGATTTGCTAACTGATCTAAATTGGGAAGTGGGTAATTTAACGCTTAATGTAGAATCTTGGTTTGCATTACAATTGCAAGGTGCAGTGTGTGAGAAGTTCTATTTAAGTGTATCTTTCCAAGTTATGCCATAGATTTTGCACCTACGTAGAATTTGGGCTGTAATTGCTGTTACAATGGTCGACGCTCTCGTTGTGTGATTTTTAGTTATACATTTTCATGGAGGTTTGTAACATATTATAGCTTTTCATGGTTTGCCCGTGGAATGATTGGTGGCATTGCCAGATATTAGCTCATTAAGGAAACTAGTATTATGATAGTTAATGACAGAATGCTTCTTTCAGTCATTGCTGTAAATGTAATTGATCCATGTATGTGTTTTTCATGAATACAACTTAATTCCAAATGTTTACAGTTTATTCTCTAGCAGTCGGTAGAAGATGGCAGATACCGAGGATATTCAACCTCTTGTCTGCGACAATGGAACAGGAATGGTTAAGGTATGAGACAGTGTTCTTTGTCCATGAGAAATAGATACAGAATATCAATCCTTAAGCTAAGTTGTTATAACTCCTACCTTATGATATGGTTTTAAATGCTGTTGCTGAATGTTATTATAGAATTTTGACTGATATAATTCGAAAACTGTTGTTAGGCTGGATTTGCTGGAGATGATGCTCCAAGGGCTGTGTTTCCTAGCATTGTTGGTCGGCCTCGTCATACTGGAGTCATGGTTGGCATGGGGCAGAAAGATGCATATGTTGGTGATGAAGCTCAGTCTAAGCGTGGTATTTTGACTTTGAAGTATCCAATTGAGCATGGAATTGTTAGCAATTGGGATGATATGGAGAAAATTTGGCATCACACTTTTTACAATGAACTTCGCGTTGCTCCAGAAGAGCATCCAATTCTCCTTACTGAAGCACCGCTCAACCCAAAGGCCAATCGTGAGAAGATGACCCAGATCATGTTCGAAACTTTCAATGCTCCAGCTATGTATGTTGCCATCCAGGCTGTTCTTTCACTCTATGCCAGTGGTCGTACTACTGGTAAGTTGTTTAATTAATTTTTACAAATTTTTTTGTTGTTTAATTTAGTATTTTGGACTTGAGTGTAATTTCAAAATCACCTGATCTTTCAACTAATATGGTTTGTTCATGAAGAAGCTAAGTCGTCAATTAGGAAACTTTCTCCTTCCTTTTCTTTTTATTTGATTGTCAGTCATCATAAAGCTTAATTGCTTCTGAATTGGGTTCTTCTTTCTTTTTCTATTTACCTTTTCCCTGTTAGTAGTTTTAATTGTGGTCAATGCCTTAACTGAACTTTGCCTTCTGTATCTTAAATATTTGGTGTTAGTAGAATAGCATTTTGCGGTTGTTTTGGAGAGATTTTGTGATAATTAGATAAAAAATTTGAGTTATGAAATGAATGTGGTCTAAGGAGAAAAAGACCACTGTTTTCCTTTTAGATTATTCAATATAGTATGTGAATTTATACACAATTTTTTAATGTAATTTGGGATGTTTTGCTTGTTTGGCTTTAAATTATATTTTAATTGTTCTCTGATCCTGATTAATTTCTGTGGAAATGATGACAATCTGTGTTCAATGCTCAATCCTGCAGGTATTGTGCTTGACTCTGGAGATGGTGTCAGCCACACAGTCCCAATCTATGAGGGGTATGCTCTTCCACATGCAATCTTGCGTCTTGACCTTGCAGGTCGTGATCTCACTGATGCCTTGATGAAAATCTTGACTGAGCGTGGCTACTCATTTACCACTACAGCCGAACGTGAAATTGTGAGGGATATGAAGGAGAAATTGGCATACATTGCCCTTGATTATGAACAAGAATTAGAAACCGCCAAGACCAGCTCTGCTGTTGAAAAGAGCTATGAGTTACCAGATGGTCAAGTGATCACCATAGGTGCCGAGCGGTTTAGATGCCCAGAAGTCCTTTTCCAACCATCAATGATCGGAATGGAGTCTGCTGGTATTCATGAAACAACTTACAACTCCATAATGAAATGTGATGTTGATATTAGGAAGGATCTATATGGGAACATTGTACTTAGCGGCGGTTCCACCATGTTCCCTGGTATTGCTGATAGAATGAGCAAAGAAATCAGTGCATTGGCACCAAGCAGCATGAAGATTAAGGTGGTTGCTCCTCCTGAGAGGAAATATAGTGTCTGGATCGGAGGATCCATTTTGGCATCCCTCAGCACTTTCCAGCAAGTATGTTTTTCTTTCTTTCTTTGATTTTAAATGCTTAAGATTAATTGGTGATTTCATTATTTCTTTCAAGAAAGTTCCTTATGGGAGCACTTCTAATTTCATTTTGAGTGCAGATGTGGATTGCTAAATCTGAGTATGATGAGTCTGGCCCTTCAATAGTGCACAGGAAATGCTTCTGATCGCGAGCAAACATGGACTGGAGCATGGTGCTATTTTAAAACCAAAATGCTGCTTGCATTTTCATTCATTTTATTGCCTTTCTTTGGCATTCTTCATTTCAACTTGTGGACAACAACCTTGAAAGAATGCAGTCCTTGCTGTACTATTTCTAAATTTTTATCACTTTTTTGCAGTAGTGATAAATTGTTACCCATCCAGTATTATGGGAAATGTTAATTCTGTCTTTATTTTTTCTTCCCACTGTTTACTTTATTGAAGCTCTACTGGATTTATAAGTAGTTCTTTTCTTTAAAATGTGTTATCTTTGTGCCTCTACATCTAGTTGCTGTGACAGCTAATTAGGCCATAATAGACAGATGATGATATGGCTAAATAGGCCGCAAAATTAGCTGATCTCATCCTTTGTTGATGATGATTTGATCCCTCATTAGACTAATAGGCCTAACAGTTCATTGATCGAGAAAAATGTTCATTTTACATATGTATTTGTAGTGTCTTATCACATTGCAAAACGCATAATTTTCTTCATCTAACATACGGAGCGGATTGTTTATGTAATCAATGAAACTCATTGATGTGTGTAGGAATGACAAAATGGCAAGACCTGAAAAAATTTGGGTCAGGACCCGAGTTTTAGAGGTTAAGAGTTAGAGTTCAAGATATAAGGGCTAAACTTATTCGGACTAGGGCTAGGGTCTTACCAAGAAGCCCTGATCAGATCCTTGGGCTTGAAAATTAATCAAACAAAAAACACAGTACTCAATCACACACACAAAATACACAAACAAATCAAATCCTAATCCCTCAGCTCTTTTCCATACTCATCTCTCTCTGTCTGAACTATCACTTTCACCTCCAAAATAATCGTCACCCACTGATGTCAATCAACCAGGCACCCACATTGCCACACCGACGCCGCATTGCATGAGGGAAAGAGAGAGGAGTCTTGAGCCACTTTGCTGAACTTGCGTTGTTCCAATCAATTGTTGCTACTGTGTGAATCTGTTAAATAAGTTTATATTCACTAAATCATGTAAGCTATATTTATTATGGAAAAAAAAATGTAACTATGAAATAAAAATTAATAATATGTAATAAATATAATTTTTAAATAATATTAAAATTATTAAAGATATAATATATTTTTTATCGTATAAGTGAAAAGTCACATCAATATAACTTTTAATCTACAGCAGTTAGTGTTTAATAAATACTTTAATATTGTAACTTAACAACCATATCTACCAAACTTCAATTCTAAATAAACCTTAAGTTCAATTCACTTTGTACATTAAACTCAATTTTGGGACCCATGGCATCATTCTAAAAGCTATAACTTAAGAAGGTACTAATTTTTTTCTATTATTTTTCAATTAAAAAGGCTTTACTATCAGGTACTTGATGTTAGAAATAAAAACCTACATCTTTATTTTTATTATTTTAATACTTGGGTAGTTATTTGCAAATTGCTTAAATTGGGTTAAATATTATATATACCAGCCACCTACCATGTATTATGAAAAAATGGAAAAAAAAATGAGCGGCTCATGAAAATCCCGACCCTTCATTGGGTGAAGTTGGTTGTGAGCTTTTTAAAGATTAGGGTCTTCATTTTAGTAAGAGGATGGGGTTAGGGCTTGGTACTTAAAAATGGTTAATTTGATTGTGAAATAATTATATATGTTTTTAGCTCAAGCCGCAATGAAGAAATGATTAATGATGTCGTTTTGTTTATTCACCCAGTCATCTTACTCCCAGTCTCTCTATATGTGCAAAAAATATCATATAATTGCACAAGTTATGGATTTTCTAGTTGAGTATGTTCTCAATCGATCTTCTGAGTTAGCTTCAATTCAAATTTTGTCTTGGAGGGGTGAATTGAAAACATAATACAATTTTGAAAATTCCAGATGGGGGCAGTTTCAAAACTTTTTAAATCATTAGGAAGGAACATTTCCAAGAACTCTACGATAAAAAGGCATGCAATGATAGTATACAGAGAAGGGTTATTTCCGTCTGCCCCCAAATGTTTTGACATTTTCAGTTGTACACCCAATTATTTCAACTACTTCCTCCGTGCACCCAAAACCGCCAATTCTGATGTTAGATGTATTGGTGCCGCCTGAAAATGTTTGAATTAACAATATTGACCATTAATTTGAATTTAAATCAGTTTATTTTATTAATTTATTAAACTACAGAAAAACCAGCATATTGAATTGAAATATCTATACCGAAATATCCCCATACAACTTGGAAAAATTTACTATAACGATAGTGTTATCTTTTGATTTTTTTAAAAAAATATTTAAACTTAAACACATTATCCAGAAGCTGAAAGAAGAAATTAGAGACAACAAAATAGTAATTTATTGGTAAAATATACCAAATGAAATAAATGGTAAAATTCAGAACAAAATTCTATTAAAAAATAATTCTAATTCAGAATAAAAAAACCATTAATCAAATTAGCTAATGATATTAAACCAATTTCATTACAACATTCAATTCAAAATAAATATCTAAGAAAATTCATCAAAATAAACAAAATCCAATCAACGAAAACCCTAAATTAAAAATGCCATAACCTAAAATAAATATAGAGCGGCGAAGATGGTGACAGCTTAAGGCGGTGGCGCTGGTGATTTTGCAGTGGCGAAAGTGATGATTCCCCTTAATTGACATTGTAGGTTTGACCATGCAATATCATTTCGAGTATGTTTGGAACTGATATTGGGCAGTTATAACTTAAAAGGTACAGCACTAAATATTTGATAAACACTATTTGTTGTAGCTTAAAAGTTATGTTAATATGATTTTTTACTTATATGATGAAAAATCTATTATATCTTTAATAATTTTATCAAAATTATTATTTTAAAATTATATTTACTATATATTATTAATTTTTATTTTATAATTATAACTTTTTTTTCATAGCAGTTATAATTTAAAAATTACAGCACTTTAATACCAAACATACCCTTAGTTATTGCTATTGCTAGCTCCAAGTGGTCCCATTATTGAAAAGCTAAAGCCACCGTATACCAAATCACCGCATCGAAATTTTCAAGATTAGACTTCAATAAATTTCATAAGAGTACTTAGGATAATACACGTTCTATTGTCTGAAATTGCAAGGGATTCGATCCTTACTTTTTATTTTGGTCTAATACCAAATATTACAGACATAAACAATCTGCAACTTAAAAACAAAATAAAAAGAAACAAAATAACATAAACAAGTTAATTAAAAAAAACTTAAACTTTTAATTAATAATCACAAAACACCTCAAAAAATGAAATAGAGAATACAAATATTTATGATAAAAAATTAAATAAAAATACATAAAGTAAATGATAGATTAGATAGGATTATTCCGAAGAAACTCAGATATCCAAAAAGTATTAGTCATTTAAAAAATCAATAAACTCCTAATATAATTTAAGTTGTAGTAAAATTTTTAATTATGAATAGAGATATTTATATAGAATATCTTAATCCAACTATCCCCTAAAAATAAGTAATTAACTAACCAAAGTCCCCACAAATAACTCTCACAAACAGCTATCCTATACTACTACTAGATACTATTTTATAATATTCAAATAATTAATACAAATAAAAAAATATTTAATCAAATGATCGTAATAAAAGAGGAATGAAAAAAGGAAGAAAACATAAAAAGAGATGGAGATAGAAAGAAAATGAAAGAAAGTTGACAATCATTTTTTGGATAGGAATATTTGAACCTACTAAATTTTTTTATATTTAGTTTTAAAAAAATTAATTATTACAAATTTAAAAATTTTAAAAATCTCAAAATTACTTTTCACTGATCTCTCTCTCTCTCTATATTATAATTATATATTTTCTCTACTCTCATTTATTACAAACTAAATACTCAATTTCACTTTCTTTTAAATTCATTTTTGTTTGTTTTTCTTAGTATATTATGATTTTTTTATATTTTTATATATAAGAATTTTTGTAACAAATAATTAATTTCTTAATATTCATTAACTTTCATGGTTGATAATAATTTATTGATATTCATTTTTACATAAATGATTTTATTCATGTTATTTAATCATATCAATTATTTGTAGTTAAAAAATATATTTTGATGAATTAATGTTAATTTGTGAAATAGAAAAGAGAAAGAGAAGAAATAGTAGATTAAATAATTTTTTATGTAATAAAATATTTAATTAAAAGAAGTATAGAGAGAAAAATTAGTAGGTTCAAATAACCTAACCCCTATTTTTTTAATTTATTTGAATTTTGTATAAAAAGACCGTTCTGCTCTTTCGACCGTCAACTTAGCAGCGGATTTGACGGCTTTGGGTGGGAGGTGGAAGCAATCTAAACAATTGGGGAGCAGGCGGAAAATGTCAAAACATTTGGGGCAAGACGGAAATAACCCTACAGAAAAATCACCACCGTGGGTGCTACATTAAAACCCTTCGATTAAAAACCCTCGCGTGTTTGACGGTTGATGTCGTTAATTCGAATGGAGTTACGATTCAATGCTGCAAAAACAAATCATCGCTAATATCAGCAGAAAGAACGTCACAGATCGATTCATTGCTGCAGATTGAAGTCAATTTCTCAACGTTGGTTTTCGATTGTCAAGCTTTTTTGACGGAGCGAGAGATATGGGTAGAATAGCAGTGGCAGCAATTGTGAGCTTTTGGGTCATTCCAATTTCAATGCTTGTTAATCGAATTGTTCCCGAACCGTACATGGTAATAATGGAAACCCCTTTTGGTTAATGTTTATGTGAAGTTGTGCCAAAATCTTGCTGCTTCAATGCTTAGTGATAATGTGCAGGATGAGATATTTCATGTGCCTCAAGCTCAGCAGTACTGCAAAGGCAATTTCAAGAGTTGGGATCCCATGATCACCACCCCACCGGGCCTGTATGCTCTCTGTCTCTTTCGATTTTCATTTCCTTTTTCTCTCTATGATGATTTTTTTGTTCACCATCTGATTTTTAGTGTCAATGTTACAAAATGGAATTATATGTTTTCGTGCTTTATTACAACATTTTTACTTGAATGCTGTTGGTTGATTTGTGGAATAATACATAAATGAAGGTATTTTGGGTTGAATTGGGGCAGTTGCAACAATTGAAAGATATACTTCTTTTATCATGCTCTGAGTATTTTCTCCGATTCTCTATTGAAATACATTGTAGGGTCTGCTTTAATTGTTTGTAAGTTTTGGAATGCAACTTAAAACCTCATTAGAGTAATATATTTTTAAGGAAGTTGATTTATGCAGTTTACAACTTTTGCAGGTACTATCTTTCACTTGCCTATGTTGCTTCTTTGTTTCCAGCCATGTTCGCTGTAAAAACAGTCTCCTTTTTTGATGTTTGCTCTACTACAGTTCTTCGCTCTACAAATGGTGTCTTGGCAGTATTGTGCAGCCTTATTTTATATGAAATAATCACCTATCTGAGACCAGCTTTTGATGATAGAAAAGCAACACTTCAGGCTGTGGTCCTAGCCTTGTATCCCCTCCATTGGTTCTTCTCTTTTCTTTACTATACAGATGTTGCATCACTTACCGCCGTGCTTGCAATGTACCTTGCATGTTTGAAGCGGAAATACCTGTTTAGTGCATTGGTAAGAGTTCAATTCGACTATCTAGTTCATATTTTCAATATAGTTCTAATTTTTCTGATTTTTTTTTTCAACTAGTCATGCAGACAAGTAATTTTCATTATTTCTCTCCTCAATCTGTATATCTTCTGGTATCTTCTATTGAAACATTTGTAGGGGAAACTTAAAACAAACTTAATTGGAAAACCTTCGCCTGAAAACCTTGGATACATCTCAATGTTTTGGTCCTTTCTTTAGCGATCATCGAGCCTCATCATGGACTGATTTTCAACTCTGTTGGAGACCTTTTTTTTTTTTTAAAGTGATGCCATAAAGGTTCACTTGTTGTTTGGATTCCTAAAAGTTGTGGTGATGCTTCATCAGTCATCTCCATATTTGCATCTTGCTGAGTTAAGATATATCATGAAATGTTAAAAACACTCTTAACATTTGTTTTGTTATTTTGTTTTATGACAAGTTGACATCAAAACATAAATGCTACTTTTCCTTTTAAGCGAAATTCCAAAACCAGAAGTGTTTGATTTCTTAAGTTGCTTTTTCGACGGTAACCAATAAACTATTAAGAACACTTAAGTGAAACTGTTTCTCAGGGATTTCCAGAATGGGAAAATTTGTTTCTCGGGGATAGGACAAATATGTTGTTTGTTTGGATACCAGGGAACAGAAAAGTGTGTTGCTTAAAGCTTCTAGAGTCCTTGAATGAGTACTTTGACAAATTGGGGGGAGAAATTGATTTTCTTATTCTTTTGATATGCAAGTGTTGAATTGTCTTCTGGTTTCTAATCAGCTTGGCGCGTTCGCAGTTCTCATTCGTCAAACAAATATAATATGGATGATTTTTGTTGCATGTATCGGGGTCATAAATATTACTCTAGCCCATAGAAGAATTGGTGTGAAAGTGAATGAAAATCATGTGTCAGTCAGGAAAAACGATTTCCTAACTTCCACCAGTAGCATCAGTGTGGGCTCAAACTTGAGAAAAAGAAAGTCTGGCAAGGCTGTAGACAATACTATCCCCAGTACAAGTAGCTTTTGGGCAACTCAAACATCAGGTTCTGTTTCATATGTTTGATTAAATTTTGCTAGTTTTGTAATTTTTGAAACCTTGTTTCAGTTTACAGTTTTTGCATTGACATTTCAAGCTCTCTATATCCTAGGATGTTAGTAAATTAGCTAGCTAACTTGGAAGTTTCTCAAATTTGGTTTCTCTTAGCTCATCATTGATTAATTTTGTTTGTTTGAGATGCGTATAAATATGTCTTTGTGCTGTTATCATGCAGGGCTTCTTGGTGAGATTCAGGCTATTATTTTGACTTCATGGCATATGAAGTGGGGGATTTTGGTCTCATTTAGCCCTTTCCTTTTGGCATTGGTGGCCTTTATTACTTTTGTGCTCTGGAATGGAAGTGTAGTTCTTGGTACCAATTATCTAGTCATGCTCTTTTTCAGCCAGTACTAGGTCTCTTTATTTTGTTGTGTTTTATTAACTTCTTGCCATTTCCCAAATATTGCAGGTGCAAAAGAAGCTCATGCTGTTTCTCCACATTTTGCACAGATAATGTATGTCAGTCTCTTTTCTGTTCTTTTGTCACCTCCTCTGCACATTACCTTTGGTCAAGTAGCAACTTTGCTTCAGTCATTCTGGAAGAACAGGCCTCTTAGTTTCTTTCAATGGCTCTTTGCCTTCACTGTTGGACTCTTCGCTGTGCACTTTTTCAGGTCAGTTCTGCTAATTGAGTGCAGAGCAAATTGTCTTTTTAATTAGTTTGCCAAAACTATTAAATTTTTTTTTGTTTTGTGCACTGAATTGTTAGAATTGGTTCGAAACTCCTATGCATTAATTGTGTTTGAGATGTAATCCAGATATAACACAAGTTTCCATTTCCTTCCCATCCTAATGTGTTTATATTCCTTTTCTTTCAGTAAATTTCCATTATAAAGTTTAAACTTTTGATTATGTGATGCATGTACTGTTATGTTTGGAACTTTTGTTATTGTTTAATCACATAGTTCAATGAATGATGCAGCATTTCTCATCCTTATCTTCTTGCCGACAATCGGCACTATCCTTTTTATCTCTGGAGGAAGGTCATAAATGCTCATTGGTCAATGAAATATCTTCTGGTTCCGCTCTATATTTATTCCTGGTTCTCAATTTTCAGTATATTGGGTTAGTAAACTTGTTCTAGCGATCGTTTCATGCCTTTCTTTTGAACTAGCATGAGGCCTTATTTGAATCTTTCATCTGCAGGGAAAACTCAAAGGAAGATCTGGGTGTTGGCGTATTTCTTGGCTACCACTGCAACTCTTGTTCCTGCTCCGCTAATTGAGTTTAGATATTACACAATTCCATTCTATTTCTTGATTCTTCATTCCAATAGTACTGATAATCGACATTGGCTCCTCATGGGGGTTCTTTACATAGCTCTCAACATCTGCACATTGATGATGTTCTTGTTTAGGCCATTTCACTGGGACCACGAGCCTGGAATTCAGAGATTTATATGGTAGAGTATAGAAATGCAAAGGAAACTACTACAAACGAAAAGGGCCTTGCAACAATATACATCAATTGCTTTCAGTTAGTTGGGAAAATAACATCAGGTTGGCTTTTTTAATATTATATTTCAAGCAAGTTATAATTTGTCTATTTGTATCGAATAAACCCATTGGGAAATATTCATCCCTGGCCGAAGTTCGAAATGATGAAGGAAAGTGGGTCATTTGACCCATTCCCATAGGGTTAATTGGAGAGATTTTCGATACGAAGGGCATATTGAATTCAAAATATAAAAGTAATTTTGGTTTTGGAAAACAATGGTCCGTAATTTTTTTCAGTAATATCATGGAAAAATTTGGTAGTAGGTAGAGATGGCTAACAGGCTGGTCGTCACGTGGCATGGTACGGGCACGACCAATATGATATGGTACGAATACGTTTTGGTGGGCATCTTAAGAAATATATGTACATGTGTCTTAAAAATATGATACGATTAGAGATAAGGAAAAGTATAATACAAGAAAAGACTTATAATACATATGTTTTACTTTTTAATGAAAGTAAATTAAAAATTTTATAATTTTATAAATAATCTAAAATTAAATATTTTAATATATATTTTTAATGTAAGTTTTTTAAATTTATTTAATTCTTAATTTTGCAAAAAAAAATATTCTAATTGTTTTTATAATTATAGTTTATTAAATGAATCGATGATATAATGATGTTAATAAATAAAATTATAAATATTATGATGTGGAATATGATCTATGATTCTATGTAATTCTAAGTTAATAATTAAGTTAGTTGTTAAGAAAAATTTATTATTGTTGTTAAGTATTAAAAAAGAATTTTAATATTGTAGGATTTAGTTTATTAGTTAGTATTATATTCTCTTATTGTTATTAGTTTATTATATTTGAATATGAACTTGAATTTAAATTTTTAATTCTATTAAATGTAACTAAAGATACATAGGTTAAAAAAATTAAAAAAAAAACAAGAAGCTGGCATGTTTTTTTTTTAACTCTAGATGAATTCTTAGAATTTTAGATGGGATAAGGATTGTAATTCTCTCTACCTCTCAGGGTATAATGACAGATCGAGCGGCTCGATTAGAAAGAATCGATGGAGAAATTTTGTGTTATATATGGTAATTATTCTTTTATTCTAATTTGATTTTGAACTTACTTTTGTGTTGTGAGAAAAAGATAGGATTCCTCGAGGTTTAATTAACGAATATCTTACTAAGGTATGCCCCGGGTTCTTTGAGAAGTAAATAGCTTGTCTTCTTAGACATGGTACGGCCCATTACACGACACATGTATCGGGCTGATTCTAGACCAAAAAAATTAAATATGACCTACACTGGGCCCGACAAAAAGTAAACGATGGGAATGACACGAGCACGAATAAAACCTGTTTCGCCTTCTCTATCGCCCTTTTATCTTCCCTTCCCATACAAACATCCTAAAACCCTCCTTCTTGATTCCTACGTTAGCGAACTAACAATGGCAGCAGAACAAGCACCGAACGAAAATGAAAATTTGGAATTTACAGCAAACTTGATTAAGGGCGGCATGCTCGGGCTCTGGCGTAAGCGCGCTGAGCCCACTCCTGTGTTCCTCAACCCGGCTGGGCTACTTCAACGGTGTACACCACACGCTCTAGGGGGTTCTTCAATGCTACTTCGATAAAAAGAACTCTGGGTTCCCGGCTTTGGATCCAACCATTTCGAAATGGATTTCAGAAATCGCCCGCACTTTGGCTTGCGGCGTTTGCGTCGCGACCTATCTGAAGCTCCGCAATTTGGTAATTTCGCATCTCCCATCTCTGCACTCTGCGCACACTCTCAGGAGGCCCAGAGGCCATGAGCCGCCTGCGATCCCAATCGCTTCGCATTTTCTGTTCAACAACTCGGCGTCGTAAACGCAGCGGGTACAATCACTGAGTTGATCTACGTTCCCTGTTACCCCGATGCAGGTCATTGCTGCGGCGTCCCTGCGGAAGCAAATGCCGCGTGGGACCCATTCGCCTACGAACGGGCGGTTGAGTGTCCAACGAGTTTGGGAATGGTATTTGCAGCCGTGGATCTCGCTCAGAAGAATGGAACGGCGTGGTGGCTGTTTCGCCAGACGTTCTCCGATGGCATCTTCGAGCTGCATTGCCCTCTGCCTGAAGTCAACTTCGACGCAAACATGGCCGTTACTCATGCCTTGTTCCTGGATGGCCATAAACTTAATCTTGATCCCTTGGGTAATGATGATTACGGAAGTTATTTGCACAAACCTCACTTGGGTATTCATGTAGACTGTTTTAACGCAGTCATTACTCCAATTGAAAATGTGAGTGATCTAATTGTTATTTTGAGACCGCATTGTTTGGCTATGTTTGATGCAACTTTTCAATCGAGTGGAGTTTTTATAAATAAAGGGGAAAAAGAACATATTTGAGGGAATAATTATCAAAGTCTTTAAATTTTTAAAATGAGATATTAAGATTCTCTTTTTATCTTTATTTGATCATTATACTCTATATTTGTATTATCTTAAAAAATTTAATTCTAAATTTTTTTATAAATATAAATATTATTTATATAATATAATCTATGTAATAGACTAGACTAATAATATTAAAGTATTTTAATAAATTTAACTATGTAAATTATTATATTTATTTTATGAAAATATTTTTATTTATTGTAGGATTTTAAATAAATATTTGTATTAAATACATTTTACAAAAAGAAAAAACTCACATAGTAATATGTTAAAATTATTATTTTACTTAACATTCAAAATAAATTAAATTTTAATATTATGATTCTATTTATTATAAAATTTACTTTAATATAATAAAATATATCTAATAGATTGTAAAATATTAAAATATTTTTTAAATATTAATTTTTAATATATATATATATATATATATATTATTACATTTATTTTAATATTATATTTCTATTTATTATAACACATTAGAGTTAATTTTTTTTGAGATAATAAAGGTAAAGAGTATTGTGGTAACAAGAGGATTTATTGTTCTTTTTTCAAAATTTAAGGGTATTGGTGGTAATTTTTTTAAAACTTAAGGGTGCACATGTCTTTTTCTCTAAATAAAATGAGATTTTATTATTTATTGGAACATTAAGAAAAAGAGTTTATTTTATTTAAAGTATTTAATTTAATATTATATTATTTTTTATTTTATAATTCACAAAGAAATTAAAATATATAATTAATATTATTTTTTATAAATAAAAAATTTGATTAAAATAATATATACTTATTTTTACTTTACGAATGTTTTAAAAGATTACCTCTTTTCTCAATCTTATATTTATCACATAATTACGTAAATAAATATTTAAAAAGTTTAATTATGATAAAATTTTTAACACTTTTTGACATTTTAGTTTTTAGTCCACCGATTGTCTGCTCGTATTTTCACGAAATGAATGTTACGGTGTATTCTCCAGATGTCTTTCATCGGATTTTTTGTGTCATTAGAAATCGGTACTTTCTTGACTTTTATGAAATTTCTCATTGCTTCTTTTGACAAAATATCATGAGTCTACTTCATAAACTCAAAATCATAGCTCTCGCTTCAACAACTGTAATGCTGGAGGTGAAATTAATTGTTTTAATCTATTTTCTAACTCTCACTTTATTAATCGAGTCGATTTTTTTTTTTTATGTGCCGCATGACAACATGCAACTGATGCAAGTTCACCAGTTTCTCATTGCGTCTTTACATAGATGCTGCTTATGGGGCTTGTTCATGAGATGGAGATGTTGGTTGATTACTTGGTTTGTCAAAGATACATAAATAAATGTATTTTGGGAAGACAGTTGGAATCACTGATACATAAATAAATGTATTTTGGGAAGACTGTTGGAATCACCCTTGCTTGTAAAATTACAAAAATTAGAGGGAATAATATGGAAACATTGGTTAGTGAAACAGTTCGATTGAGAAATCGCCAATCAAGAAATTGGGTTAGTACTTTTTTATATAGCCTTAGCATTCATGCTAATTGGTATTTTCATGTTAGCTGATGACGTGAAACATCATATGTACTTCAGAATTTTCCAGATGTTTAGGTCAATTAGTCAAACATTGAATTCAGTTTGGTGTTGTGCTGTGCTGTCTGAAACAAACGAATCATTGATGATGTTGACCTGTGCACTTTCTTAGTTTCTTTCACATGAGTTATTATTATTGTTATTTTGATATATTGATATATTTTAATAAAAGCTCCACTGATATTTACAATCGATCGAGACTCTCTTTGATAATTTTATTATGGCACATCACGAAGTTTTACCTACCGGAGCCATTAGTTGCTTGGTGGAATTTTTCATTTTAAGGCATGTTATTGCTGTGTGTGTGTATATATATATATATATATATATATTATAATTAAAAATCAATCAGAACTCTTCTTAATAATTTTATTATGTCATAATCTAAATTTTTACCCTCACAAATTACTGGAAAAATATCTATTCTACCTCAAATAATAGGGAGACGTATACCCGTATCACAACTATCTTCTAACAACATAATGCCAAAAATTTTTGATTTAACTGATAAGTTTTTGAATTAACTAATATCAATTATTTAAAAATAAAATTACAGGCTATATATTTCTAGAAAGCTCTATTTGTCAGGAGTTAAAATAATTTTATGATTTTCAATTTAAAGTTTTATGCATCAAGATATGACCTAGAGAACACTGATCAGTAAACGAAAAAGTCCATTTTTATCAGCCAACTTTCGTGATTTAACTATATTGATCAATAAAATATGATATTACATTCTATATATAGTTCGATAGATAAATGTGTGTAGTTATAGAAGAACTTTACAGAATAAAACTCAGACATCTCTTCTTAAAAATATTTAGGATATAGTGTACAAAAGTTACAATTGTCTTGAAACTAAAACAAGGCCAAAAGTTATTGAATTAAGTAATACCAATTGATAAGGAATAAAATTACAAGCTATATATTCCTAGAAATCTCTATTTGTCAGGGGTTCAAATACTTTCACGATTTTCAATTTAAAGTTTTCTACATCAAGATATAACTTATAGAACACTGACTGCTCAGCATTACTAAAGCAATAAAGTCCATTATTATCAGCTAACTTTCATGATTTAACTGTATTGATCAAGAAAATATAATATTACATAGTATATACAGTTCGATAGATAATTTTGTGCAATTGTAGAAGAGCTTTACAAAATCAAATTCGGACTTCTCTTCTTAAAGATATTCAGGATTTAGTGCATAATGTCACAACTATCTTGAAACTATAAAAGACCAGAGGTTTTTGAATTAACTGATGTTAATTGATAAGGAATAGAATTACAAGCTATATATCCCTAGAAAGCTATATATGTTAGGAGTTCAAATAATTTTACAATGTTCAATTTGAAAAAATACTGATTGGTAAGAAGTATTAAAGCAGCCAATTTAGAATATGTATTAATTCTTTCAACCTCTCTCCTTAAGAATCATGACCGCCGACATTATATGCTCAATTTTCTTATGTTTCTACACGTTTTTTTTTTTTTAGTTTGGACAAACAGTCGAGCAGGTATTTAATTTTAAAGCATTGGTCATTACATAATTATATAGCCAAAATCTCCGCATAACCATCTCTTTACTTAACAACAAAATAAACATAAAAATTCTAAATATTAAATTGTAAAGAATATATACAATATTAATATTGTTGATCAATATTCATAGCTTTCTTGTAGTGATAATAATCAGATTTAACTTGAACATTATTTTTTTAATACTAAAAAATTTGATTGATCGATAAAAAACTCTACTCGAATTTAATTAGAATGATTGACAAAAAAGTCCATTCAAATTTGATCTTTTAGGAGCTATTGTTTGTTTTTCAACAAATATGACTTTGAATTGTGTTTCATTGCTGATCAAATTTATTTGGGAAATTTACCACTAATAACCCAATATCTTTAGTAAATTTTAAAAATAACCATCCTAAATTTTTCTTTCTTCCTTAGCCAATTACAAAATTTCTGAACCAAATTACCCTTATCCCTCTAAAAGACAAACTCACCAAAATCTCTCTCGCCGTAGTACGGTAGTAGTTAGTCTTAGGTTTTTCAGCAACAGTGGATGGCGGTTGGATGGGTCTTTGGCAGTGAGCTCATCTCCGATTCTAGTTTTGACATTTTGGTACTAGTTTCTCATTAATATCTGGCAATTTTGAAAAAAGTAAGTTCTATTTTTTTTTTCGTTTTGCTAAAATTGGTTAGTGATTGATGAGTATATAGATGATTGTAGATGAGATAGGATTGATGGCAGCAAAATATTGAAGATTATTTAGTGAAATTTTGGTTTAATAAATAGTATGTGAAGTGCTCGATGCCTTTTAGGTTAAATTAAGGTGTTGTGGTGCATGTTGTACAATTCCAAGGCTTGGTACAGGTGTGACAAGAGCTGATGTGTGTGATAGGCATAGAGTTGTGTGAGGAATAGGCACCTATTGCGCTCGCGACATGCGCCTGTCACACAAACATGGATTCTATAATTGTGTGAGACAGGCGCCTGTTACACAATTGCAGAAACAATATTACTTAATAAAGAAATAATATAACTCTGATTACAAAATTATATCGTGAATTATGACTTTGATTAATGATTAGAAGATTGGATTTTGCTACAGACATAATGGCCAAGAACTAATGGAATAAGCATAATTTCCATGAAGATTTTGATATCCGAACATTTCCCCGGCGTATTACAAATATATCAAATTTTAAAATATAATGGAAGCTATGAAGAGAAAGTTAATAACAATTAAGATTATTTAAGAAAGATATATTCGGCCATTTCACAAAGATGGATACCTATGTGTTTAGTAGTGCAATCGTGCACAATGCCCTAATTAGGCAAGTAGCACATAATGGACATGATGAAAGTTAGTTGTGGTATGAATTTAGTGGCCATTTAGCATGATTATTGAACCCTAAGTGATTTTTAGTTATGAGACCTTACTATGGTATATACAACTTGCACAAAAAAGTAAATTTTTATGTGAATAACAGGTTATGTGTTTTGTACTTTAATAGTAATCTAGGTGCTAATTTTAAACAATTTGACGAAAAATTTTAGGATTTGAACTTCAATGATATGAATGATATTAATGCGCTAAAGGTCGCGTTATATTACTTTATGGATAGAGTACTGAATGGAAGATTATTTTATGCACAGGGATTGTTAAACAAACGCTCAATTCAAGCAAATAGAAGAAGGATATGTCATTTTAGAGAAGTATAAAGGATTATTGGGGATTAATCTCACATTATATCTATAGTATGAGTTAATTATTGAGCTCAATTATAATGTCCTTAAAAAGTCTCGAATTGACGCAAGTTGTTTAATTTGTTTATGTTATTTTCGTTATAGCATCATCTCAATATGCACCCATCGAATATAAAGTAGATAATTAGTCACCTGTTGATGATGAGTATAAAGTGAACGATTAGCCACCTATTCACGATCAATATGAAGTAGACAACACACATAAAAGAGAACTTAAATGTTATTTTCAACAATTTAATTATTTAAAAAATAGTAATATTGAATTTAATACACTATACATAAAACTTTTCTCTTTTTTGATATTTATTTGTTCTGGTCATAGACGAAATCAAAGTTTTTCTATAATTATGTCATACGTCAAATGGAGAGGATTGATCTATCAATTACTAACCTGAAAGAAACGATGAATAAGATTATGTCGGATGTTTAGGCTAAGCAGAAGGAATAGAAACAGTTTAAAAAAGAACAGAGAGAGTTTGTAAAATATGTAATTGACTTTATTAATTCATATAGTGACAATTCAGCCAAGCACTCCTACAGTGATACCCCGATGAAAAACTATTACATGGTAAGCAATTTACACAGCTCCTACTTTATGTTTACTACATTCTAATTATAGTGAGTTTGTAAAATCTGTAATGTGGTTTATTAATTTATATAGTGACAATTCAGCCAAGCACTTCTACAGTGATACCCTGATAAAAACTATTACATGGTAAGCAATTCACACAGCTCATACTTTTTGTTCACTATATTCTAATTATAGTGTCTAATAATAACGAACACTACTATTGACAGGCCCTTGATGATATTCGAGATCGTTGTGATCATACTCTACTGTCATTATGTGTATTATATAGGGACTTAAATGATGACAGTGTGCAAATCCTCAAGGAAGAACCTCTTGGTATAAGTAAATTTAGCTGTCTGTATAGAACGTCATATGTCCTTAAAAGTTTCTATTTACAAACTTACAAGCAAGGAAGGAACATTAAAATTCTTCGTGTTATAGAATCAATGGATGTGGAGATCGATGAAAGGACGGGTGTGGGTACAAATCCACTTAGAGGAATAGAGGATTCGACATTGTTTTATAAGTTTAACTAGTGGTTTGATGGTTACATCGCTGTTGATCATGACATTTGACAATCAAAATTTTTTTTTAGAATAATCTTAGGGACAGAGTCAATGGAATGACTAGGGGATGGGTTAACTATTATTAGTTGTTATTTAATTCATTTCTAATGCAATTGTATAATATGATGTGTTTCTTTATCTTTTACAGCATATCTATAAATACTCATGGTTGATAAGTGATAAATAGAAGCAATACCCTAATGTCTTATATCAATGTTACACACATATAGATTTCTATGTTTGGATAATAAACTTAAATTTATAATCATCGATTTATTATACTATAATAAAACATAACATTTATTAATTTGTTTTACATCGAATTAATTAGGTTTTCTTGAAGGCTCAGTGAAATAACGATTAGTGTGATATGGATTCATTAGATTATACTAGACTCAATATGTGTTTATCTTACTAGTATGCAAGGTTGGTAGTGATAATGTTGTACTTCTTATTATTGAATTGAGATTGTGCCCAATTACACGTGCCTATATTATACTCTAAGTAATCAACTACCCTCGAATGCATTCCCCATAATTCCTCGAGCTGTATTCTAAACTCTTCACATCCATATTCCTTTAGTATGTTTATAAATGTTGGCTCAAACTTATCCCAAAGAGTTTTTGACATCCTGAATTTTTACTTCACTTACCTTTGACATGGTAAAAACAAATGCAGTGGACAACATTACGAAATAACTTTATAACAATTCTCTTATTATAATTACATCGATCGGAAATAATTACTAAATTTAGAACATCACTAATTACTCTATGTATTTCTAATAATCGTTGTTTTCGAAATCCTCAATCCTAATAGTGAGCGGATACAATTGATTATTTTCATCCAATTATGTTGCCATAAATATTGTTATGCAATATAAACATTTGAGATGAGTATCATCTATTGCAATCACTAGCTTGATACTTTATAAAAAATCATTGATGCAAGATCCAATAACCATAAAATAGTATAAGAAATTATTATTGTCATCCAATTTTATAATAGTTACTATACCCTTATTTTTCTTCTCCAATACATGACATTACTTGGGAAGTAATTTATATAATTCTAATGGACTTTCTTAAGAGCAAATTCTCTAATCCGATATGCATGTTGGTATGATAAATAAATATTATACTCCTATTCAATGTCTGCTATGATATCATTAGAGTGTATTTGCTTTTCTTGAATAAATTTGTATGTGATAGTATGATCGATAACTAGACTTTTTGTTTGATGAAGGCCTCGGCTCATTATAACAAGTGTGTGTTTTATCACATTTCATCACTACCCAATATAAATTATCTTGATTTGATGTTTTCTTTGCTTGAAAATGCTATTTACATGATATTGAAGTACAATAGACCTTAAAACGTGTTGATGTAGTCCTTGCAATATTGAAATCGAACTTATCCCTCAAGAAAACTTTGTACAGTTTCAATATAAAATTATAATTGGAATCGAAGAACTTACCCACATAAATATCATTAGACCCAATATTTCTAACAAAATCTGGAGTAACCAAGTTTGGAGGCAAAACTAGTGCAACACTTATAAAAGAATCAACTTATACACCTTTCGAATAGGGCCTTGAAATAACAGGCCGACTTCGGCATGGTTCATGCTCATTCTCAAAGTCATCGACTAGACCCTCATTATGCTCATCATACTCATTATCCCCATCATCATAAGTATTATCTAAATGATCATCATCATTATCATCAATAAAAGCATAAAAAAATCATCGTGCTCATTATCAATTGAGCTATGATATGATTCATCATTAATGCAATTTGTTGTTGTATTATTCGTATCATTAATGAGATCATCATTGTAATAGAAATGAGAGTAACTTTGTTGCAATAATGTTGTTAGCAATAACACTTTTCTTTTTAGCAGCAGCTAGTGTAATGCCGTTCTCTTTTTCAACAGGCTCTTTATTTGTTACTCTAGAGGATTTGGTAACAAAAACAGGGATGCATCTCTTGTTCACCAAATTAGAGCTCATATGTAACAAAACTCTTACCATTTCATCATCAATTATATTGAAATGTAGTGAATGTACGAGTTAAGTAGAATATCTCGACTGTAAAGTTATCTTCAATGTGTGATCATTCGGATTTATTTATGAAATTTCATATATTCTTGCAAGAAATACATCAAACGTACAGTTTTTGAAAAAAAAAACTCTATTTTTCTCATTTCTATACTCTAAATGACCGTCTATTAATTCTTCCCATAATCCATTAAAACGCATTTGAAAAATAAATGACTCCATTAAGCCTGAGTGTTAAAGAATGATTAAAAAAATTAGAACTTAAAAAAAAAAATATTAAAATGTAGAGCATACAAGTCTATCCCACTTTTTTGGGTTCGTTTTCAAAGTGTTTTTACTAAAAAACTCACGTAAATTTTAAATAATTGAAAGATAAAGTTACACATTGTGTAAAAATAAGTACTAACCACAATTTCTTGTTTTTAATTGATGATTTGATGAGTAGTGGGTGAGTTTTGATGATTAGAGTATGGGGGATTTTGATTAGTTTTAATTGAGAATGTATGAATTGTTATTGTTTTGTTTATAGATCTGAGGATATTTAGGTCTATAAATTATATATATGGTTAGATATGATAGAAAAAGTTAGGGTGGTTATTTTAAAAAATTATTCAAAGTTTTGAGCCATTTTTATAAATTTTCCTTTTATTTTGGCAACTTTCAAAATGGCTAAAATGTTCAGAATTGTTAGAATGAATTGTTTGGGTCGTAGATTTGGCTAAACCACTAAAGTGTGCAAAATTTTTGTGACTACCCCTACAGTTTGAAACATTCTCACATTATCCATTAAATTATATATTTCATTTAATTATATAAAATTCAATAAAATATTCATAAGATTGTTTAATTAGACTTTGAAATTTATTTTACCTATGTGTCCTACACCACAACATTCATTATCAACTTTTTGTAATTTTCTTAAATAGTAATTTCAAACCAAACAGGAAAATAATGTCAATATTTAATTAATTTAAAGACTCTGTGAAATTCAAAATTGTTAAAATAGTACTTGATTCATATCCTTAATGCTATAAATAATTTGATTATCATATAATCAAACTAATTTCAAAATACATTTTGAAAGCATACAAAATTAATTTCAAAATCTATTTTAAAATCTTGCAAACAAATATTGTTTTTTGCTATGAGATTTTTTAGTTCTAATATATGGCCATGCAAGAGTACCAAAAGATATATATTTTTTTCAATAATGAAATATAAATAATTAAGTTTGGTAAAAAAGCCCGGGCCGGCCCGGCCACTGACAGCAGGTTTCAAGCCTAGTATGCGTGACAAATTTGAGGGTATGAGCTCAAAAATTAAAAGCCCGTACACAACAGACTTGGATGTAGGCTCATTGAAAGCTCGGGCTTGAAATTATATTAAAAAAATGAAACAAATAAAAAATGAAACACTATTCTATAATCTCTAACAGAAATTCCTAAACGAAACAGATGAAAGTGACTGACACAGGCACACAACAATAGCAAGTGAAACAAAACACACTCAACAACTATAGCCACACCTTTAGCTATCGCCTATCGTCTTTGTCGCCATTAGTGTTCGCGAGCCAAGCACACTGTATAGTCTACACTACGAATACCACTGTAGCAGGCAGCCATACACACATCAAAGTTGACCACGCACACGTCAAGTTAAATCAAGCTGTCCAATGGCTAGAAGCAGCTTCACTCTGCTGCAACGCGACACACCCTCACTTATCATAGTAGCCACACATGCGTCGAGCTCGAACTAAGCACCAGCAGCATGTTACAAACCGCCCAAATTAAGCCCAAGAATGGCCCAAAGCCATGAGCCAATATGTGCTAGCTTGGCCCGATTCCATGTTTGGCTCAATTGCTCTCTAGTTCTATTCTCTTTAGTACTTTCAGAAAACCTCTTGGCTTAACTTTCGAAAAGATCAAAGGCTTAGCAACATTCTGCAATTGTTGTCTAAGTATCGCACGGGTTTGCTGTGCAAAACACTCATCCCGTGACAAGTGGAATCAGAGCTATAGTTTACATGCACGAAATCTAGTTTATTTTGGAGCAATGGTCAATCTTCCAACTTCAAGCACAATATAAGAGGGTGCTCTTGGTGTGGAGATACTCCTGGAACCAAGCCGGGGCCGCGATGAAACTCACGGGTAGGCCAAGACTCATAGCAAGTCTAATGTTGTTTCCATCAATGTTTTGAAGCCTCGTATGACTACGCTCGAATCTTCGATGTCCGTCATTTAGGAAACCCTTAAATGTTTAGAGGAAAGAGTGGATGGTTTTGAGGGCGAATATACCGACTTTGCAGTAGCGACCAAGGCCCTTATCCAAGACCAAACCAACACATTTCGAGGGGAATTTTGAGCATTCCGGGAAGAGTTGCTGAACCTCTGCAGTTTTATGCTAGACGAACTGCGCGTTATCCGCGCAAAAGTGGAAGAAGTCTGCTCGGATTGGGCATAGCACAAGTGCAAACTCTCCACTAGCTCAGCTGCCACATGTACAAGTGATGTGCGACGCATTGATATGCCAAAGCTCGACACCTACGATAGCACACACAATGCCACCATCATAAACAACTTCTTATTTGGGCTACACCAATATTTCGAAGTCATGGGAGTACAAGACGAGGCATCGAAGGTGGGCACTGCACTTACATATCTCTGAGGCACTGCATAATTATGGTGGCGTTGAAAGCATGGCGAAATGAACAAAGGCATCTGCACCATCAACACTTGGGCAGAGTTTAAACAACAATTTACCCTAAACAACGCAGAAAAAGAAGCAAGAGCGTGCCTACGTTGCCTCAAGAAAACGGGTAGCATCCACGATTACATCAACGAGTTCGCTACCCTTATACTCGAGATCAGCGACATGTTTGATAAGGACTCACTCTTTTACTTCCAAGATGGTTTTAAGGATTGTGCCAAGACAGAGCTCAATAAACGAGGCGTCTAAACTTTTGACGACGCCTCAACGAGTAGTCCACCCAAACCAAGGATAAAAGGCCTAGCCAAGGCAAAGGTAGGGGAGAGAGTCACAAAAACAAAGGTAACAACCGCAAGGATAAGAGATAGAAAAAGCCTCCGAGTGGCAAACATGGGCAAAGTAAATTGGAAGGCAAGAATGAGCCATCAAAGACTCGAAACCTATGCTTCATATACAATGGCACTCATTGGGTACGCGACTGTACAGAGAAGAACTTGCTCAATGCACTTGCTGCCCAACTTAAGGGTAATTCCTGATCAATACTGGAAGAAATCTTAGCTAGCATGGGTTCTCTCCAACAACTTGGTGCACTCAACAGCCCACAATTGGCACTCGCAAGAAAGGCTCATGTACGTAAGGGCAAAGATAAATAGACACTTCATTCGCGCGTTGTTGGATACGGGAGCAACACATAACTTCATATCCAAGGATGAGGCCAAACGCCTAGGTCTCAAAACTACTAAGGAAGAAGGCACAATGAAGGTAGTGAATCACCTGCTGAGCCAATTGCAGGCATTGTACAAGACGTGCACGTTTCACTTAGGACATGAAGCAGGAAACTCAATTCCTCTATTATGACTATGGACGACTTTAAGATAGTCATTGGCATATAATTCTTCGATCAAGTCCATGCCTTCCCACTTACAGCCACAAACTCCCTAAGCATCCTCGATGGGAGTAATGCGTGCATGGTTCTTACGGAGCATTGTAAGTCTGAGGAAAAGACGCTTTGGGCCATGTAATTCAAAAAGGATCTCAAGTTTTCTAGCGTCCATCCGGGAGCTCAAAAAGGACCCAAGTCTCACAGATGCACCGGCCACATTCTGTATACTCATGAATAAAGTGTTGTAACTATTCATCGTCCGCTTTGTGGTTGTGTACTTGGATGACATAGTGGTGTACAACAACATACATTTGCGACAAGTCTTTCAAGTACTTTAAGAAAATGAGTTTTACCTTAAGATAGAGAAGTGCTCATTCGCTCAAAAAGAGGTATAATTTCTTAAGCATAAAATAGTGGCCGAGAAGCTAATAATGGAGAACTCGAAAGTGAAGGCCATTTTCGAGTAGGAGCCTCCCACGAAAGTGCCCAAACTTTGCTCATTTCTAGGGTTTGTGAATTATTATCACCGATTTATCAAGTGCTACTCAGTTAAGGCGGTACTCTTGACCGACCTTATAAAAAAAAATCATATATGATATTGGTTCGAAGAATGCCAGCACGCATTTGAAGGCTTGAGGAAAGTAATTTCACAGGAGCTCATTCTGGTTCTTCCAAATCACACAAAGCCCTTTTAAGTGCAAATAGATATCTCCGACTTCGCCATTAGTGGAGTCTTTATGCAAAAAAGCCACCCTATAGCTTTCAAAATTCAAAAGCTAAATGATATGGAGAAGCACTACACAGTGCAAGAGAAAGAAATGAATGCAATCATTCATTGTTTGTGAGTGTGTCGATATTACTTACTCGGCTCACACTTCACGATTATGACAAACAATGTAGCGACAAGCTATTTCTAATTGTAAAAGATGTTGAGTCCAAAGCAAGCAAGGTAGTAAAACTTTCATATGGAATTCGACTATTGGCTTGAGTACAAACCAGGAAAAGTCAATGTTATTGTGGACGTACTAAGCCACAAGGCAGAATTAGTAACACTTAGCATGAGCCAACCGAAGTCTGACCTTGTCTCACATATCAAAGAAGGCCTCCAACAAGATTCGTTAGCTAAAAACTTGCTGGCAAAAGTTCTCGAAGGAAAGGTAAGGTAATTTTGGCAAGAAGAAGGCATCCTCTTCACCAAAGGAGACCAACTGTTTGTACGTAGGTAGGAAATCTACACAAAGAAGTAATCAAGAAGTGCCATGACTCTAAGTGGGCTAGTCATTTAGGAATCGTGCGCACCACCGCACTAGTCTAGGCCTCGTACTTTTGGCCAAACATACATGACGATATTGAGACACATGTGCAAACTTGTCTTGTGTGCCAGCAAGATGAGATAGATCACCAAATATCAGTAGGATTGTAGGAGGCCCTGCCTCTAACATCAAGGCCGTGGGAAAGTGTTTCAATATACTTCATTACGGCCTTGCCTAAGTCCAAAGAATGCGGCAACATCATGGCCATGGTCGACCGATACAGCAAGTACACAACTTTCATTACCTCACCAACCGATTGTAAAGCCGATGAAACAGCCCATCTCTTCATCAAGCACATAGTGACTCTTTGAGGAGTCCCAAAGAGCATTGTAAGCGAATGAGACCCACACTTCACTGGACGTTTTTTTATGGAGTTCTTCAAAATGTTGGGAACAGATCTCTAGTTGTCAACAAGCTTTCATCTATAAACGGATGGCTAGACCGAGCACATTAATGGCCTCCTCAAGATGTACTTGAGGCATTACGTGAGCTCTCACTGTTGTGCAAATTTTATTGAACTCGCAAGCACACGAATCTATTGAAGTATAGATTAATGGTGACGAGTGTCGATCCCACGAGTAGGTAGATTTTAATTATAAACAGTTATTATTATTCTTTATTATTTATGCTTTTTGTGAAATTTTTAGTTTATTCTATTCTAAAATTGAACTTAAAATGGTGAGAATAAATTGGTACTTGATCAATGCAATAAAGTGCTTGGTTCTTAGTATTCACACTCAACATTTCACCATGGACTTAATATTCATTTTTTAGTTCCAATTAATTTATGAAGGGGGTATTTCCACTCCTCATAAACTTAACTCTAATAAATATGACATCAATCACTCATTGTGCCAGGAAGAATAATCTTATGTTAAATGTGTTATCAAGAACACGTTATGCTAGGTAATAATAATATAATTGTCGATAAGGTGGCAAGACTATCCATTAATTAACATAGATAAGTTTTATGTCAATAATGAGTCAATTCCTACCACATAAATTAGCGAGAGGTTTTCCTATAATAAATTTAGTGTAAAGTGATCACCGTGCCAAATAGAAATAATCTTGCACTAGGGAGCCAGTGTACCAGTACAATATCTAGACAAGATTATTACTATCTATCTATGATAAGTCAAAATAATTTAAATAAATTAGAGAAAGTAAAAATAAACTTAACAAATTAAGCTCATAGATTATGTTGAAGCTTTTTCACCTTTAACCCAAGCTCAAAAATAAATTAGCTACTCATTTTATAATAAGGGGCAAAATAAGAATTTTATTAAAATACGTAGAAAAAACAAGATGGGGAAAGAATTACAGAAAATAGAGCACAAAAATGGATTCAGGGGTGTTAAATTAGGGGAAAGGGAGCTCTTATTTATAGATACAACAAGTAAATCATGGCCATCAGATGAAAATAATTCGGCCGCCCAGTATTGCGCTACGTCGTACTCTCTGATTGGTTAAAACACATCACCAGGGTTGTCATTATGTGTATATGCATGTACGGTATGTGCATTTTTCAGTTCATTAATATTCTGCCACGTCATTGGTCAATGCAAAAGTCAACAAATATGATTTAGTGCATTGCATGTATTATAACCTCATTTTTCGGTCCAATAGACTTCTGCCATATCATCAGTCAATGCCACATAATTGGTCAATGACACGTCAGCAGTTAACGACATATCAACGGTCAACGTCATGTCAGCAGTCAATGTCATGTCAGCAGGGTTCATTAAAATCTTAAAATTATGATTTTGCCCTTTATGTCTTTCCTAAGGTTTTCAACTATTCTGAGTTCAAAAATGCTGTTCGTTTTGCTGTCCGATTCTCGTTTATTGAGAAATGACTAAAATACCCCTAAAATACATAAAATATTAAAAATATACATAAACATAGATAATTAAATATCACGGGACTTAAAATACATAAAGGTGGAGATGTTAGTGAGATTTGGAGTGTAAAATGATGATTTAATCCTTTATAAATATATACTCTCTAAGACTCAACACACCTCCCAACCAGCTTATTGCTAGTCCCTAGTAAAGTAAGCGATAACAAAATTCAACAATTTTTTTTAAAGGCAATTATGTTTACTTCTTCAATTATATTAATGACAATAATCAAACAAAAGTATAAGCATTATCTCCAGCCTAAAGAGATATCACTCCGCATCAACCATCCACATGAGTTAGTCAAGCAAACATATGAAAAATGATTGATTATCAAAGCTACACTAATTAAGCCACTTTCAAGTATGACATGTCAACCCAAAAATCTCACAGATTACAGTGACACTCTCAGAATAAAATAAACCCAAGAAAAACAGTCACTTTAAAAATGATAATTTGAGAGAAATTAATGAATGGCAATATCACATACTCTTACAAAGAATAATGTCCATAGCTTAGAATATAATATGACACCAAATAAAATGAAGTGATAGTCAAACCAACTTTTTTTTATATGTGTCACTACATCATTTTAGCCCATATTACTAGCTTCTACTTCAGACTATAGTTCCCTAAAATTAAGAAGGAATTTTATTAGGATGTAATGTAGGTTAAGGATAGGGCTAATAAAGAATGGACAATAGGAAAAATAAAGTATTATTTGAGAAAATAAAATAGAGATCTTTTGAAAATTATAAGGTGCAATTCATTTATTATTATTATTATTTTCTTTTTTCTCTTTTTGAACATCTTTTTTTTTTCTCTTCTATGTATATGTATTGCACCAATTTTTTTTAAATAATCTTCTAAAATTTTCTCAAATATGAGGAGGTGATATAACACATAAAATGTATGGTACTACTCTAAATTGGAGGAGAACGAGACGATGAGTTAACAAAGAAAATATAATTTTTTTTTAATTTTATTTAGGCTCAAAAATGCTAACTATGGATATTTTACAAAAGAACTGGCTGAAAAAGGCTCAAACGAGTTAAAAATGGCATTTCCATCATTTTTTAAGGCTCTAAATAGTCTTCCATTTTTACTAACTCAATGGACTTTTAGATGTAGCAACAAATTTTTTTTTTTAAATGTTTGACTCAAAGGAAAATATAAAGATCATATATAGTAAATTGTATGAAAAATGGGCAAAAGGAGTTACTCTCCAAGAAAAATGGTAGGCTCAATAATTCACTTGGAATTTATTAGGGCATGTACATTCCTTTAAACAACTTAACCAATTTTAATCGTTAGTTCGCTCAATTCACATTTGTCACCAACATCAGCATGCAAAGTAGTAAATATGATGTAATATAACTCATGTCCAAAGGTAATAAAAATACAAGAATTTGAAAGTCATCATGTCATCTAATGTCAAAAGATCATATAAAATACCTAATTTATTATTATTATTATTATTATTAACTCCAAGACTAAGAAGATGCGTTTCTAATGTCACTACACTACATATTCAACCATCTTCGACTCAAAAATTAAGCTAAAGTTAGTTTTTACAACAAAAATTAGTAAAACCTTCTCAAGATTAAGAAATTCAACAATTATCAACTATTCCCTCCCCCAACCAGAACGAAATATTATCCTCAATATTTTAAAGGAAAGAAGTAGGGTTTAGAAAATATCACCTGAGTTCTGCAATTATAAAATGAAAGAAAATATTTATAAATGGAGAATTAAATCTATTTTATGTTTCTTACTGCTGCTGCTACCATCATCAGTCAACCAATCCAATAAAGGGGTAGTAGGATCTGGCTCTGGTCTTTTGAGCTTGTAAAAAATCAAGTAACTCGTTAGCAGTAGGGGCACAAATAAAAGTTTTTTATTGTGAAAGAAATGAAATGATTTTTTATTGCATGGTTAAGAAATGCAAATAAGCCATCAAAAAGTTTTGATGAATGTTCATATTAGCCCAATATGCAAATGTAAATAATGCTTCTAAAGTTGCAAGATCTCTTGGTAAGAAAATGAAAGCTTCAACATGTTGTAGCATTTCAGATAGTCTTTCTTGCATGGTAGAGACAGCTAAATCCTCTCCAATTGGTGGGTTGAGTATGCTTACAAGAGGTTTTAAGGCTTTCGGAATGATGCCTAGCACGTGGCTTCCTCTATTGTAGGTAGCTTTTGCAATAAACTTTGATAACCCTCGATCACCTCCTCCATATGCTAAGTGTATTTTCTCTCTGCTAGGACTTGACCAAGATCCATTATTGCCTCAAAAAACTCTTTATACTTTCTATAGTGAAACTTAGAAACCACACAAATGTTCTTAAATTGTCTACTTGAAGGTGTTGCTATTGAGACAATCATAAAAACAAACAACTTGTGAATATTTAACAAAATAAGCTCATATTTAAAGATCTTGTTAATAACCATAATGACACACAACTGTAAAGAAAGTGGTGCATTTTTCAAATGACGCGTGAAATCTATGGCTTTAAAGTCAAAAGCAAAAAGTAAATAACAAGAAAACATAAAACAATAATGCAAATGATAATATAACAGTAAAAAAAAGGATATGTAATGGTAGTTGTGATTGTGACTCACATCTTCCTCTGGTTTTACATCCAAAAACGACTTGAACACTCTCTATGGATCTAGGATAGGCTTCCCATCCAGTTTTCTTATAAACTGGCAAGCAGAGTCGTTTATAGTCGATTCCGAGACTATATCTTGCATGTTCTTTTCGGAATAATGGCCATAACTAGAGAATTGCTCTGCATGCGTATCTCTCGGGATGCGTTCAAGGGACAAAAGGATATTATCTAATGACTCTTTATTTAAGCCATCTCTAATGAATTGAATCTTGTTTTCCTTATTATTAGACACCATTCCTAAAGTACACTTTTCTTTATTGCATTCCATTTTGGCACACTTATGACAAGCAACTGGAAGTTGTCGAGCTCTTCATTTTCTTAAGTAGTTTCTTTTACCAAAACCAGGCATATATGTAATAAATTTGGGAGGTAACTTACCTGCCAATCGTATTTTGACTTCAATTAACCATCAGATGTCAGAAGAGATGTTATTTCTCATAAGTAATTACATGCGTTCGGAATAAGCTTTATGAATTATAAGGAGAGCATTCTGAGGAAGTGAAGGAAATCGTTTGTGAAGTTTTTCCAAAATTGTGTTTTTATCAATTTCGTCTCCTCAGAATATCAGTTATTATGGGAAACTGAAGTAACCGACTTTGATTGTCATGGAGTACCGATTATTCACCACTTAACCGGAGTAACAAATTAAAACACACTTAAATAAAATAAAGCCTGCGAAATCAAGTAACACGTGAAAGCAAACAAAAGAAAATAAAAACACACAATGTAAAAAAAATGCATTTAAGTAAACAACTACTTACAAACTTCCTCTTTTGAATTTATTTCAAGTTCCAATTGGATTTCATAGATATCATCTTCGATTTTCCTAAGTTGTCCTTCTAATTCTTCAAAGTGGGATACTAATAGTGGTGGTCGAAGGTCCCAAACATGATGTGATTGACAAACTTGGAGCAAGTCATTTAGATAACACTTCACACGTAGAAGTCACTTAAGTTGGACAAAGATGATTTATCAGATTGAGGTATTCATGATAAGTAATGAAAGAAAATATGACTGGCAATAAAAAACACTTTAACAGAACATAAATAATTTCGAACAAAAGAATAGTAAAATGAAATGATAAAAAAAATTAAATCATCGAAAAGAAATGGAAATGTCTCAATTCAAATCTGATGGGTAACTCAAATTGATTTTTGTGTGTTCTTCATGTGGTTGGTACTCTAGATATGTCTTTAATCTTTGACCATTAACTTTAAAAATGACATCGCTCTTTAGATCCTTAATTTTAATTGCTCCATGTAAAAAAGCAGTATGAACAATAAAGAGGCCAGATCATTGAGAGTGTAACTTACCTTGGGATAGGTGCACGTGATAATTGAATAAAAGCATTTTCTGACCTAGTGTACAAGATTTTCTCATGATATGCTTGTCATGAAAGACTTTCATTGGCTTTTTGTAATCTTTAACCTTTTCATAGCTGTAAATATCCTCAAATTCTGCCAGTTGAAACCTCCTTTTTGAACTATGGTAGGGGTAAATGGTACTTTTATTTAGTTATTGATTGTCAAGGGATGATGAGGTGATTTCTTGCAATGTGTTTTCTTCTCCCAAGGATGTATATTCCAAAGTGTTGGGTGATGGTTTAAGCTTATGCTTTGGTAATGATTCTGATGGGATGAGAATTTCCCCAGATGGTGCCAATTGCTCTTTTTTTAACTTCCAGTTATTAGTATCTATGAATAATGATGAATCAAGTGAGGCATTAATCTGATAAAAAACTAAACCAAAATGAGTTAACCATTCTTATAAAGGGTCGTCACTAAGGTTAGAAGAAAGATCATGATTATTTAATTGTTCAATAAAATTCATATCAATAATTTCATCATCTCCATCATGAAGTTGTTTGACAATGCCAAAGGTCAACTTTATATTTCTGATCCTGCATTGAATGTGAGCATTAGCAACTGCCAAGAAAGGTCGGCCTAAAATAATGGGAATGTGCTTCTTCGAATCCTGCATTAGTTGAGTATCAATCACAATAAAATCAACCGGAAAATAAAACTTGTCTACTTAGATAAGCACGTCCTCTACAATACCACGAGGTATTTTCATAGATCGATCTGCAAGTTGTAACACAACTGGAGTTGGGTGGAATTCTCTTAATCCAAGTTTCATAAATACAGAATAATAGGGGATCCTGGGTCTTTAAATTTTAGTGAAATTTTTTATTAAAGTATGAAGCTAATGTTATTCAGTTAAAAATACATTCTTTTGAATATGAATACTTTTTTTTTAGTGAGAGATCTTTAAGAAACTTGGTATAAGAGGACATTTGCTTTATAGCATCAAGTAAGGGAATGTTAACACTTACCTGTTTAAACATCTCAAGAATCTCACCTGTGTAATTTCCCTTTTTTGCTTTAGCTAACCTCTGAGGAAATGGAGCTTTGGGATATATTCTCGTGAATAACTTTCTTCTTTCTCCTTTGATGAATCCTCAAAATCGATAGGCATAACTTGATTTGTCTTTGCAGTGGCATCTCCACATTGTTGTCAATTTCTTTACCTTTTCGTAAAGTTATCACAGCTTTGACCTCTTCATATTGCTGGGCTGAGTCAGTACTTACTTTATGTACTCCTTTAAGATTTAGTACTGTCTGGCTTGGGAATTTGCCATTTTCAACGATCATTATTAAGTTTTGAACTGAAGAAGCTAGCTGACCTACTATCCTTTCTAAGTTTGAAATCGACTGGGCTTGTGAATTGAAGTCTGCTCTCATTTCATTCTGCAGTTCATCAATGGTGAGATTTTGTTGATCTATTACGGTGTGAGTATAATTTTTAAAATTTTAGAATGCTTCCTCCCATGGTCTGGGTTGAGAGTAGTTCTGGTTATGATTGTGTGGTCTGAATGATTATTGAGAGACTTGAGGAGCTTGAGGAAGTGGTTACATTGATGGAGCTAGAGCTAAAGCTCTATTCTGTTGGAATCCTTGAGACTATAAAAAGTTGGGATGGTCTCTCCACCCAAGATTATAAGTATTGAAGGAAGGATTATAGTTTGGCTGCTTTCCCATCACACTAATTGCATTGGCTTGATCTGGATATAAGTCATGACCAAGTTGATTATAAGCATGTGGCTCTGTTGAGTTTGCAGCCGTCAAAAAATGTTATTTTTTCAACTATTTTTTTAACTTCCTTGATTTCTCATCTTGACTCACCAACATGAACTTCATTCACTCCTTTCATTTTTCTCACATTTTTAAATGATCTACTTCACTGTTGGGAATTATCTGCTTGTCACTGAAAGAAATCCCAAATCTCTGATGCACTTTTCAACATTAACTCTCATCCACTTGTCGCTATTATCCATTCTTGTACATGTGGCAATAGTCCCTCTAAAAAGTATTAGCATTGATGCCATTTCTCGTACCTATGATGTGGACACTTCAAGATTAGTCTATTGAATCACTCTCGTGTTTCAAAAAATTGCTCGTCTTCTTTTTGGGTAAACTCTGAGATTTCTTTATGAATAGTATTGGTTTTATGCACTAGGAAGTATTTATTTAAAAATTTAGTAACCATTTGTTCCCATGATGTAATACTATTAGCAGGTTATGTATTGAACCAAGAACGAGCTCTACCTTTTAAAGAAAATGGAAACAACCTAAGCTTAACATCATCATCCGAAAAATTCTCATATTTAAAAGTTTGAGAAACAGCATAAAAATCATTCAAATGATTGTATGGATCTTCATTTTCTAGGCCATAAAATGATGGGAGACAATTTAGCACACTAGGTTTTAGCTCAAAACTCCTACCAGCTACATTTGGGTATCTTATGCATGATGTGCTCAAATAGCTAAGGGACTAAAGTAGTCCTTAAATGGCCTCTCCTACGGTGCTTGTGGTTGTTGCTGTAAATTCATTTTAATTTTATCCATAATTTCCACTTGTGATGCAATGTATTTACGTGTGCGACGTACTTTCTCTAGCTCGAGGTTTATGCGTTCTAAATTATATGATAGTGACCTTCGACCATGCATGCAAAGAACACGTACAAAAGCAAAATTAAAAGTAAAGATAAAGAAATTATGATACTAACCTTATCACGCTTGTTACAACTTTGTTATGAAAATACATTTAAGTGCTATGAATGTACAATAAGAAGAAAAAAAGTGAAATAAAATAAATTAACTAAAATTAAAATAAATTAATAAGCGATTAAACTAGCCATATAGATTAACAAGATCAATATAAAATTACAAGAAAAAATAAAATGAAAATTAAATTAAAAAACTTAAAAGGAAATAAATTAACTTAAAATAAATCGACTAAAATTAAGATAACTTATAGGAGGTTAAACTGACCATATAGATTAAAAAGATCAATTTAAAATTACAAAGAAAAATAAAATGAAAATTAAATTACAAAAATTTAAAAAAAAAAAAAACTTAAAATAAATCAACTAAACTTATAGGCCATTAAACTGGCCATACAAAAAGAAAATTACAAGAAAATAAAAATGCAAAAAGATATTTACATAAGAAAATTAACTCTACAAATTGAAATGACTTACCTCCTCGGCAACGGCGCCAAAAACTTATTGTGCAAATTTTATTGAACTCGCAAGCGCACGAATCTATTGAAGTATAGTTAATGGTGACGAGTTTCGATCCCACGAAGAGGTGGATTTTAATTACGTAGAGTTATTATTATTCTTTACTATTTATGCTTTTTGTGAAATTTTCTAGTTTATTCTATCCTAAAATAGAACTTACAATTGTGAGAATAAATTGGTACTTGATCAACGCAATAAAGTGCTTAGCTCTTAGAATTCACACTCAACATTTCACCATGGGTATAATATTCATTTTTTAGTTTCAGTTACATTTATGAGCGAGTATTTCCACTCTTCATAAATCTAACTTTAATAAATATGACATCAAGCGCTCGTTGTGACAAGAAGAATAATTTTATGTTAAATGTGGTATCAAGAATACGTTGTGCCAGGTAATAATAATGTAACTGTTGACAGGTGGCAAAAATACTGTTCTGAGTTTAAAAATGCTGTCTGTTTTGCTGTCTGACTTCTCGTTTATTGGGAAATGATTAAAATACCCTTAAAATACATAAAATATTAAAAGTACACATAAACATAGATAATTAAATATTAAGAGATTTAAAATACATAAAGGTTGAGATGTTAGTAAGAATTAGAGTGTAAAATGATGATTTTACCCTTTATAAATATATACTCTCTATGACTCAACACTCATCAGCGGGTTTGAGCGAAGTTGTTTGATGTCGCTTAATTTTTTTACAATCTCCAACGGAGCAAGGCTATCGACAAGAGCCCATTCGAAATCATCATGGGATTCCAGCCTATGACTCCCAACGCAATAGCCTTGACCTACGGAGGAAAAAGCCCCGCGGCTCACAAGCTCGCTCGCGAGGAAAATGAAAATGTGGGCAGATACAAGGAGATGGCATTTTGAGTATAAGGAAGGTGATCAAGTCATGATCAACCTCCTGCCCCAACAATTCAAGACGCTACGAAAAGTCTATAAAGAGTTATTGAGGCATTACGAGGGACCTTTTTGAATTGTCCGACGTATGGGCAATGTCTCGTATCTACTAGAACTTCCGCCAAGACTCCAGATCCATTCGATTTTTTATGTGAGTCTTCTCAAGCTCTATTAGGAAGATGTTGGAGACCCAAGTCGCGGATAATCAAGGTGTGCCCCAACAACCACTATCACCGCATTCAACAAAGATGTGGAGTACATCATTGCCGATCGAGTAATCCGAAGGAGGGGCGTGACACCATACCACGAGTACTTGGTAAAGTAGAAAAACATCCCCGATAACGAAGTTACTTGGAACATGAAGAAGATTTGTAGTAATTCACGGAGCACAATCAGAAGTTCAAGCACAAGAGTGCGACGAGAACACTGTGAGCTTAGGTGGGGGAGAATGTTACGGACCGCCCAAATTGAGCTCAAGAATGGCCCAAAGCTATGAGGCAAGATGTGCTAGCTTAGGCCAATTTTAGAAACTTACACAAAACTCTAGCACACTTGTACATGCACTAGAATTCTCTAGAATTTGACACATGTGTATAAAATTCTCTAGGCATAGAATTCTCTAGAGCTAGACAAGTCTCCCTATAAATATGGGTTGGCATTAGACATTTGAGCATCCAAACATTGAGTGAGCTCTTAAAGAACTCTTGTAAGCTCTCTTGTAATCTTTCTCTCAAGTAATACAATTTCCGCGTTTGTCTCAATTGCTCTCTAGTTCTCTTCTCTTTAGCACTTTCTGAAAATCTCTTGGCTTAGTTATCGAGAAGCTTAAAGGCTTACTTAGCAACTTTCAGCTACACGGGTTTACTGCACAAAAAATTCATCCAGTGACAAGTTGTAATCTGCTACAATGCGACGCATCCTACACCCTCATTTAGTACGACAGCCACACACGCATTGAACCAAGTGGTAATAGCATGAACTCTGCAGCTTGATCCAGCCTCTATTCGTCTCTGATTAGCAAAACTCTGCAATTTTGATATTTGAGGTAAGTGTAGTTTTGATTTTTTTTCATTTCTTGGAAAAAAAAAATTAATATATTGGCAAACAAGAAACGTGAATTAACTAAACAAACCTAAATTTCTCTATACTGTACTATAAACATGAGAAAGAAGGCATTATTTTTTTTAATAATTGAATTTTGCTCCTTAATTCTTCCAACAGCACCTCATAATTTAGTAAATAACACAACTATTAGGATCTTCCTCTGCACTTTAAACTGATAATAAGTAGTCATGTAAGGTATTATAAGCCTTGTAATTATTGACAATCTTAGCAATAATAACTGCCCATATTCCCCTATTTCTAAATTTTGGCTCCTAACAATATAAGTTTTGTAGTAATGTATGCAAGATATAATAAGTTAAGGAGATTTAAGATTTTTCAGCCAGTGTGATTGTATTAATTTAATATGTTTCTGCTTTAATTTTGTGTAGGATTATAATGGAAAATTCTTTTAATTTACCTCAGAATACTGAGATAGAAAATGTTCAGGGAAAAACAAGGTCTTAAAAAAAAAAAGAGGGCTGTCTCAAATTGTTGGGATCATTTCACGAAGATAAATGTCGATGAGATAGAGAAGGCAAAATACAATTACTGTGCAACAATTCTTAGTTGTGGAGTAGGAACTAGTCACTTAAATAGACATGCTAGACAAATTCACGGTTTTAATCAACCGATAATGGAATATGCTCTTGAGAATAAGCAACACTTGGTGAAGATGGAAAATGGTGAGCTTGGAATTAAAAATTTAATCCATTGGTTGCCCATAAAAAACTTATAGCAGTGGTTGTGAAACATGAGCTTCCTTTTATAATTGTGTAATATGAGGTATTTAGAGAGTTTGTTGACTATTGTAATCCATTAGCGAAGCCTATGTCCAGAAACACTTTGAAAAATGAGATTTTTAAGTTATATAATGATAAAAAGCAAAGGCAATGAAGTTGCTGGAGATTAATAATAGTAGGGTGGTAATTACTACCGATATATGGACTACCAGTAATCAAAATAAAGGTTATATGGTCATTACATGACATTTCATTGACAACTCTTGCCATTTACAAAGTCGAATCCTAAGGTATTTTATTAAATATTATATTTTTTTACTTAATATATTTTTTATAACTTCGCAAAATTTTTTCTTTTTTAATAAGTATGTTTATATATGTGCAAGCTCCACATACATCTAATTATCTTTCTCAATTTTTATTGAAGTGTTTGATAGATTGAAATCTGGATAGAAAGACATCCATGATTACTTTGGATAATTATTTTACTAATGATGTAATGGCTAAAAGACTAAATGGATTATTATCAACAAAGTCAATGATTTTGGGTGGTAAATTTTTTCATATGAAGTGTGAGGCTCATATTTTGAATCTAATTGTGAAGAATGGGTAGTTAATAATTGAGAGTAGTATTGTATGTATTAGAGATAGTGTGTCTTATTCGAGTTTGTTGCCAAAACGGGTGGAAAATTTTAAGTTAGTGTACCATTAATTACAATTGGATATGAAAAAGTTGGGGCTTGATTGTCTAACCAGATGGAATTCTACTTTTGCTACACTTGATATTACAGTGAAATATAGACATGTTTTTTCTTGACTACGACACTTGTGCCGCAATACAAGTGTTTTCCTAGTAGTAAGGAGTGAGAGATGACTAAGCAGATGTTGGATTATTTGAGGCATTTTTCAAGGTTGATAGAGTTGTTTTTAGGTATAACATACTCCACTGCTAATTTGTTTTTCCGTTGGTTTATAAAATAAGGATTTCAGTGAAGGGATGGCAAGCATCAGATGTTTCTACAATTAAGAACATTGCGGATAACATGATTGAAAAATTTTTGAAGTATTACAAGGAGATTAGTAGGATATTGGTGATGGTTGTTATTCTTGATTCGAGATACAAAATGGTGTTGGTTAATTACTATTATCCAAAGATTTATGGAATTTTTCTTGAAAATCAGCTTAAGCGAGTGCGTGTGCTTTGTAATGAAATGATGAAGTATTATGAGACAAAATCCATAACTTCGAAATACAGTGTTGTTGGTGAGTCTTCTACCTCAATTGTTGTTCTTTCTAACTAATCTTCTATTGATTTTGATGATATAGATGATATGGGAGATTTTGATACATATGTAATATAAAATTGTCAACCTATTAGTTTGAAATCTGACTTGGATATGTATTTGGGAGACCCTTTAGTCAAAAGAACTCTTAACTTTGATGTTTTATAATGGTGGAAGACAAACAAAGGCAAATATAATATTTTAGCTGAAATAACTAAGAATGTTTTAGCCATATCTATGACGACTATTACCTCATAGTCTACTTTTAGTATGGGAGGTAGAACCTTGAGTCCACATCGTAGCAGACTACATTCGGACACTTTAGAAGCGATCAAGTGCTCTCAGCATTGGTTATGGGCTACTAGCGGTTAACGTATAAAAATATTTTTTACAAAATTGATTACTAATTGTTTTTGCTTTATTATTTATTTTAATAATTTTTTTTATTCGATGGAGTTCCTGAAAAAGAAATTTTTACTGGAGAAGAATTAAATGTATGACCCACAAATATTCGATTAGTTTGTTTTCAATATTAATATTTTATAGTTTATTATGTTGTATTGCTAATATTTTATATATAGGATAATCATGTATAATTTAAGTGTTTTTAGTTTATAGTATTATTAAAACTTTATTTTAAAAATTTAATAAAAGCCTAAGTCTAGCCAGACCTGCTCAATATAGACGGGCTTTTTCAGGGCTTGGGTTTATTCTAGAATACATGAGCTTGGGCCTGGGTATATTTATTTTAATAGCCCTTCAATTTCTCATGTGGTATATTTCACTGGTTTACTACCTTACAAAACTGAAATTTTAAGTGTGCAACCCAAAAGGGGGTGAATTGAGTATATAAAGTAAATAAATTCATGCTAATTTTCTTAAGCAATGATAATTGTAAATTTCAGCAATAAACAAATAAAAAGAAATGATAAAGACAATAAATACAAGAGTTTTTACATGGTTCAGCACACCTGGCTTACGTCTACGCCTTCAAGCAAACCAAGCTTGATGATTTCATTATCCAAACTTTCCAAGATTTCAAGTTCTTACAATTAACTTCCAAAATATCATTGGACCTTTACAAATGGTGTTTCACTCACACACACATTTCCCTAAGTGTTTCCTATACTTACAATTTGATAACTGATTAGTATTAGAAACTGTATATTTTATAAAGGTTCAAATTATTATTTTCTTACTTAAAGTGTTAATTAGCTCACATTTTATCTTAATATTCCCCAAATATAATTTTATGTAAATTATATTATATTACGTTAATTTTTATCTTAATTATTATATTTTGTTATTATAGGTATATTTTGAGAATGAAGAGAAATTAGAATTGAAAATAAGAGATAAAGAAAGACATCTTCTTTGTAATTATAAATAAATAAAATATATTATATTAAAAAAATAAAGAGATTGAGTGCACAAGAGAAGAGAAAGAAAGGAGAAGAGAACAGAAAGGAAAACGAAAAGGATGAAAGAGAGAAAAAAAATAGTCTTTGCAGAATTAAATTTTATTCTTCTATTGTTTTAAGTTTTTAAAATTTTCTTGTAATATATTTCAGAAGTTTGTCAATTAAAATGAGTGTATTTCTTTATAATATGAGTGGCTAATTTCCTAAGCTATGATAAATGGTGAAGCTCAAAGATTTAAATTATGAAATTAATATCTCTCTCAAGTGAGTTCAAAGTTTATTTTATTTAATATTTATTATTTTGTTAATTTTATTTACTAGATACTTTTATGTTGTATTAATTTATAAATTTAAAATCTTATTAGATTTATATGATATTTTGATATTATGTCGACATACTAATTTAGTTGTGAAACATCATATACTTCATTCCCATATTCATCCATAAAATTGGTTAATTAATAATTGAATGACATAATATTTAATTAGTAAATAAAATATAAAATATAAATATGAGAGAATATTATGAAAATAATTTGAATTTCAATAGTGAATTCCATAGCCTTAGCACATTTTAAACAGATAATCTATTTTTCTACTATTAATTTTTATTTAATAATAAACTACTGAATTTAAAATTCCCTATGGTTCGACCCCGGACTCACCAGATTATATTATAACTAAACACTTTTTTACTTGAGAATAAATCAAACACTTTTGAGTTGTGTCAATAACTTTGATAATAAATTCAAAGATTACAACAAAAACTTTCTTTTATAGTGGATGTACAAGTGATAGCTCAAATATAACTCAATGTATGTGAATTAGTAAATTAAAAGTTCAAGAAAAGTAGTATGCACTGGATATTGCTCAATCGATATATATAAAAAAATCTTAAAAATAAGTTTAATTTGAGTTTATATAGTTTAAACTTTCAAACTAATTATTATAAACATTTTGAAAAAATAATTGGTTAATCGCTTGGCTTAGACGGTTAGCCACTCGGGTTACTGTTAGAGATATTTTCAAAATTTGAGTGCAGCTGGTAACCACTAGCAAATAGCCAGCTAGCCGCTAGCTTTTTGGAATCTATTTTTCAAAGTTATGGCACAGGCGGTTAGTTACTTATTAAGAAGAGGTTAATCACTTACTTTTTGCCTTTGAACCATTATTTTTTAAATTAGAATTGACCTCAAAAATCTTTCTAAAATTATATTATAGCCCAATTCATTTAAAATACTTTTAAATAGGTCAAGTTTTAGAATTTAAAAACAACACTTATGGATTTCAAAACTCAAATCATTTCAATGTACTCCATAAAACTTATAAACACCCATTTTCATAAAATCATTTGCCTTATAAACACAAAACCTTAATTTATGGAAATTGATGATTTGTTTAGAGATTGTGAAGAATATCTTGAGCTTTTAAGATACTAAGTGATGTATACATCAAATTATACTAGTTCTACAATTAAAAAAAATGAATTACATGAGCTAGCACCCTTTTTATAGTTCGTCGAGTACGTCGTTGTTCATGAATGAACTTGATTTCGTTTGGATAAAATTTTCCTTTCAAAAACTTGTAAAAGGATAAAATATAAACTGATCAAATTACATTTTTTTTTCATGTGGTTTGTTATCACCCAAATCAAAGACCATTTAACCTTTTAGGCCAACAAAAACCATATGCAAATATTAAAAATTAGACTACTGTATGAAATATCATGTGATATATCTCATTTGACTTTCAATTAATGTATCAAATGTTCATAAAATATTGTTTACATCATTAGTATATAAATTAATTTTTTACTAATATTTGTATCTCGTATATCAATTCATAATAAATCAGATAATTGTGAATTTAATTTCTCTCATATTAATAGACAGGGGTAGATAGAATTATTCAATAAATATGTGTCCTTCTGTGTGTGTATATCAATTCATATGTTTTAATAACTACAAAAAAAATCACCGTTCAGTAACTTTTTCCCATACCATTTTTATTAAATGTTACCAATTACCTTCTATAATAGCATTTTTCAGAAGGAAAGTTGCAATTATCTACTAAAAAATATCTTTCTATTTTTTACTACATTTTACATTAAAGTTGTAGTACATTATAAATGCAAAGTTTTATTTTTAATAACATAACACTTCAACAAGATCAACATCTCAATTGCTATGTATTTTATAAATAATATAACGCTTTAAATATACTACAAAATTAATAGGAAAAATGACACTTATACCTTCAAATTTTGTTTAAATAGTCATACAGACTTTCTTAAAATTTAAAAAATATAATATATAAAATAAGTTAAAATTTATAAAACATTTTGAATATTAAAAAAATTTATTTCAATATTATTAATTTGTCATACTCTTTTGCTACTAATAAAATCTATTTTACATATTAATAATAATAAAATAATTATATCTAACATCTATAGTAATTTATAAAATTTATATTATTTTATTTACAATATTTTTTTTATTATGTTTATATTAGTATCAATCGTAAAATCGATTTTTAGATTAATGGATTTTAGTAAATCTGTTAGGATAGATTAATAATAATTTAATATTAAAAAATTATTATCATATTATTTTATTAATTATGCTTATTATAATATTTTATTTTTATAATATGATATATTTATTTAGTATTTTTACCTTATCACTTTATTTATATATATTTGACTTATTTTAATTAACGGGTATAATAGTTATTTATGATATTAAAGGAATTTATAAAAATAAAATAATTTGTATAATTATTTAATAAACTTTAAGGATGTGAGTTATCTTTTTCTAAATTATTATTAATTTAAAATTTAAAATTTAATATTTATCCATAATCAATAAATTACTTACTATCTTTTAATTTATTATTTAATTATTAAGTTAAAGTGATGATTGAGATTAAAAAATTTGATCCGTAATACTGACACTATAGATTTAATAATGATACTGTGAAACTTAATTAGATTCGTTGAATTAATTAAATACTTTAAAGTTATTACAAATAATCAGACTCATAATAATTGCTTTACAAAAGACGCATTTCAAGTTTGTTTGTTAGCTTAGTGGCAGTGGTCCATCTGTGGCCGACGACAGAAGCTATCACGCGAAGTCATAGCAGTTTAAATGGCGAATCAAAGGCTTCGAGCTTTGCTTTGGTGGACAAAATGGGCGAAAAGGGACTGGGCAATCGCAGCCGTCGGATTCACAATCATCATCTTCGTTCTCACTTTCTTCTTCGATTCCAGTTCTACCGATGAAGCCGCCTCTTCCCTTAATCTCCCCGCCAGCGATCTCGTTGACTTGACTTTGCTCCACAACGCCAAAGATAGAGGCGCCCGTAACAAACTCCTCTAACTGAGAAAATTCTATTTGATTCTTCCAATATAAAAATTTTCCAATGCCCATTTAAATATATATATTTTTATGTATTCACTGCAGTTTGTTTAGATGGGAGCTTACCTGGCTACCATTTTCAGAAAGGATTTGGACCTGGCTCTAACAATTGGCTTCTTCACATTGAGGTTCTACATCACTTTTTATCTCTCATTTTTTATTTTTTATGGTTTTTATTTTTTATTTATTTTTGGACAGTTTTTAGTTATTTGCTTTAATGGAAATTTAGGGTGGAGGTTGGTGCAATACAATAGAATCATGTTCATACCGTCAAACGACAGCGTTAGGCTCCTCGAACTCTATGGAACGACAAGTTAGCTTTTCTGGAATTTTAAGCTCTCAACCGTCTCAAAATCCTGGTAAAATTTTTAACGGGTCTCTATCTTTTTGACATTTTATGGTGGCCTCATTGTGTGGCATCAAATATTTAGAAATATGTAATTAGTATATATGTACTGAAATGAATGTGTTTGTACATTACATCCTTCAGATTTCTTCAGCTGGAACAAAGTTAAGATTCGTTATTGTGATGGTGCATCTTTTGCTGGTCGCCCTGAAAGTGAGTTCAAGGTAAGCTGGTTTTTTGGTTCTTAGAAAGCTATTTTTAGTGAGCAATTTTGTGATCCTTTTATCATTAGAACTGTTGGTTACTATTTATGCCATAGAACGGAACGAAGCTTTTCTTTAGAGGCCAGCTCATCTGGGAAACACTTATGGATGAACTCTTATCGGTTGGAATGTCTAATGCCAAACAGGTACATTCTTGTTTGTTAATAGAATTTGACTTCTTCAAGATATTGTGAAAATGTTATCTTAAAACCGAGAACTTCAAGACACTAGGAATCTTTTTGACAGTTTGGCTTCAACAACTGTAGTGGAGGTAAAATTAATTGTTTATTGTTTCTTCTCACTTGCATCCTGAGATTACTGGTTGCATTGGCGTTTATCAAATTTCTGGATCATTAGGATATAATGACTGCAATAAATCTGAGTGGCAAGGAGCTAAATCTTATGAGTCTATGAGCCTTGAGAGAAATATTGTTTTTCTGCATTCACCGTTGAAGTACATGAATGATCATCTGTTAGTCATTTTCCAATTCTTGTGATAGAATTGTACATTTCATTAGTTAATTTGTTGCAGGCATTTCTTACAGGATGCTCTGCTGGAGGACTTGCTGCTCTTATACATTGTGATGACTTTCGTGAGCGTTTGCCACAGCATGCAACTGTCAAGTGTCTCGCTGATGCGAGTTTTTTCCTTGATGAGTATGTTTCTGTACACATATCAACATCTTTTGCACCAATTACTTGAGCTAGTATATTTTATGTGCTTACCCATTTCAGAGTATAGTAATTTTATACATTTTGATAAGATATTTCTAGTGAGATCTGATTTCAATGCAGAAATGTTTATTACTGTTTAGTGACCTTTATTGTGCCATATAAATTGCTGTTTGTGTGGCAATACCCATATAAATGCTTGCTAGTCTAGCCTTTATGCCTTCAGTACGACTATGGACAATATTAAGCACAGTGTGGTTCCTCACTTTCAGGTCTGATGTTCAAGGAAATCGTACCATGAGATCTTTCTATGATGATGTTTTCCACCTTCAGGTTCTGCTTAGTTTAAACCATACCAGACTATATATTTCTTCCTATCTTCATGTTAATCTTTTTTATTGAAGTGGTTAGTTGCATGATTACTTGGACCCTGGCCAAAAAGGGAAAAAAATGCAAAGGATTTTAACATACTGTTTGATTGATCAACTACCTTAATCTATTTTGATATGTGACGTACGACACTTTAACCAGTCTGGAGGACTATGTCTGTATTGCTTGGTGTTATAGCTACAAGCTACAGTTGTTCAGCAGTAACAGTTTAAAAACAGAAAAGCAATTCTTAAATTATTGACATTTCTTGCTTGCTTGTTCCTTCAGGGTGTAGCAAAAAGTTTGAACAAGAATTGCCTTTCAAGAATGGAAAATTCTAGTGTATGCTTTATCTTTCTTGTCTTATCCTTCTTTAGGTCATATTATCACAGAGCAAATTTGAGATATTCCATTTTTGTCACTTAATTGCAATTCAGTGACTACTGTTAATACTGAATTGCATTGCAGTGTCTCTTTCCTCAAGAATTTGTCAAAAACATAAAGACCCCAGTGTTCATTGTTAATCCAGCTTATGATTTTTGGCAGGTTAACTTTTCCTTAAAGAACATCTTACTTCTTTTGATTATATTATTGTTAATTTTTTCCTGCATGATATATTTTCCAAGATTAATAACTAATTAGAGAATATTTAGATACGTAACATCTTGGTACCAGATGTATCAGATCCTCAGGGCTACTGGCAAACATGTAGACTGAACATTCATAGCTGTAATCCTAACCAGTTGGAAATACTAAAAGGTAGTCATTGCTTTTTATTTTGCTATAGAATTTTATTTGTCTGTAAGTTCAATCCTTAAGATTAGCATATGTTTTGCAAAGACTAGCTTTCAGGTTTTTAAAATCATCACTTAACAGACTGCTATTTCAATGATATCATGATTGAAAATGGACCAGTCTATTCATCTGGTTAAGAATGCATGGTGGACGGTTGCCTTTATATTATACCACCGAGAAAATTTGGTCCTAGAATTTGCTAAGGTTGATTCACCTGAATGGTTAAGCCCATATAGAAGCTTTACATAGAAACTTGACTTTGTTCCTTGTTAAGTCAAGTTTCTGGTTAAAGACTAGATGCTCTCTCTCTCTCTCTGTGGTGGGAAGTTGTGCGGACTGGAAACAACCTGGCTTAACTATCTTCTCATATAGACCCTGTTGCCCCATACCATTTGGACTTATGGGGCTCATGCATCTGTGCAGTGACTATTTAGATAAGTCGTGGGAGATGTAGTGTTTATTGTTGGTTTTGACTTAGTGGAGGGAGATGTATGTAGTGTTTAGTGTTGGTTTTGATTTTATCATTTACATTTTTTACTGTTTTCATGTTGTGGTCTGTTTGACTTGGGTGCTTATCTGAACAGGTTTTCGTAGTTCTCTGCTAAACGCTCTAAGCGAATTCCAGCAAAAGCACGAAGCAGGGATGTTTATAAATTCGTGCTATATTCATTGCCAGACTTGGATGGCTGAGACATGGCATTCACCCAGTTCCCCAAGAATCAACTACAAGGTACAAAGATATTTTAATCATTTTGTCCGCGCTATATCATATGCTTATTTGGACTTAGAACTTTCACTTTTTCTCATCTTTACCGTCTCATAAGATCTCGTGGGATACTCTGGAGTGCAATGTCGTGATGTTTAAGGTTTCCTTCTGGGCCTGTCATTTTTTGGACTTCATAGTGTAGTCCAGTGTGCTCTCCTAAAATTCCATGCTGTGGTTAAATTACAATAATATGTCTGATGGTATTTGACTAGTGCTTGTGCAAATTGAATCTTGATGTTGACATTTGCTTTTCTTTTGGATTCAAGTCGTCTTTCTTAATAGTTTCATTTCACTGACTGCCCTTGGAACAGACCATTGCAGAGTCAGTTGGTGATTGGTACTTCAACCGGGGAGTCGTGAAGCTAATCGACTGCCCTTATCCATGCAATCCCACTTGTTATAACATGGATTTTACATGACAGTTGATAAAGCTCATTACTGGTACGATTTCTATAATGAGCTATTCTGATTCCACAACTTTGATTTCTCACGTTACCTTGGTTGAATTTCTTCCTCTCGACATCCGGAGTGGGATTCCGGATTCTGAAAACAGCATGTAAAATTAATGCATTGTATTTTATATCCTGTAACAGGTAGGAGGTAAAGTCATTCTTTAATCTACTACTCCAGCAGTTGGGTTCTTTATTGAACTAAACAAATAAAAGTCATGAAATGCTCTGTATAATCTTATGTATGATAAATTTAATTCTCCATCTTGATTTTCCTTTTTTTTTTGGGGTTAATTTAGAATTATCTTTTTGAATTGACAATCTTCAAATAACTTTAATTTATTTATGAAACCTCAATTTGCTCTCATTTCTTTTTTTAAAAAAAAAGATAGAAAAAAAATTACCTTCAAATAGCTTTAATTTATTTATGAAACCTCAATTTACTCTCATTTCTTTTTTTTTTTTAAAAGATAGAAAAAAAATTATCGATTCACTCCATTTATCCATTTTAAATAAAAATGGAGATAATTTGAGATTTTTAAAAACAAAAGAACGATTAGGAAATAGTCAGGAGAAGATAATTTGAAATTTACCTTTTTTGTCTTTATGCAGGGAGTTTAGATCAGGTGTTTTTAGCCTAAAAGTCTTCGCTTGACCGGATTTATCACCGGTGTGTGGTCAAGATCTATTCTGTTGTAATGTTATATGTTGTCAACTCAAATTGAAGCGCGGACTACGAGAGAATTTCAGTTCCTTTACCCATTTACCCCCCAACTGTCTCCATCCGGCTGAAACAAGAAGATGATATTGACTTTCGCTAATTTGTTTATTGAAGGATTAAGTTGACTTTTTGAGCAATAAAAACCATTTGTTAAGGCAACTTCTCTTAAAGGCGGGAGCATGACTTTTTAACCGGTGAATTGGTCCCTCCTCTCACGCTCAAAACAGGCATTGTCAGACTGGAACATTGAAAAAGAAAAATTAACTGACGTGTTACCAACAGAGTCAAATCTTGAATTTCATCCAGTCAAACAATTAACAATCCCATGGACATGGAATCACTGGCCCAATAAAATTTGCTTTAAAGTCTTCAAACCTTCCGATTTACAGAGAAGATTTTTTTGGTTTCTTTAAAAGGACCCATTAGACATTAGTTACTGATGGTGACAAGCTCTAAAATTAAAATGGGTTTTACTTTTTTTTTTTCCATATTAATTCATATTAGTTGACATGTCACGAGATGCTAGATACCTAAACCACTGTCAACTGTCACGAAATTAATTTGGGTTTACCAAACACTGCATGCCACTTACTAGTCCCGACCATAACAATTTTATTTTGAAAGGGCTTTCAAAGATTTTTTTTTTTTTTAAATATACTTATACACACACACACACTTGTTGAGTATTTTTATTAAAAAAACATTTTGGATATATATATGACTGAAAATGAGAAGTTTGTGATTGGGGATTTAACTGTCACTTAGATTTGAAAAACATAATTACCTTATCAAAAGTTTTTTCTTATGAAAAGTATTTACAAGGATCAAAATATAAACAACTTAGAAAAACAGGAAAAACAATAGTTTAAAATATCTTTTTAGGTAATGAGAACAATAAAAATAGGATACAACATTTATATTTGTTCTCAACGCCCAAAGCATAGGACGTGATGATTTTGATAGAGCAATTTATACTATAGTATGCTCTCAACGCCCAAAGCATGGGAATACAAAATTAAGCTCAAAATTGGGTGCTTAATTGAAATTTTGGGAACAAGAGGTCTGAAATTAAGTTATAATTGAAAAATAAAGCTCAAAATGATATGCGATTAGAACCCCTGGTGTAGGGATGAAGCCATGACTTGGGCCTAGGAATGGCAATTTAAAAACATAGTATAATTTCACTAGTTAAATATCACAACATGCACGAGTAATTTGGAAAATTTTATAATTCATAAAGGGTAGTGTCGAAAATTTTAAAATTACAAGGAACAATGTGAAAAATGTTTCAATATAAAGGGCATCTACAATCTGCCCTTACTTGACCCAATGTGACTCGGGCCTTGCCTTAGTGGCAGGGCTGATCAAGCACAACCAATCGTGTAGGGCATTAGTGAGCAAATTGAGCGTAGTTGTGTAAAATTTTAAAATAATGCATGTTCGTATAACTCTACCACTTTTTGGAGAATATATAAAATGTTATAAATAAAACCTTAAATGGTATTCAAAATTTGTCAAGAACCCAATTGATAAAACAAATTCTAAGAGGGATAAAAGTGTAATTCTCTCTCTTTCAAGAATCAGGTACGTCATCCAATTGTAATTGTGAATGTGAATAAAAAGTTTTGAATTTTCTAATACCACAGAAAGTCCCAGCCCATGAGTCTTTACAAAATTAAATTTAACATTTAAGTGGTGTGGAGTTTTGACTATCACTTTCATTTCCAACTGCAATCTTATGTATACTTTTTAATTGAGTAAACTAGTTTGATTGAACTCAAATTCTTGTTTCTAGAAGATAATTTTTTCAAAACACATTTTAATTAAATCATACCTAATATCATGTAACGACGTGTTTAATGCGCGTAAGCATGTTTAGTGGAGAACCCACTTGACTAATCAAGAAAATAATTCAATTAGATAATGATTTTTAATTTGAATTATCATTATTATTTTTTGTTTATGACAGCAAGTGATTGCGCCCATAATAACCGAAAGTCATAGGCTATGATGAAATACATGAAACAAAATACTCAAGCAGTTGAGTTTTTTTTGTAGTTTACTAGATTTGGTAACGAATTTATGTATACACTGACATCGTTCTTGTCTCCAAACAATTACGAACCGTTGCGAGCCTCATTTCAAAATTTGCACATTACATAAGTTTACATGTTTTCAACTCCGTTCTTTTTCTTATTTACACTGCTTTGATGTTGATTTACACAAAGTAAGATCATGAAATTAATGTAAAAAAATGAAGATCTGTTTGAAATTGAAGAATTGAACATTTAATTTAAGTTTAAGAATTAAGCTCAAGCACAATAGTTAAAACGTGATCCATAAGCGTTTTCGTGAGCCTAATTGGTAGAAGTGGAGCAAGTATTTTATAAACATGATGAAAAAAAGAAAAATGAAGAGGAGAAAGCATTTATAAACCTGTATATGACTTAGTATTTTTGAATAGTATTTTGTATTTACACCGATGAACGCCAGATTCTTCCCTCAAGGGAAATGATAATTACGGAGACATCATCATGGTATCTCCGGCGATCTCCTTGTGGGATATCAAGCAATTCATGGAAGTCCATTCCTGCATTATTGTAACCAAAATTCAATATTAGTGAACTAGCTTAGGCTTAGACTGGAAAAGCTTGTTTTGCTATGTTTTAACTGTTAAAAATGGCCTTACCGGCTTTCTTAGCTGCGCGAAATAGTAGTTCTTCAATGAGATGCTGTGCTGGATCTCCTTCGGGGAATGCAGCGATGAAGGATTCAACTTCGGAGACAGCTTCTTCGCTGGTGAAGTACTGATAGAGTCCATCCGAAGACAAGATCAAAAACTTGTCCCTTGGGCTGAGTCTGTGATGATAGACTGAAGGATTGCAAGTGATGTATGGCGAGGTTCCAATGTAATTGATTCTGAACATCTCTAGCAAAGCATCATTCCATTTTGGCTACAAAATTTAAAAGAAAAACAGAGGACTTAGGGATCATCGTAATAGAGGATGCTAAATTGAACTTCGAATAATTAGGCACATCTAACTTAGTAGTATAGCTTGCAGGGTGGTTTAGATTATGCATACAAGATAATGAGCTTAAAATGTTAAATTACCTGTTTGAGAAATCCAGCGCCGAAAGCTCGAGTCACCTTCAAGTAACCTTTAACTCTGTCATTCATTACAGCAGAATCATCATCTGGATGTTCTTTCTTAATTCTCTTAACTTCCTGCAATTCAAAAGGCCTATTAGTTCATATCAAATAATAACATGAAAAACGACTCAAATAGAGTATCCGGTAAGGCAAATCACCTCTTCTTCGTAAGTGCTGTGATCCGTAGTGAGCTGAAGTGTTGTCAAGGTATTGAATCTAACCAAGTAATCACCGTCAAGCGCCTCATGATCATGCATAGTTTCCTTGTTGATTCGTTTCAAGTCATTGCCCGCCTTCCCTGACCCAATATTAGGCTCAAATTTCCTAGCTAAAACCGCCCTACTATCTCCAACATTCATCAAATACACGTCCTCGCCTTTCATCAACATCACCAAAACACAAGAACCCATCAATGCCAATTCAGGATTCTCCATTACCATCTTATCTGCAATCTCCAAATACGAATCCTCTGTTTTCTTCAACGCCTGTGATAACGCCTTCAACACATCCGAATGAATATCATTCACCCCATTCGATCCCTCACAATTCAACTTCCTCTCAAGACCAAATTTTTCCCTATCCCAAGCAAAATCAACACATTTCTTTACAATTCCTTTGTTACTATTACCTTTCTTTTTCCTCTTCGAATCATCATCCAACGGGAAAATCTCTTTCTGGGTTTCATCAGAGGAACTCGATTCCAGCTTATCATTCCAAAGAAGCCCTTTGAGCTCCTTATGAACAGCAGGGTACAAATTGTTGATCAAATAATCAGGAGCATCAGGACCGTTAAACCCATCATAAATCCCAACAAAAACCCACCCACGCTCTTCAGATACAACGATTTGCATCCGATCCTCCCCAGCTTTACCTTGTGCCCATTGCAAATTTTGACTCTTCATAGAGGAGAACTCACTGTCGTCATCATCAGTCACTACGACACCGTTTTCATTGTTTAAGCTCGCACGGCTGCTCAAATGGTCACTACTGGTCTCATTATTATTTCTCTCTGATTCCAAATCTTTTGCCCCTTTAAAAGACTTATTATTATTACTCATCATCCCACGAGAAATTGTTTTTGATATCGCTCGCTTGAAAATCTTCACCAAGCTCGGTTTCTTGGACTTGCTTTTACTGTTTATTCCATTTTGAGATGAGCTTCTCTGCAACTTATCAGTGATCGGACCCGAATACAATCCACGATCAATGGGTCCGGATAGGAACCCACGCTCGATGGGACCCGACAAGAAGCCTCGTTCGATCGGACCGGAGGTAGAAGAGCCCGACCCGGACTGAAAGGACCGGCGTGGGACCGGCTGGAGAGGGAGAGAAGCGAAGGAATCGGAGCTCTCAAAGGTGGCGCTGTTGCTGTTGTACGGCCAGGAGTAGTCGATCAGGGCCGTTGATAGAGTCTGCGTCGACGCGTTGGCGCTGACGGAGGCGCCGGATATTGAGCTGAAAAACGTCGCCGTTTTGACAACGGCTGCTGCTGCGGCGGCGGCGGCGGCGGGGGGATGGTGATACTCTGTATGGACTTTGGATGATGATGAGGAAGAGAGACGGGGCGGGTCGGGACGGATGTAGCAAAACGAATGGCCCAGACCCTCCCGCAGTGGGTCCCCCATAATGACGGCGATCTCGTGACGGCTCGATACTTCGCCTGCAAAGCAGTGGCCAAATTTCCCGATTCCGTTACCCATACCAGAAATTAAAAAAATTTGAAGAAACAAATAACGAAAAAGATTTTTTTTTTTTTTTTTTTGGGTTTACTAAAGAACTAACTAGAGTGGTTTCATTTCATAGGTTCCGTTTTATGTTTGATATGTACTTTGTGTTTCAGGGGAGAAGTGAAGAAAAATGAGAGAGAGCGTTAGAAGGAGTTGACTTTTCAGTTTGTTCGTTTGTTTGTTTGTTTGTTTGTTTCTTACTTTTTTTTTTTTTCAAAATGTTATTTAAATTTTTATTTTATTCTCTATGGCAGAGTTGACCTTTTGTTTAATAGGGAAGCGCGTGGGGTTTAGGGGGGAAATGGATATTAAATTATCTGCAGATTCTGAAGTCAAAACCTGATGATTTCAATGTTACTACAAGGATAATTTGGTCATTTTAGTAAGTGTAATGTGGAATTTATTTGTTAAATTAAGTTCGAACAAAACTAATAATGAACTATACCTTTAGGGATCCAAATGTTGTTATCCCTCCAAATTTTAAAAATTAAGGATCTTAGAAATGTTTATCATTCTCTTATCATTTTAATAAAATAAAAATATAGCTGGTAAATAAGAAAAATATTAATTTTAATATATATTATATAAAATATATATTTTTTAATATATTAAAATTTTTATTTTTTTATATTTTAGCAAAACTCTCATTTTAATAAAATAAAGATACTACCATTAAAAAAAAACTCATAAAAAGTAATAAGCTATCTCTTATCCTCTTTGTATAAAAAATCTTACGTGCTACCTGTTTACTCGGCAACTTCTTTGTTTTATTGTTATTTATTTATTATTATTTTATACATATTTTTATTTTAACTAAATTATCTTGTTTTTTAAAGACAGTTGCTTAAGATTTTGTTCTAATTTGAGCTACTCTTAAGCAAAAATTCAAGTGATAATTGGTGGTTAATAATCCAAAAATTTACCAAGACATGTTTTGTCATGTTCAGGGAATTTACAAACTTATCCTTGTTAGATTAATTATTTCATTATTGTAAGTTCAAATTCTTTAAAAAATATCTCATCTAATTATAATTTTTAGGCTAATTGTAAAATTTGAATTAAGCACAAATACCTAAGTGAATGGAATTTTTAAAACAAATGTCCAATTAAATGGAATCTATTAAAAATAAAAAAGAAATATCTAAAATTACATTGCTTTTCACGATTTGGGAATTTTGCTGCATTTTCCTTAAAGGCTGAAGCCTTGATTGCTGATTAAAACTCAGAAATGGCATACGGGCATCATTGTTTCTTTCACAAATTTTTGAAAAAGATAATTTTGATTCCAACGAGAAAGAATAAAAAAATTATGTAAATTTTTTTACTCCAATGAATTTAGTTTTCTAGTACATTACTGCATATATTATTACTAAAAAATAGATACCACAAGATCTTTAAAAATTTATGAGAAGATTTTTACTTATTACTCAGGAGATTTATATTTAATTACACGATTAATTATAAATATACTTTTTTTTTATCTTTAAGTGACTTGACATTTATCTATGATAAAATAATATAATATAAATATATGCATAATTTTATAAGAGTTCAAATTTTATTATATAAATTTTAGAAAATTTATTTTAGAACTGTAGCAATATTTTAAAAAAGAAAATTAATGAAATTCTATTATAAGAATATAAAATTCAATTTTTTGATGATTCTAGAACAAATTAATTTATTTTATATAAATATCATCGAATAACTTATCCACGAACATAAATGATTTTGTTCATTTTTTTAAAATTAGATCACGATTTATAGCGATCCCACATGTTCATTAATGGTTTGTACGAAGTTCTTCAACGAACTCAATACAAACGATATCAAATCTCTCCCTCTCTTTTATTTTTGAATTTTTTTTTTTATCTCGTTGGAGTCCAGTTTAACTTTTTCCGAAATTTGCCAAAAATAATAGCCAGCCTAGTCAATAAGGTCAAACTTTGAAATAATCAGTCAATTTTGTCCTGCCCTCTTCTTAATTTTGAAGAGGAATGCAACTTATTTTAAATTTTTTATTTTAAATAATTATTTAAAATAATATAATATTTATTTGGTAAGATAAAATATTTTATGTGTATTCATGCGTTTCGCTCGCTTGAGCGGGTCCATGAGCTTTGTTGGACCATCCGGAGAGGAAAAAAGCAGTCCGAACAAAGAAATTATATGACGGTCGAGTCGGTATACGTAAGAGGGGTATGAACATGTTGATGAGTGCGACCATACCAGTACTAATGCACTAGATTATTAGAACTCTGCAGTTAAGTATGTAAGCGTACTTGGACGATAACAGTACCAAGATGGGTGACCTCGATTTGCACATTAATTTGTATGGGTATCATTACATTAATTCGTATGAGATACTACTAAGTAAACTGCCTTCACTAAATAGTTGAGAAAGGAAATACCTCTACAATATGCTTATGGGGATTTAAACTGCTGTCCTCCAATTTAGAGGGCTAACTGATATAAATATTACATTATTTAAAATAGTTATTTAAAATAAAAAAATTTAAGATATATAATGTTATTAAATTTTGAATGAATTAAATCAATTATTACACTGATATTGTGAATTGGTGCCTCCATTGAAAATATTCTTCTTACTAATATTTTACATGTATATTAAAAAAAAGGGAGAAATTAAACGTATAACTTAGCTTTTTATTTCTATCTTCAAGCCATTTGCAACACCTATTTAATTTTTTTTTTTTTGGTGAATTCATTTTTCTCAAAATAAATGGCATCGTGTTAGTGATAACTATCAATAATATTCTCAAAACTTTTCATTTCCTTTTTCGGGGGGACGCCTTTCTATTATGGGCATGTTGAACCAAGTAACCCACAACGTTTCATAACAAAAGTGTTTTTATCACAACTTTTAGAAATGTACTCAAACTGATTCTCAAACAATCAAAATTTTGCATGGGGAATGTTCATTACAAGTAGAACACTAGACACTGTAGATAATTTCGAAACTCTGGCTTCTTGTTGCTTTGCAGCTTGTCAATGCATGAAGGGTATGGTATATATCTAGCTATCTTCTTCAAATCTTTACTCAATAGACGAATCCACATCTCAAATAATTTTTTATTATTGGTAATAATTTCTTTATTGTATATATAATTTATGTTTTTTTCTTTACCGCGTATATTGAGAAAACTTGTAATGGTAGTATTGTTACCATTAACAAAAATTTTTGTTACCGACAATAATAAACTGGTGGCTCGTCAATGAGGAGTTATGTTCTTTAGATGGAGAGCCACCTGGTATCCACTTCATCTGCCTTTTAATTTGAGTTCTTTTCCTTTCTTTCCGCATCTAATTTTATGTGGGCATTTCCTACCTACTAATAATAATAATATATATTATCTGTTAACAATCTTAGGGGAGCAAATGCATTTTGATTCTGCGATATATATATATATAAAACACACACAATTTTGCCCAAGATTGGCCTCATTAATTCTAATAGCCATACATAGCCTTTGTAAATTATTTTACAAATCATTTTACAAAGACTGATTTGGCCTACACTCATGAAACCTTTTCTGAGATTTTTCACCTTCGAAATTAATGCTATATATGTTAGTGTGATTCAACCCCCAACAGATTACCCCCTCATTCAAAACATTTAAACAAACATCAGATACCGAGTTGCTAACTCTGTCTCCAGTGACAGTGTAAGTGGTAGTTATATAAATGATATTATTTCATGTATTTATTTATTTTAAAAACCAACGTTCAAGTGATAATTATATTAAATTTAACTAAATATATGTCACCCCTTCAATTATTGGTTGCATTATCTCTGATTTACCGTTGACTTTCTCCTTTTACTAGATACTGCCCATGTATCTTCTATTTGATCGATTAGGTAACTGCAGATCCCTTCCAACCGAAATCATAAGCCTACGTTTGCTTGCAGCGTCTTTCCTGATAACAATCTGCATATATTTACAATTTCAAATCTATTGAAAGTTTGAATTACTCTACTTTATAACACATTCCATGGATCTATCGATTGCAGATGGAAAATTTACACCAACAAAGAGGCGATAAACAAACGTGGGAGAGGATAATAATTAAGTTCCAAGAGGGGACTCTGCCCTCACCAAAGCATGCATGTCGGTCGCCTCCTTAAATCCTTGTTGATTCCAACCTCTACGTGGGTGCATAACAGTTGTTGTGACCAGAGGTATATTTCAATTTTATTAGAAGTCCCTAGATATAAATATATTTTTTTGCCCATTTTTTTTTTTTTTTTTTTTTTATATTTGAGGGGTATTTATTCATCCTTAGGTGACCACAACTACACCTTAATAAGGATAAGAAACTTGATACATATTAATGTGCTCTGGAGGTCTTTTGTTTAAGATTGAAAATCTTTAGAAATCCAATAAAGACTTTTTAAATAGAATGTTGTTCTCAGTTGAAGATTTAAATTTTTATTACACTACATCATAACTTGGAGACAATAATAAAAACTTGACGGTATAAATACAAGTTTAGAGTTTTTCAACAGAGAGTAGGAGGCTATAACTACGGATTTATATACTATAATCATTCATATGGCGTATAGTTTTATTAAGTAATTAATACAAGACTCCAAGTAGTGTATTAATGTTTTCATCTTAAAAATTAAGGTGACGTTTATTTGCTGGATAGATAGTTAATTCTCCTACTTATAAAATAAAATAAAAAATTTACTTGATCCACTGATGAATGCATTCTTACTTTAGATAAAAATGGTGTTGAATATAAATTGGAATAATAATTCAAAAGTTTAGTATTATTCTTAATATAGTTTTGCTTAGTTAAGGAGAAATGATGTTACACATAAAAAGCTTATATATCAAATTTTCAGTTTATTAAATTTTGTGTTTCAAATAATGCCCTCAAGGCTTCGTAGCTTTTAAGTAATTTTATTGGCATGTCACTTGAATTTGAATAGTGGGGAAGCAGAGGTTAAGAATTTATTTATTTCAAGAGGCTTAACTTAGTAGTTTTCAAGTAGTTTTATTTAATCGGCTGCTGAATTTGAATTTTGAGAAAAAATTAATTTAGACTTTGCCCACCTTTCCATCTATTAATAAAAAAAAATTGTGTTTCAAATAATAACTTGTTTGACTTGACCATTATGCACTATAAGGTGTATGGTCACCCCTAAAAGTGTCATTTTATCTATCACATATATATGTTGGTAATATACAATTTTAAATTTTAGTTTCGTAAAAATGTTGGTTTTTTTTTTTTTCATATTCATGAAAAAGGTTATAGAAATTCTTGAGGCCATGTAAAATCAATATTAGGTGTTAAGTAGAGAAGTCCATTCCATTATAAAATTTAAGGCTATTTTTTAACTTAATATTTGACAGTTTTTAATATTGTCATATTATATTTTTATATAGTTTAAAAACACAAATTTTGTACTGCAAATAGCTAACGTGGTCTTTTCAGAAGCAAGAAAAGATTCATTTAATTCAAAGATTTCTTGGACACACTAAAAGACAACATAGAATATTAAGCAGGCCCATTTTCTCATGGGAGCCCTCTTCACTTTGAATTTCGAGATAATGACATTGCTGTGAAAACGATGAAACTGAAGCAAGCAATCTTCATCTTCTGGATGACTTATATAGCTTTTTGTAATCCTCATACAATGAGCGAATTCGAAAGAAAGAGACATTGATATGGTATGGTCCCTCCTTCAAAATTATAGTAGTTTCAATTAAATGATTTTTTCAATTCAAAATAAAATTTATTTTTATTCTTTTTCAAAATATACTAAATGTTTATATCTTTAGTTTGATTTTTTTTTTAAAGAAACAAAATTTATAATAACTTAAATTTGTAGCTAGTGCACTGCACTACAAAAAAAAATAAATAAATAAAATAAGAAAACTCACTTTCATGAAAAAAATATTTCTTAATCCCATACCAAATTTTATGATTGTCCATGTAACTATCTTTATACCTAATGGAGATTTTTTTTTTCATACTGACTTATAGAGTCATGCTCATATTTGAATGTACAAATTTAGTAAATCATTTGAACTAAAATTTAGAGTTATACTGTTAAACCTTTATAAAATAAAATAGAGATTTATATTATTATTGACAAAAATGTGCCTGTATCTGAAAAAAAAAAAAAAACTATGCGGATCATTATTGAAAACAAGAAACTCTTTGTAACAATTTTAACAAATCGAATTGTTGCCATCCTTTTTCTATAATAATAAAAAACACTCTTGAATTTTTCCTTTTTCAAATCCTTCCAGTGTGTCACTGTAAGAAGAGAGATTATGATACATTAGAGATAATATAATTAATTACTATATGTGTGATATATGTAATTAAATTTAATATAATTTTATTTACATGTTAATTTTTTAAAATAAATAAATAAATAATATAATATTATTTATTTATTATATAATTGATATGATATTATAATATATTCTAAAATTTATCTAATCGATGGTTAAAGAAAGCCACTCGGCTATAATGATGAGGGCAAAAGAAAGAATAATTATTCGACGTCCAGTAAAAATATTATGAAAAAAATTTAATTATTTCTCAATTATATTATAATTGAGTAAACATAATATTTTGTCTCACTAAATATGCGTGAAATATTTTAATAACAGATTGATTTATAAATATTATATAAAATATAATCCTACACACACATATGTACACGAACAATAAAGGAGAGAAAATGGCGGGTAGTATCTAATAAAAGAAACGAACAAGAAGCAAAAGCGTTTATTCAGACAAACTACGGGTACTCTTTCTATTTCGATTTTTGAATCTCAGAATCAAAACCCAAAAACCAAAAAACCAAAACACAATATCATTTTGCGTTATTGGTGTGGGATAGATGCACCTTTGCTTGATTCCTTTTTTTTTCCTTTCTTAATTCTTGCCATATATGGCTACGGACAAGGTCCGGCACTTTGATTCTCTATCCAAAGGCATGATTATTTTTTCATTCTTTGGCTTGCATGCTTTCGTTGAATATCTTCATTTTCTTTATTTGTGTCAGCAGTTTGTCTGTTGATAGACAATGAATTAATTCGAACACGTAGTTTTTTTTTATTTTTTTATTTTATTTGGGTTTCTGCAAAAAAATGCTTGATGTGTTAGAAGAGATAAAAGGTATATATCAAGACTTTATTGGGTATATGGAAAGTCGATGCTAAAATGGGGCCTTGTTGAAATAGTGTTGATGCCTAAAAGTCCAAGAGAAGAAATGTTTTTGGGGCTGCAGTTTATTCATTTTATGACGAGTGTTTCTGTAGATGTGAAAATTAAAATTCATTTTACATCAATAGGCAGTCTGCAAATTCAGTGTGTGTTTGCTTTATGTAATTTACTAATTTCAATCTATTTCTATCCAATGATGGACGATAAAATACATTGTTTCTTGATCTTAATCTCTAATATTGATCAGGTTCAACAAGCTTGTAGCTAAAGTTATTTGTCAATCAAGTAGGTTCAAGATCTAAAGGTGCACATTGTGACCTATGGGAAAGCATACACAGAAGGAACATCCTCACATTTGTATTCCGCGTGGTCATCCTGGATGTGTATGGGGTCTTATACTTCATGCGGTCAAGTACCCTGACTGGCATTATGTGAAGAAAAGACTTCCACATAGGAAGCATGGTGGTAATAAACGGGCCACGGGTGAGATAACTTTACTTACCATTTACCTTGAAACGTTTCCATTCAAATGTTGTAATTTCTTGGTTCTTTAGCTGCTCTGGCAGTACAAATAGTATGTATCTGTGAGAGACTTGGTTTAAAATATAGACTTAACTATCATTCTAATTGATCTTATCAGTCTAAACATGATGTGCCGGATTTACAATTTATTACCATCGAGTCTGTTGATTCTTGGCTTCTGAACAATGCTAAATTTCGTGACCGCCCGTTGATGGGTTAAAAACAGATTGATCCTGCTGAATGATAGTAAACATTTACATCTGCCTTGGATTTCATTAAGTAGTTTATAGCAATCTCCTGGATGTTTCTTCTTACATAGAACTTGACATTGATGAAGAATTAACCCTTGAATGCAAACATGGTAACAACCAAGTTTTGGCTTGCAGGGGATGAAAACCTAAGAAACAAAAAGATCCCAAATGCTGATAAGTTGCAAGAAACCAGCAATGACCAAGTGAACAACTCTCATGTAAGTTCTTCGATAATCTTCATTAGCATATTTGTCCGGTTCCCCTTATTTAGGATTTTGACTGGTAGATTAAATGTATGGAAAATTAAGATCTAATCTGTATTTTCCAGGTTCAGGAGGTGAGACAGACAACTCCAACCAAGAAAAATTCTGTCAAAGCTCGGATAAAATCTCTGGTCAACGAAGAGTTTTCTAAGAGGAAGGGCCTACATCACCAAACTTTAACCTACCCTGTACGACCACGATTGACACGTACTAATTCCATTCATCATTTAAAAGCTTCACATGAGGATTTCCTTACAGTAATTGCTTCAAATGATGGAAATCCTGAAATTGCTTATAGAGGAAATAAAGACTCCAACAAAATCAGCTCAATGGATTCACTTCTAGAAAAGACATTTGACAAGCCATTTGCAAATGTCAAAAAGGGTGAAGATTGCCAGGTTGATGAGAACGAAAAGCAAGCTTCAGTGGAGCAGAACATGTTAAACAAGGAGCTCACAGCAGATGCTTCACTTTATAGGTCAAAAGAGTTTCCGGATGCTCTAGATATAATAAATTTCAACAGAGAATTCTTCCAAAAAGTTTTGCATGACCCAAGCTCTCCGTTTGCTCATCACTACCACAATCAACAGGTACTCAACACTCGAATGGGATTAACTAAGTCTGAGAGTTTTCCTTTACCGGGCTTATTAGGCAGAAGATATCCTGGGCCAAGCAGACTCAAGCAAAAGAAGGATGTGAATAGGTCTTGTAAAACGGAAGAAGACATCTGTAAGCAATCAGTGCAATCAACAGATGTTGAGTACCGGGAAGATGGAATTCAAAAACTAAACCAAGTAGGGGCTGACATTGCCAATAGTTCTTCTTCAGGTTCGGCCCAACATTTTAATAATCCTGGCCAGAGTCAAGTGGCGATTAAGCATTTCAAGGATCTCAAACAGAAGATAAAACATGCAATTAAAGAGAGCAAAAATGAAAGGCATCGAATCACCATGGATGCAATCCTTCATAAAATACCTCATGACCAGGGGTTCTCCAAAGACTTGAATAATGAAACTCTTGATCAGCTAAAGGACCATTCTCTCATGAGTGACAGTAAAAGCAGTCGTTCAAGTAGACATCCCCGTATGAGAAGGACATCATCTGTAAATGAAACACTTGATAGATACTGTCAATTGTATGAGTCTACATTCAACAGGGAAGCCAAACAACCTGTCTCTGAGAAATTAAAATTAAGAAGAGAAGAGGAGGCATTGCCTTCTAAGAAAACTACTAAATCTCTTGGAAGGATTTTCTCCTTACCTGAGATCAAGTCTTATTATTACCAGGATGAGGAATTCTCCGATGCCTATTCTTCTTGGATGCCAGTCAGGATTTCTGTTGAAGAAACTGGAAGAATAACTAGTGTAGGTGAAAAAATTAGTACAGATATGCCTATGGCTTCAGAATACTGCTCGCAACTAAATACTCCTATAGAAAGTAAAATTCAAGAAAACTTCGTAGAGGTTAGTGAAACAGACTCTGGTGCTGGAGATCAAGTGGGTTCAACATCCATGAGAGAGAGTATTATGGAAGTGGATAAACTTAGTGATGATCTGATCACCTTGACGACAAGGGACAGTGCATCAGATGGCGAGTTGGATAATGAGGCTAAAGCAACCGAACCAAGTCCTGTCACAGTGTTTGACTTCAATTCTCAAGACGTCAGAGAAAGCACTGAAGAATTTTCTTTTTCAGAAGGTATGTTACTTTGCAACTTATTTTATTAACTTACACCACATGACACTCACGTAAGTATACATATTCTCACACTTTCTCGCAAGCGAGATATAAATTGATCAAGACAAAGGTATAGCAGAGAATAACTAGATTTTACTCACTAATCACAGCAATATATTTTCTGATTTAATTATAAAAATAATTCTGAAGATGATTACCAAATTTGATTACTTAAAATGAATTATCTGTGACCTGAAAGATCCTAATCTTCTGACATTCTTTAGGTTGAGTATCTGACAGATTTTAGCTTTCAGAGCATCACGTTTAAAGTTTTCTTTTCCATGAACAAACTCAATTGAATGAAGTTCTCTTGCTAATTTAATTTTATTTCCATTGATTGATTCTTGGAAGTTTGCTTGCCTTGTTCACTAACCATTGTACTTTAACGGGCGAAACTGATGCTTTATGGCTGTGCGTTGCATGGTGCAGAATCAGAAGAGATGTTAGAATTTCTAATTCATGGTGTACACGATAATTTGACTGGCCATCAACATGAATCCAGCATGGATGCCCCTATAGTGACTCATACAAGTGACTTTGAAAAAGTACAATTTCCGAGCAAGCATCTATATATTGACATTCCCCATGTTCATGTGGATGCAAAAGACAAAGCTAAATTTGATTATGTAAAATACATACTGGAGCTGACTGGCTTCAGTGGGAGTGAGTCTCTTGGGACTTGGCACTCTGATGATCAGCCAGTAGATCCTTCTGTATATGAAGAAGTGGGAGGCTGCATTCTCCTTGATCCCGACTGTTCCGGAAATGAAGGTGGTAATTGTAATCACGTGCTTTTCTTTGATTTAATCAACGAGGTATTGATGGAGATTTACGAGAGATCATACTGTTACTATCCTAAGCCTTTGTCTTCCCAATGTTGCATCCCTCAAATGCCAGCTGGAAACCGTGTTCTTAAGGAGGTCTGGAGAAATATAAGCGGGTACTTGAGCTTGAGACCTGAGCTTGATCAGTCGTTGGACTATATCACGAGTAGCGATTTATCAAAGAACGACGGGTGGATGAACCTGCAATTCAACTCAGAGTGTGTGGCACTTGAGGTGGAGGACTTGATCTTTGAGGATCTTTTGGAGGAAGTAATCTTTTCATGAGTCTGTAGCTGAGTATCAGGAGGTCTCTTCCCACGGTTCCTTCTTCGCCTTACTCACAAAATTTTGCCCTTTGGAGTCTCTCTGTAATTAATATTGTTCATTAAATACAATAGATAGAACACAGAAGAGATAGGAAAGAGAATATGTATCTTTTTAATAGTGACATGCATACACACATACATATTATATAATTAGGAAAAAAGTATTTTGATCTGTACATTAACAAAAAAACTTGCGGTTTCGGATAGGAGAATAAAGTTGGGAATTTGTCAGATGGTGGAATCTTTCTCCTCATTAATCGAAAGATCTGCTCCCTCGACCCTTTATATGGTGAATAGGTGGCTAAAAGGTCCTTGGCTCCTAGCAATTTGAATTTTGCACAATTTGGTCCTAAAAGATTTAAATATGATAACTGCATTGTGCAATTCGAATCAACAAAGCCCGTCTAGCTCAGTCGGTAGAGCGCAAGGCTCTTAACCTTGTGGTCGTGGGTTCGAGCCCCACGGTGGGCGTTTTTGTTATTTTCCCTTTTTTATCTTTTTAGGTTTCATCATGAAGTCATTTATTCGTGCTACACAATTAGGCCCAAATTCTGTTTGTTTGACGGGCTTTCCGGATTCTGCTGTATGTGAGTGACCCACTACATTTTAAACAAAGAAACTCTACAAATTTTTAAGTTGTAACCGACCCATCAGTTTGTTTTGGTAAAAAGTAAGCATTCTCAGTCACAGAACATGGCCTGGTGGTGACTCACCTTTAATCAATGGATTGGATTTATCAGAAGAAGCTTTCAACACAGGTGACGTTTTCAACTCCAAAATTTTTTCGAGCCTCTTAGTTTTCACCCTCCGCCTAGCTCAATTTTAATATTTATTTATTTTTTATCTAAAATTTAAATAAATTTAAATATTATTAAAATTTGAATGAGTTTAAATATACATATTTAAAAAATATATTTATTTTTTATTTTTTAACATCTAAATATAAGTAATAAGTTGTTTATTTTTATAAAGTTAAAACATTTAAAATAATTTTGATAATATTATTTTTTTATAATTTAATATGATATTTATACATAAAAAATTATTATTTAATAATACATAGAAAATAAATACTTTTAATAAAATTATTTATGAGAAAAAATAATAATTTTTTATTCAAACATTTTATTATTAAGATAAATATTAAGAAATTTTATTTTTTTATTCTGATAAAAATATTTTATAATTAAATTTTAAATATAAAAATAAACAAATTAAAATATTTTAAATTAAATTAAATTAAAATTTCAAACAAAAAAAAAATAATTTCTACGTACACATAATGCCTACCACGCATTATCTAAAAGGCAACAGAGGATTGCTACGGTACATCACTTAATTTGTGACAAAACATCACATCGGTGATTCTAAAGAACATTTTGTAACAAAACTTGGGTTTTAATTGAAACATTGCACGTAATAGTAGCCTTTTACATTTTCAATACAAACGCAACATATGTACATAGAGAGATAAGCGTCTTCACATATTTTACAATATGGACAATTGTGTTGTCCTTATGTCATCTTGTCATGATCAGGGAAATAACAAATTCAATGATAATGATTTAAAAAATATCATTGTTTGACTATCTTAAAGAAGGAAATAATAATGTAATGGGATATTTTCTGGACCCTTCTGTAATTATTAGATTAATTAAGCAAAATCTTATAGAGACTATACTTGTTTCTCTTTTAGTGGAAGGGCTCACCATTCAAGTTCATGCAAATGTGGCCCCAAAATAGCTATAAACGTGCTCCACAAAAGGGGGTCCACGTTCCATCAATCTTGTCATCTTGATCACGATCAACTTCTATAGATAGCGCACCAAACAAGGAGGACTCGGTCAACAAAGATAAGAGGACGGGAGACAAGTGCGTGACATATCTGGAAGGAGGTTAAGATTTCATTTTGGATTTTGGACGTAAAGCTTATAGATAAACATGATTTCAAATCTTGACACGTGTACGGTCAATAACCGCCTTTCCGCACTATAAATTCCAACTCCGGACTCCGTTTACCGATCATATCACTTCAGTGGTTTTTATCTGTAGATCAGACAGCATATAAACAAGTGTTTGTTTCAAAGATGGCTGGATGCGGTGGAAATGTTCCTGATCAGCCTCACAATTGCTGCTGCGAAGGGTAACTATATATGTTTATAAAACTTTTGTGTAAAGCTTTTTGACTTGCTAAACAATACATAAATCGCAAGTGTTGTTTTTCTTTCTTATATGGCCAGGAGATATTTATAAAAAGAATCCAGAAGCTAATATGTAATTTATTTTGCTTCGAACAAATTAGTTTTTTGTACGAGTGATGTCGTGGACTCATGTGATGCATGCATGCAGGAACGAGGGAGACGGCAACGGATGCAATAACGGCGGCTGCAAGTGCGGACCCTCCTGCAACTGTAATCCATGCAACTGCGGCAAATGAGAGACAGGGGCCACCGTGCATGCTATGGAATTAAGTAATCAGCTACCTGTTTAAAAGCAGAGATGTGTGGATCTTTTTTAAATAAAACTAATATAGAATCTAGACCTGATGTTTGCTTATGCTTTGCTTTCTTGTGAGAGCAGAGCTTATAGGAAATAGGGTAGAGTTATGAGTACTGTCTTATGTATTGAGTTATAAGCTACTTTTGAGTCTCTGCTTTGAGTAAAATGGGTTGCGTAGTTATGTTGTTATTATATGAATGAAATGCTATTTTCCTCTGTTCAGAGCAAGCGTTGAATTGTTTCTTTTTCTGTTTCGTAGAACGAAACAGAAACCACGTGCTAATTCCCAAGTTGATTACACGTGCAAATCTTCCAGTTGATACGACAAATTTGGTGGAACAATTTTTTGATCAGATGACACGATCTACAGCTACCGTTAGAACATATGATACAATAATTAAATGGAGCATCATACAACCAAATCCAACATTATGAAACTAGTATGTGATCTTGAGAGTTTCTTGACAACTGGGAGTTGCGTCGAAAATTCCTTTTGCAGCTTTACTAAACAAGTTATGAGCCTGAGAGAAATTTTTGTTATCAGATGGTGTATCGTCATTCATCTCTTTCAAGGCGGAAGGAATTATTGTTACCTGCTTGGTTGAGAGGCCAATCTTCTCCAAGTCACTTAGCTGTAAATAGTTCAGAGTTCACTGTTTAATTACTGTTACTGCATACAAATTAACGCGAAATTATTTATCTCCTGAAGTTTATGTGACTCACCGATTTTACAGGGCTTTTTTCTCTAAGTTCAAATATGTAATCTGCCAATCTCTGTCCTATCCCCTGGATGACAAGAATCTCAATAAAAATTATATTGGGGTTACTTGAAAAATAAATTTATTAGCATTGCTGCAACTGATTAATTAGCCTTCTTGTTATATACCTTTAACTCCATGAGCTCTTCTCTGCAATTATAGAAAAACCAATTGCAAATTTCAGTGTGCTTAATAAGAAGGCATTTAAAAATCTGAAAAACAAGAATTATACCTGCTGGCTGTATTCAAGAAATCAATGTATTCTTGGATAAGAGAGCTCTGTGTACATCAAAAGGTTTTAATATGAGAACCACAAAAGGTATTTAAAAGAAATAAAAATATTAAGCTTTACTTCTATCTCATATACCTTAAAACTAGTACTTCGTGCACTGAATTTATCAAGTGGAGTGCCGATTGGCTGGAATTTGTTGGATGTACATGTTGCGGTAAAAGGTGTCTTTGGAGTCTTTGGTTCAAGTACTGGACAATGTTCATCTGTGTCTGATTGTTTCTCTTGGAGCTTTGTATTGGCATTGGAATTAATAAAGGAGAGTGCTTTTCTGAGAGGACTTTGCGTTGCACTTTTCCTCCCAAAAACCGGTGATTCCATTGCCTTCTCTTCTGATTGCTCATCTGCATCACATTTTAAATCTCAGAGAACTTCATATAATGACCAGAAAATATCCAACCAATTGAAAATTGATCTTCTAATACCTAAAACATCAAATTCCTTATAACAAATCTTTTAAAGGAAAAAAAAATTGTATAAGCAACATACCAGGTAAGTGTCTTGGTGATACTGATACCAATCCATCTTTACCAACAGTTGTTTTATCCATATTGTTGACAACCGTGTGGTAACTCTGCAATGATCAATAAATTCAAAACAATAAAATCTCATATAGCATTTATCTTACACGGGTAAACTATAATCCTTTAAAATATCCCTCTTGCTAGGTCATAAGAATCGATTTTCAACTACAGTATCATGCATCCTTCAGAATTCAAATTGTATTATGTAGGATGATATGATCATGAAATATATATATATATATATGACCTAGTGGTAATGGTAGTAAACAAGAATGTGTTAAGTTCTAGAACTTACCTCTGAGCAAGAATCACCTAGAACTTCATCTATTAATAAGTTCCTAAACGGAACACATAAAGCCCTGCATAAAGCAATAAGTTTTGGTAACCAGATCATCGTGCTACATGACAAAGAAGTTTAAGTTTAGTACTCTCTCCCATACCTTTCTGCAGCATTAGAAGTGTCGTGGTTGGGAGAAATCTTGACTTTTCTGCAGCTATGATTAATGGTTTTCTTGACTAAGTGTGCAGAAGTAGGAGTTTTGCTCACAATTGGAGTACCGCGTACCGCCATTCTTTGTGCGCTCTTTGTCTTGCCTTTGGATTCAAGCCATGCCCGCAGTTTTGCTTCCATGTCGATTTTAACCATTGGAGTCTGAACTTTCTGGGCTGAAGGAACAGTGTTTGAAATATGGCGTGATCTAGCAGCCAAGCTAACTGTGTGAACAGATTCTTGGTACTCTCCTGGATTCTGTTAATGCAAAAAGTGTATTTGAATTGAATTCTGGTAGGTTTATTCATAGTAGACCAAGAAGAAAATATGAGTGATCTAATGCAAAGTTCTTACCAGACAAGCAACCATCAAAGCATGGCTTGTCCCTCCAAGAGAATCTTGCAATATACGGGTCAATTTGCTTTCTCTGTATGGCACTCGGGGTTTGTTGTTATTCAGTGCATGTATCACATTTGACAATGCAAACAAGGACTGATTGATCTTGGCACTCTCAAACAGACGAATTCCTTCGTTGCAGGTCCTTCTATTATCTTCGTTGCCTGTTTAAAAAGTAATAAACTCAGGTAGAAAATAGGAGATACAAGCCCATGAGTTAAGCCACGTACATAAAACAATTAGATATTTAGAATGAGTTAAGCTGCTTAAAAAGAGCAGAAATGACCTGCTAAATCTATAAGGTTCAACTTCCCAGTTAATGCAGCCTTGGAATCATCACCTAGAAGGGTAGAAACAGAAATCACAAGCACACCATGGCTCCTGCTAGAAACATCATTTAGTCCTGTGTGTGCCACCTTTCTTCTTTGGATTCCACGGGAGAATACCTCTTGAAATTCTGTCATTGAGTTAATAGGAACTCGAGAGAGTCCCTTGAGATGCATTTGCCCATCCTTATCATCCAAAATTGAAATTTCCTTCGCTTTGACTTCTAAAAGATCATAACACCTGTCCATGTAGACTTCATAGTATGAAATCTCTGCTGCACTTCCTGTGCTCTGACAAATAGATAGAATTGTGGACATAGCCAAAGGCATGAGGCCTGGCCTCTCTTCACTACCCTGTAACACGAATCACTGCATAAACTTAGTTTACTTGATACTATAAACAATGAATTCTAAGAAGCACTAAAGGAACGTTTGTTATTTAAATGTGAATAGCAGATACTAAACTAGTTAAATTAATCTATTTATAAGCATGTTTTGGATTGTTGTGATTCAGCTTAAGTGTTTGGTAAACACTCACTTTTGCACATTTGTACTTGAGAGTTAATGATTCATCTAATAGCATCTGTGCATTAGTCCCAAACCTACTCCAGTTCTACTTGAAGTAGCCAAGCTAAATGAACACGAAGGTGATGATCTCTGAGTTTTCCACTACTTTGGGATAAAAATTTTAACTTGTGGCCAAAATAAACCAATTATACGAGTGTACAACTCTCAAGAAGAGTTGAGTTTTTCACAATTCAACCATCAAACTTATCAAATTTGTTCTATAATTGATGAAACTATCAACTGACACTTAAATTTTGTCTTACAGAGTACCTAAAATTAACCACAGCGATATTAAAATCCAACCATTTGACTCATTTGGAGAGGTAAATTCCTCGAATTTACAGCCAAACAAAAGAAAAAGAGAAACAACTACTGTAAATCATTCAATTTTCCTCCAAATCAAACAGAATTTCAGCAAATACAAATGGGTACCCGTCTCTTAATAGTAGCATACCTGCATGGTATAAGTTTTGCCACTGCCAGTAGCCCCGTAAGCAAAAACGGTAGCGTTGCAGCCATGAAAGATCCCCGGAATCAGAGGATTCACTTCACTGTAAAATATCTTGCTCACACTCTCATCCTCTTGCTCAAAGAACGAATCCAACTGATAGCACTCGCTTCGACTATAACCGCAAAGTAAAAAAAATAATAATAATTGAAATCCAAATTTGAGCAAGAAATGTAAAAAAAAAAAAAAAAAATTGCATTAGTACTGACATGGTATCAGGATCTTTAAGATAAACAGCAACTTCTTCATTGCAAGACTGTGAATCTCGATCAAGAACTGAAATACAACAGATTGAGTTCCCATGTTTTGCAGCGATTTCTTGAGAAAGAAAAGGGCGAACCCTGGCGATTACTCTGACCTTGGAGGAGGTCGAGTTCGAATTTGGGATCGTTGATTTTGAAGGCGTGATGAATGACGACGGCACGTACTTAGTTTCCATCAGAGGTGATGGTGAGTTGAGGATTTTCGGTTAAAGAGAAAGCGGAGATTTTGGGGGAGAAATTTGTTTGAGAGAGTGATTTGTGTCAGTGAATGGAGATGACGAGAATGGCAACTTTGAGGGGGAGCGAGAGAGAGGGAGTGTGTTTATGCTTGCTGACAAATTTAAAAAAGGATTTGACCGTTGGGACAATTTTTGTTCGTTTCATTTGAATTTTGTGTTGCCGTTGGACGTTGGGTTTATGCCGGGCCCGCTTGGAGTTTCTTTCAAGTATTGCTGCCGCGCATCATCCACTCTGCTGGTACTCTCTAATCTAAAATGTTATCTCCCATTTTCAATATAACATGAAAATTCACATGGCAAATGTAACAATTACATTACGTATTTAATCATGAAAAATGTAAAAGGACTGAAGATAATAGGGCATTGATAAAAAAAATGCACGGACAAAGTCGATTTATATTTTTTTAATTAATAAGATAAAACAGTCCAATCTTTAAGTTACTTGTATCAATATTCTTGTCAAATATTCTTTTGTTTCATCAATGCTTATTTAGGTCTTATTTGGAATTGAGGTTAAAACTTAATAAGTTACTTATTTATTAATTTTTGATAAAAATAATATTGGTTAAATTTTATAAAAGTTACTTATTTTATAATTTTTTTTAATTTTGAAGTAATGAATTATTTTTTATAAGCAATTTATTAAATAAGTTATTACACATTTTTACCGTTCTTATGATAATATCAATGTTTTAACAAAAAAAATAATTATGTGTTTTAACAAAAAATTAATTATGTCTTATTTAATTTTTTTTATAAATCGTAATATATAAACCACTAGATGAACATTCTCTCTAATATCACATTTTTGATCCAATAAATTTATATTTTTTGTATTGTACTTTTATTTTTTACTATAAGAATTAATAAGTAACGCTTGCCTATTATTAAATAAATTTTCTTTGAGCTATGAATAATTTTACATAAAAATTAACCATAACTTAGTGTAATTTTACTTGTTTTAAAAAGAAAAAAAAAAGGATGTCTAAACAACTTATTGAACATACTTTAAAAAATAAAATATAATTTAAACTTATATTTATTTTAGTAATTATATAATAAAACAATACTTTCGTTATAAAGGCTCTGTTTGAGATTGAGGTTGAAACTCAAGCATCTTCTTATTTAATTATTTTTTACAAAAATAATACTTGGTAAATTTTGTAAAACAGTTTATTTAATAATTTTTTTCATTTTAATAGTAGATTTTAAAAGCATATTAGAGTTACTTTTTATAAGCAACTTATTAAATAAGTTATCATACTTTTTTAAAGTTTCTATTATAACCTTAGTATTTTAACAAAAAGATAATTACATCTTAGTTTTTCATAAACCTTAATACACAAACTATTAAATATTATATTACCACTAATCAAATTACCACCATAACTATGATATGTTTTTTCCTGTATCAATTTAATGTAAATGTAATAAATATTACTTTTTTATTTTATTTAGATTATGTATAAGTATGAATTTTTATTATATTTTATATAATAATGAAGTTCATTAGATTTTATTTAACTGAATTTTTTTCATTTTATGTGATTTTATGTCTTTGAAAAAATATATATTTCTAAATAATTTATTAAATATTGATGGAGTGACGTAGCAGAAGCGGAATTGATAGGAGAAGAAAATCTAGATATCATTCTAGACCCGGACTAAGCCAACGCGATTAGCCTACGCTCTAATCGAAACGTGATTAGATTCGTTCTAATCCAAACGACTCAATGAGATTTTTAATAACGAATAAAGTGAGATTAGATGACGCTTTAATCCAAACGCTCTACAAGAGAGTTTTTTTTATAAATAATTCCAGAGAAATTATAAAAGATAAATTTTATTGAATAATTGAATTGAAATTATGAAAATAATTACAAGACCTCTCTATTTATAATAGAGAAAACCTACTTCCCTAAGTTAACTTAAAAAAGGAAACTAAATCACAATTATAATAGAAATAAAAGACTAAGATATTGTTTCTTACTTAATTCTAATTAAAATAGAAAATAAAATTCTAGAATCCTAAGACAACTAAATTAACTTCCTACATCAAATATACTCTAAAAATAAAAGACAATTTAAAATTATGTCTATTTTAGTTATTATACAATAAAACATCATTTCGTAATTAAATTTACTAAACGTATGTACTCTATTTTTCAAACTCACAACAACCGTAACAACACAATTTACCAAACATCAAGATTTTTTTTAATCAGCAATTTATTTAATCTGCACAGTAGAAGCAACTTATTTAATCAGCCACCGAAATCTCAAACTGGCCAAAATTTATCAAAAGCTTGTACTCTGGTTTTCAATCTTGCAACAACTGTAATAATACAGTTTATCAAACATCAAGCTGTTTTGTTTTAACTATCACCTTATTTCATCCATATAGCAAAGATAATTTATTTAATTAGCTATCACAATTCCAAACCAGCCCTTAGTATTATGGCATGTGAAATTTTACTTAACAATTTATTTGTGTATACAGTATACTACTAATTGAGCTTCCCCATGAATGGACATAATAAGCATGTGAATTGCCATTCAATGTTCTCATTTTCTTGAGTTAGACATCACTTGAACTGAAGAACTAAAGTGGCAAACTTTTATTTAAAGCGCCTAAATGAGGGAAAATTTATACAAATAGTCCAAAAATTTTAGGTATTTTTTATAAGTAACCACCTTAATTTTTTCACTCATTAGTAGCTAATTAATTTTTTTTAGACAAAACAGCCCCTGCCTTCACAACACCCTCTCCTCACCCACAACTGCTGGAGGCTTGGAATAGTGTGAAGATTGACAGTGCTTTCAGGCAAACTCGACGACGTCTCAAGAAACTAGGTGACAATATCAATTCCTACACCACACGGCTGTATTTTTAGGAATTAGACTATGGATTTTCTTAAGATTTGACATCAAAGTAATGTATTTTTTTTCCTTTTCATAACATTGAACCATCAATTGAATGTGGTTGTATATGTAGTTGTGTATATTTCTGTGTATTTCATGATAGTTGAATATTTGGTGAACATTATTTCGTGTTAAGTTTCTATATTAGAATTGGCATGTTAGGTGTTTAATAAAATTCCTCTTAGACTTTATTTGTCTCATTTTTTTATAGATTAAGGTATTGTTGGTTGATGTTGCCTTGGGCAAACAACAAAATATAACATGTAATTTTTTTTTAAAAAAAATTAAGTGTTATTGTTTAATTTTGTAACAGGTCATGCGCACAAGCGATAAGAACTTGCTCGCACATGTGATTCAAGCGTTGTTGTTAAAAAAACTTTGAGCGATGGGTACCTGATACTCAAAAGCACAGAAATGTATATATGTTTTGATTGGCACTTCAGGTTTAATTAATCTTAATAAAAAATAAAATTTGAATTTTGCCATAGATACAATGGCCAAGAAGCTGCAATTAAAGCATAATCTACTCGATCTAAATAGAGAACTATGTGTGATGAAAAGTATGTGTATCTGTGGCAATTTGAGCATTTTCCTAGTTTTATTACAAATCTTTCAAAACTTAGAAATGTAATGGAAGCTAACAAAAGGAAGTTAACAATGGATAAGTATGTGTTTAGTGGCGCGACCATATACAACGTGCTATTTAGGCAAGTAATGTATGATGAATATGATAAACATTAGTTGTGATTTGAGTTTGGTGGCCAATTATCATGGTTATCGATCAGTCAATAGTGCTTAGTTAAAAGATTTTACTATGGTGCATACGATATATATAGAACTACAAACGTTGTGGAAAACCACAGGTTATGTAATTTGTATTTTGATAGTGATATAGAGTCGGATCTTAAACATTTAGATGAAAAATTTGAGGATTTAAACTTCAATGATATGGAAGACGTTGATGCCTTCAAGAACAAGTTATATTACTTTACAGATAGCGTAGATGCGTTCAAAAACCGGTTATATTACTTTATAGATAGAATACTAAATATAAGAAAATAAACGTATACTGAATTTATTATTGCTAAACAATGTCTATGATCTTGAGTACTTTAGAACATCACTAATCACTCAATGCAAATTCATTATAAATCATTCTCAATAATCATTACTTTCGGAATCCCTAATCATAGTAGCTAGCAGATACAATTGATTATTTTCATCCAAACATTGTTTCGCAATATAATATTTTGAGATGAGTACCGTCTACTGCAATCACTGGCCTAATGCATTGCAAAAAACTATTGATGCAAGATCCAATAGCTACAAATAATATAAGAAATTATTATTACCATCCAATTTCAAGCCACTTACTGTACTATCATTTTTCTTTTCTAGTACATGAGAGTACTTGGGGAGTAAGTTATATGATTCTAATGGACTTTTTCGTATCACTTCAAGAGCAAATTCTCTAGCTCGATATGCCTACTGGTATGTTAAACAAATATTGTACTTACGTTGCATGTTTACTATAATGTCATTTAAAATGTATATCAGTTTTTCCTGAATAAATTTGTTTATGATGATATGACTGATAACTCAACTCTTTGCCTGACAAAAGCCCCTAAGCTCATTATGACAAGTATGTGTTTTGCACATCTCATTACTACCCAACATACATTCTTTTGTTTTGATGCTTTCTTTGTTCAAAGACATCATTTACATGATATTGAAGTACAATGCGCCTCGAAACGTGTCGATATAGACCCTACAACCTTGAAATCGAACTTATCCCTTAAGAAAAAGTTTGCACTGTTCCAATATTAAATTATAATTGGAATCGAGTAACTTGTTCACACAAATATCATTAGATCCAATATTTTTAATAAAGTATGGAGCAACCAAATCTGAAGTTAAAACTGGTGCAATACTCACAAGAGGATCAATTAAAACACCCTTCGAATGAGGCTTTAGAATAACAGGCTGACTTCAGTGTGGCTCATGTTTATTCTCAAAGTCAAGCAAATCTTCCCTATCACAAACTAGACCCTTATTATTCACATCATCCCCATCATCACAAGTATTATCCAAATAATCATCATTACCATTATCAATAGGAGCATAAAAAAGATCATTGTCCCAATCATCAATTAGGCTATAGTATGATTCAGCATTATTACTATCTGCTAGGGTATTATTCATGTCATTAATGAAATCATCATTACATTGGAAAATAGAGTAATCTTCTTGTAGTGATATGTTGGTAGTAACATTTATTCTTCAATAGTTGCCAGTATAACGTCGTTCTCTTCTTCAAAAAACTCTGGATTTGTTACTTTAGGGGATTTGGTAACAAAAATAGGGATGTATGCTTCGTTCACTGAATTAGAGCTCATATACAACAAAACTCTTACCATTTCATCATCAACTACATCTAGAGGTAATAAACATACTAGTTTAGTAGAACATCTCAACTGTAAAGTTATTTTTAATGTGATGCTATAATCATTCAGATTTATTTGCACTTCTTTATATACTCTTGTAAGAAATACAGTAAACAAACAGTTTTTTGGAACAAAAAAAGCTCTATTTTTTTAAATTTTGTACTCAAAACTACTATCTGTCAATTCCTCTTATGATCCATCAAAACATATTTGAAGAACAAATGACTCTATTAAGCCTGAATAATTAAAAAAAGATAAAAAAAAACTTAGAACTTAAAAAAGAACTATCAAAATGTGGGACATGCATCTTTTGCATGTGGGACAAACACCTGTTGTATACAAGCTTGTCACACATTTTCTGAGCTCGTCTCCTAACTCGTTTTTACTAAAAAAATTCATATAAATTTTAAATAATCGAAAGATAAAATTACATATTATGTAAAAACAAATACTAAGCTCAACTTCTAGCTTTCCAATTAATGATTTGGTGAGTAGAAGGTGGTGAGTTTTGGTGAGTAGAGGGTTGAGGGTTTAAGTGAGTTTTGGTTGAGAATTTGATTTGTTAAGTATTTCGTTAATAGATCTGAGTGTATTTAGGTCTATAAATTACATATACGGTAAGATATGATAGAAAAGCTTAGGGTGGTTATTTTTAAAAATTACCAAAAGTTTTGGGACATTTTTATAAATTTTCTTTAAATGAGACTATATAGAGTATTTTTATTTATGATATTTTTTAATTATAATTAATATGTATAAATTAATATCAAATTTTTATGTGAAAGGTAAATGATAAAAAACATTTCTTTATATATATATATATATAACCCGTTTGATACAGTACAATATACTCCTCCAACAGTGAAAGATGTATTCATTAAAGATATGAGATCTATCTATTTTTAGTGAGATATGTATGTTTTACCAGTTTAATTTATGTTAGGGTAATATATTGTTATGGTGACAATATAAACCTAAGTTTGATTTATATTAAGGTAATAATGTATCCATTTACGTTAAGGTAAAATATAAGAAGTTAGAATATAATTTTTTTTTTAAATTCTAATTATTATGACCCTAATACTAATGTAGCACATGAATTCAAAATGTTAAGATTCAGTAATTTAATAAAGTTGGATCATTAATCCAACGTTAGACTTATATGTGAATAATTATGTATTGCAGATTGTTATATAAGGTTAAGCCTAATTAAAAGTGATCTAATTAGGTTTTTGGTAATTTGAGCTTTAATGTATCTAATATAATGTGAGTTTTTAATGTGTAGATATCTATTGGTATTCCAGTTCTATGATGGACAGAATTAAAAATACTCAATGATAACAGGAAATATTGTCTATATAAGTGGTTATAGTCCCTAGATCATACATATTTTTTCTATTCTTTCTAGTATCTCGTCATTAGAATGAGTGTACAGAGAAATTAAAAAGATCTCTAGGATATATGTACTGATCTGGAAGGTCAACCACACGACCCTAGAGAATAATTCAATGTTATGAATTCAGGTACGCTTCCGTATATTTTATTATTGATTCTTGATTATACAACATCAGTGTTCTTGAGTTTTGGATAATAAATTTCACCATAAAGAATTTAATTATTATAACATGATTTTATATTAAGGTAATGATGTATCCATTTACGTTTAGGTAATATATAAGAAGCTAAAATATAAACTTTTTAAATTCTAATTATTATGACCCCAATACTAATGTAGCACGTGAATTCAAAATGGTAAGAATAAGTAATCAACTATCATATAAACCAAAGGTTAAAAAAGAAGAAAAAAAAAAGAAATTATATTTTATTATGCAATAATATCATGTAATTGGTACATCAATTTATATACCAAATTAATTTGTATCTTAATTTTTAAGTATTACTGACTTCAAATTTGCGTCCAATACGACATTAAAATCTTAAGATTTCTATTTCCTTTTAAAATACAAAATGTTTATGGTGACAATATAAACCCAATTTTAGGTAAGCACCATTAATGGAATTGAAAAATATTAGAGAGGAATAGCAACAAGTTGTTGCTATCAAAGAAGGGACATACATTAAAAAATACCATTTTGATACTTAGATTGTTATTAATTAATAATATCGTCGTCTAATTTTTTATGTAATCTTCCAACCTAAAAGCAGTAATTGAAGAATATTATTATGTAATGAACGTTCTATCCACAAAAGTGATTAGTTAGACTTGCCCTTTGCCAAAAAGCGACATTTTATGTCCACCATTTTTATGTATTCTTATGTTATCCTTAAGGGTTAATGATAAACATAATCATTCAAAAAATTCTTTTTGAGTAGTTATAGGGTTATAACTTTTTAACTGATATGACATAATTTAATTGATTTGATTAAATACTTATTGACTCACATAATCTATTAATTCACATGATTCTTTTTATTTTATATTTTCATTCAACTAATAATTTTATGTTACATTAATTTATATAAAATAAATTTATATAAATATTTACATTTCTATCATTACTCTTTTTTAGGTGTATTTATTATTTAAATTATCATGCACTCTATCTAATCCTATCTAATCCACATTTTATTCCCACTTTAAGAGGTTGATGTAAAAGAAAAATTCAAACACTTAATCTTAATAGAAAATCAAACTAACCAATCTCTCTTAGGAAATAATTAATTGTGTACTTATTATAATTTACTTTGATAAAAAAAGGGTACAATTGAATATGATTAAAGTAACAATAAAACTATGAATATAAAGTTAGAAAATGATGGCTGACTCTAAGTGTATTTTTTTTATTTATGAAATAATTATAATTAGATAGATGTTTATCAAAGTAATTTTTTATTTTCCCACAAAACAACTATTCATCTCTTATAACTCCCATTATCTTATAAGAATTTATGACTAATGATGTATCTATTCACTAATCATTCACTTCTTTTGTATAGTTATATGTCTATAAAAAAAGGGTTCATCTCCTTCTTTGTCTCTAAATTAATATTATGGCTCTTATTTGCTCTCTTTCGTATTTTATGTGTTCCTAACTAATAAATAATTTAGTATATTATCAGCACTAAGACTCTATCAGTACAAGGGGAGTATTCTATATTTTTTTTTTCAAAGCAATTTTTTTTTTTTTTGCATATTTTACAGCAATACCAAACAAGAATATATCTAATTAATCCTAATGATTATTTTCTTATTTTTATTGCTGCTGATCTTGTATTTGTTTTAACTCAGAATGACATGTAAGGTGATATGCAATGGTGATAATTGAGTGGTGGAAACTAGTTTTCAATGTTGTATCGTGGTTGCATCTTTAATAAAGGCGATGGAGAAGCCAAATAAACTCATGTCTCCAGTGGGTAGTGATCCAAAGATACAGTTTCAACAAAATCGTAGCCGCCTTTCAATGTTAGAGTTTTCGCTTCTAAAGGTGTAAATTTGTTTTGAATTACATATGCTAAATTTTCACAATTTGTATTCTTGAAATTAAAAATTTCACCTTGAAATACGAATTATAATGAAAAAAAAAAAATTAAGAATGCATCTATGAAGGATTGTCTAATGAAAATTTTATTTAAATATATCTTCTTGAAGAACTATACTAATATTGAAATTGTAATATATATTATTCATCATCTTGTCCTTGATGAATTACAAATTTAAATTTAGAAATTGTAATTTCCTTCGTCATACAGCATCAGCCTGAGGAAGCAAATTAAAATTTAAATCTTTCACATGAGAAATAAATTTATTTCTTGAAAATTTTGATGGAAAAATAAAATGATATATAAAAAAGTTCAAGGATGAATTAAGCGGTGATTGATTTTATCTCCGAGTGAAAATCTATTCTCCAAATGGATATTTCTTTCTTGGAAAAAAAAATTTTAATAAATATGTGCCGACCAAAAGATTGAACAATAGCTCATGATTTCTAGCTTTTATATATGGAGGAAAAAATCAAGAATATATATAAAGAGAACATGTGATATGTGTACAACATCACATTGTTGACCAATTATTGGATGAACTTATTGATTAGAGAACGTGATCAAAATCATATGTAGAAAATATCTTAATATGAGTGATGTCCTTGAAAGATAAAATTGTAATATGAATAATATATGCATGTTTGAAGTATGTAATAAATTAATTGGTACAAATAATTAATTTTCTTAGAAGATTGTATAAAAAAATATGTGAAATAATTTGGCGCTCTTAAAGAGACCATACTTGCACGTACAACAAAATATTTGATCGATAATTAAATTATCGAATTTATTGCTTCTAGAGAGATATAATGTATTAACTAAAAAGTAAATCTTAAATACATTTGAAAAGATATATTATGTATCCATTTATTAATCATTTACCTATAACTCTTCCTATTCAATGATTCCCATTATCTTAAAAAGAAACTATAATTAATAATGTATCAATTTATTAATTATTTATTATTTATTTTATATGGTTTATAGAGGACTCGTCTTTCTATTTGTATATACTTAAAAATGAATAAAAGTTATCTCTAAAATAATATTGTATTTTTAAAAATTTTTCACTTTGTTGGCCAAATTGGGGCCTCAGTCGGTGAAATTTAGTCTATTAAAATTTTACGTTAAAACAATATGTTATAGAAATAATTCTTAGTTCTATTACTTAGATACCATTAATTATTAATCTTGGATCAACATCAAACCGTAATAAAAGTGGCACGTAAGTTTAAAATACACAGTTTTTTAATTTATGAAACCCTTTTTTAACTAATTTTTAATTATCGTTCAAATGCAACTTTTTTACTTTTTATGTAAACTAAAGAGAGAGCAGCTAAAATGAAAACCGCCACAAAAGGCTTTTCGTTTTTCGTTTACTTTTCCATCAATCCAACGGTGCATATTAAATTAAAATGTCACATCTAACTGTATGCTCCATGATATGAACAGTGAAATATGAACCGTTGATTTCCTTGATCTGATGTCTAAGTCAACATTAATACCCTAAACCCCCAACAATTAGTTAAAACGCATCTTTCCATTTAAACACCCAATCATTCATTCCAATCCAACGGCTGAAAATAACCCGCGAACCTATCGTCTCCGCAAAAACCTGTTCGACATTTAACGCAAAGGGCCTTCGATAATGCTACCAACTTAAGTGCCGTTTGAGGTTCAAACTTTTGTCCCCTAACGTTAACTTGACTCGCAACTAACGACCGTTAACCTTAGGGTTTTAATAACACATTAGCTTTCAATAACGGCAGAAAGTAACGGAGACGTCGGTGCCAATATATTCGTTAGACTTCTTTCATTTTGTTTTAATTAATTAAATATTTTTTCTTTTACTTCTCTCTTCAACGGGCGAGGTTTTTTCGAAACAAAAAAACACTTCGGTTGTTTTCAGAAAACGTTTTTATTTTCTTCTTTGGTTCAACGAAAAGGGTTTCTTTTGATGAGTTCTAGTTCGATTCCCGCCACTTCTTGGTAAGTTTTTAAGTTTAAGGAATGAAAAAGCTTTTGTTTTTTTGCTTTTTTTTGTTTTTTGTTTTTATGTTATCTCCAACTGCTTTTGCGATCAAGTTACCGTTATTTTTCGAGCCATAAGTAGCTCTGATTGGCTAAAAATTGATTTTTTTGGATTTTTTTTATCAAAAACCCTAGAATCGTTTCTGATGCTTCTGGTCTTTTTCTGATTTGTTTTTTGTTTGATTAGTGAATTCTAAGATCTGAATTTTGTCTTTATGCATTTGGCGGTGGTTTGGTTTGGGGAATTTTATCAAAATTATAAATTTTTAGGGTTTTAACTGATTATGATGCGTTAATTTGAAAAATCTATCGAGGTCTTGTGTTATTTTCTTATTTGTTTATTTGTTTGTTGATCAAGATTTTGGGTTTTGGAGATGATGTATAGAAGAAGATGGCAGAATTGAAATTAGAGGAGGAGTGTTGTCTTGAGAATAAACAATTAACAGCTGCTTCGAGCTCGTCTTTGTCTGAAGGTAGTAGTAGTGCTATTCTCAAGTCTCCTGGCGTATCTAGTCCTGCAACAGCATCACCCACTCATAGGTAATTGTCAGTGAAGTTACTTTTTTTTTGCTTGTTGCATTTGGTTATATTTGTTGCCATTTGCTCTGTAAGCTGATAAAAAGATTAGTAATGGTTAGCAGTGCTTACTTTGTATTAGTTTGATTGTTGCAATGAATATTTGGGATTAATTTGTAGGAGGACAACTGGACCAATCAGGCGTGCGAAAGGTGGTTGGACTCCGGAGGAGGTATGCTTTTTTTTTTTTTTTAATTTTTTACTTATTTGAACTTGTATGTGTGAACGGTATCTAGCCAAAAGTTGTTTGGTGTATACTAATTATTATTCAGCTAACCTTATTAAAGAGGGAGGTCGTTAGGCACGTTGTTGAGTATTCTGATATGGAAAAAGTTAGAGCTATATTTGGTTAGTGGTTTTACAGCTTATTTTGATAACTATATCTACGAAACTTCGTGCTCTTAATTCTCAAGTGTTTGCAGCTCACATATATTATGAGTTCAGTATTCGCGGTTGCTTTTGTGCTTGGTGCTTGCTTTTTACATACCTCTTTGGTTTATTATTGACCGTATCTCTGCAATTTGTTATAGGATGAGACATTAAGAAATGCTGTGGCAACCTTTAAGGGGAAGAGTTGGAAGAAAATTGGTTTGTTTCTTTTCTAGAAATTATTCAGATATTTATTGTTAATTGGCTGCTTTATGTTTTTTTAAAAAAAGGACAGCTTTATTTGCTCTGGTTCTATTCTAAATGCACTAGGCCTCAATTTTCATTATTACAAAACTTCTACAGGCCACATCTCTCCTTAGAAGAAATTATATTGAAACAGACAAAGAATAAGAAGAACCTTTCTTTTGGTAGAACAAAAGAAAAATTCAAAACAGATCAAGATTAAGATAATTTTTCTTTTGGGTTTATCAAGATAGAAGACAATAGGAGCCTCAATCTTTTCACACTCTTTCATCTCTTGAAAATTAGAGAGGGAACCCAATGCTTGTAGTGCATATAAATAGTTCATTATACGAACTTTTCCTCTTAGGTGTATTCTGGAGTGCGGGGATAGTTCTGCAGCATGCATAAAATTTACTATAGTTGGTGATATTCTAAAAGTGAAACTGAAGTTGGATGGAGATTGAAACTACCAAATAATTTAGGAAGACTGATGCAGACAAATAGAATAATGGTTTGCTGGTTTTGTTTGAAATATATTGATACTGTTTACAGTGTTTAATATATGTTGTAAGTGTATTGCTTTAACAAATGCCTGAGGGCATGCACAATTTGGATTTTGCATCATTGATTAAGAAAAGTTGTCTTACATTGAATACAATGTCTATGCAGCTGAGTTTTTTCCTGATAGATCAGAAGTGCAATGCTTGCATCGATGGCAGAAAGTTCTTAATCCAGACCTTGTTAAAGGACCTTGGACTCAAGAGGTTGGCACCTAACTGCTATATAACTTTAATTTTCTCCACTCTTGTTATTTGGGCTTGAGTTAACTTCTGTTTCCTCTCTCTCTCTCTCTCTTTCTCTCCTTGTAGGAGGATGATAAAATTACTGAACTGGTATCAAAATATGGGCCTACAAAATGGTCTGTCATTGCAAAGTCTTTGCCTGGCCGCATTGGGAAACAATGCCGAGAGAGGTAGCTTCTACAAATGATTATGAGTTTAGATTGTTTGTCCATCCATGTTGGCAAAATATAGTGGTGATAGTTGTAAGCACACTTAAATGCTGTTCTCCATCTCGTTTTTGTGTTACATTTGGTTAATTCATTAGTCATAATTCCTCATGATGAACATGATTAATATTATATATTTTTCATTATTTATTCCTGCTGAGTTGATTTCCTAAGTTTGGTTATCCTTGTAAAGAGAAAAGCTGCTTATTAAGGTCAACTTTTGCAGATGGCACAATCATTTGAATCCAGATATAAAAAAGGATGCGTGGACTCTCGAGGAAGAATTAGCACTTATGAATGCCCACCGGATACATGGCAACAAATGGGCTGAAATTGCTAAGGTTCTACCTGGAAGGTATCATTTTTATTTTTGTTAATGATGTAAGTTTCATCTAGCAGATTGTGGACTACATATAATGCACTTGTTAAAAAGGAATGGTAAAAATATTTGACTATGGAGAAACATTCATGTCTATTAATAGTGGTGCATAGCAAAACTATTAATACGATAGGTTGTTACTTATACGATGAGTCAGTTGCTGAATTAATAACTCATATTCTTACAGACATATCATGGCTAGGTTCAATTGAGGATCCATAGAATTAGTCCCAGTAAAATTGAATTTTATTGCTAAGTACTTATCAAAAGACACAATTGTTTCATTAGGAGACTTATATTAAAGGCTTAAATGATTTTGTATCAGATAATATCATCTCAGATTGGCGAGAGATTCATGGGACTAGTGCTTAAGAATTGTGGCTTGGGAAGTGTATGAACTTACGTTTAAATTTCTAATGATGACTGCTGGTGTGATTTTTCTCATTACTCTTATGAACCAATCCGATAGAACGTTCAGACAGTATTATAATGATCAATTGTGACAATGCAGGACGGACAACTCCATAAAGAATCACTGGAATAGTTCTTTGAAGAAAAAATTGGATTTCTATTTGGCTACTGGGAAACTTCCACCAGTTGCAAAAAGTAGTCTCCAAAATGGTATCAAGGATACAAGTCAACCTACTGCTACACAAAATCTTATTTGTTCAAATAAAGACTCAGACTCAGCTGCACAAACTTCATCAGGAACTACAGACATAGGTAAGCCAGATGAAGAAGGGGGCAAGGATCTGTTAGAGCCCTCAGCTCTTGTTCCAGATATGGCTACTTCATCAAGTATTCGTCCAAATGAGTCCATGGATTCTGAAGGTCTAGAATGCAATCCAGAGTCACCTAATATAGACCTTACTTGCTCAGAGTCAATGCCAAGGCTTGAGAATTGTACAGTCAACTGTGAGTTTGTTGAAGACGGAGTTACTGGGACACAGAAGCAAGTTGGAACTCCAACTTATGGTTCTTTATACTATGTTCCCCCTCAGTTAAAAAGTTCTATTCTTTTAGATAAAGATACTTCAAGTAAGTATTCTGCGCATCATGACTACAACTCTAGTCCCGTTGCATCACCTATTAGTTTCTTCACTCCACCTTGTGTGAAGGGCAGTGGTCTAAGTTCGCCAAGTCCTGAATCTATTTTGAAAATTGCTGCTAAGACCTTCCCTTATACTCCTTCCATATTTCGAAAGCGAAAGCCAGTAGTTCAAGCGCAATTGGATGCCAATAAAATAGGGAAGGTAGATGGAGAGACTGGAAGTGGCAGGTTTCGCATATCTGGTAAACAGGAAATCAATAAGAACGATTCCAAAAATTTTCGGTTTCAAGATACAAGCCCTAGTGGCTCTATTGAGCCCACTAGAATGACCTTTAATGCATCTCCTCCATACCGGTTAAGATCCAAACGCACTGCTGTTTTCAAGTCTCTGGAGAGGCAACTTGAGTTCACTTCCAACAAAGATAAGCGTGATGGTAATTCTGAATCTGTGAAACCGTCTGTGCAAGGAACATCTCCTGATACTGAAGATTGTTTGCATGCAGCAAAAAGGGGGGTGACCTAAAGCAGAAACTGTAAGTATTAGTTCTAGCCGTTATGTTGTAGATTCTGTATGCTTATTTCTTGTTCAAGCTACTATCAATAGTAGTAAATTTGAATTGATTGTCTTCTGTGCTTGGATTGTGGTTTATGAATGGTTGAGAAACTGGACATAAGCAAGGATAACATTTTACCTAATTTAGTTCAACATTACTACTGAGATCAAACTTCTATTTTTTTTATTCTGTTTAGTTCTCATCACAATTACATAATGCATGCATTAGGAAGACACTTAAACTATTTTAAAGGAAGGTGTATAAGTCTATCATCTATAGTTTGTATTCGACTGGTTTCTTCCAGATAATTTCCACAATGCGGCAACAGACTGCAGAGGACATGAAAGAAAAGAAGAATCAGCTAGTAAGTGTTCTCTTGTGAAAGAATCAACATTTGGGAATGTTGTTTGTTAAAGAATCAATAGTCAGCAAGTCCTTGTCCTGCCTTTGTAGTGGTAGCTGAAGCAACCTAGTGGTATAGGCTTGTTAGAGTTGGATCTGTTTATCTAGAACCAAGTATGAATCTCAGTGCTCCATCCAGGCTCTCTTCTACACCCACTCTGAATTACATTGTTTCTTATTGAAATTTGGACCTGTATTTTTTTTTCCCTGGAAACATGTATGAGTTCTGAATATTCTGGCTAGCCTCTTATACTTTTTTGAATTATATATTGCTTGTATCTATGTTGCATCAGTATGAAAAATTAGCAAATGCTTTATCTTTTTCTCGATTTTTAATTGACCTTTTATCATATTTGTGTTGATACAGGACTGGAGATACTCTTGATTCACTCACGGTGAATGGCAACTGAATTCTCACTCTGCAAAGATTCAAAAGTGAAGAAGTCACACTCATCAGTTGTATCTCAAATCTTTGGACCTGCACACTATTATTTTGCCAACATGGCTACATCACCTACGATGAGATATACAAGAAAATTTTCCAGCCATAGAAAATGAAGTTTGGTGGCAGTAGGAGTCTTTGTACAATAGAACTGATAGAATCCCCGAATTAATTATTTGTGAAGAAATTCTGACTGTAACAATTTTGTACAGAATTGCCTGAGAAGAAATGATGCTTCGACACAAGGTCTTACATCTACGTTAGTCTCTTTCCTGTCACACTACATGTGAAACTTAGATCTTGATTTATCATTTATTTTGGATGGTACTTTCTTCTGATGTATGATCTCCCTTGAGCTGAAAATATAGATTACTTCATACAATTCTTTGTGCAATGTCCATTATTTGATTCATGTATTGACCTTGGAGTGCTTAGTTGCATTGTTTTGCGGTGGACATATTTTATTTATTGTATTGTAAACTTGACATTGGAGCAGATAATTCAAAAGCAATAACCTTTTAACTTGATTGTTTTGTCAATGAAGGTTTCACTATCACCAGTAATATTAATTTACGGTGGGCACGGTTGGGTTCGGTTTTTTTGATTAATTTAAGATATGTTTGAAATTGAGGCGTTATAGTTTGAAAGGTATTAGTTGTTGTAAGAAAAAAATTGTAATTATAAAATAAAAGTTAATAATATATAGTAAAATATAAATTTTAAATAATAATTTTGATAAAAATATTAAAGATATAATAAATTTTTCATCATATAAGTGAAAAATTATATTAACATAATTTTTAAAGTATAACAGTTAATATTTACCAAACACTTCAATAGTATAGCGTAAAAGCTACAGTTGTTCAATCGTAATTCCAAACGTATCCTTAGTTGAACTGAATTAACTTTTAAAATAAATAGATAAATCAAATTAAACTGAATTGGGTTTTACATTTTTTGTCAATTCTAAATCTTTTGTATTTTTTTATTCTTTTAGTTTTCATATTTTTTTATTTGAAATTCAAACTCAGTGGCTCAATTTTTTTGTCCACTCCTAAATATTATTCCAGACACTAGATGGGCTATACTTTTCTTTTCTTTTTTTTATTTTTTGATATATATTACAATCAAAATTCTATTGATATTTATAATAAAAAAATCTATCGAGACTATCTTTGATAATTTTACTATGGCACAACTTGAATTTCTATATTCACATAGTACTGGAGCGATATCTATTTTATCATGAATTACAAGGAGATTATTTGACCACTACCCAATTTCATTGGGAGGAAAATGCACTCAAGAACTCAAGGTACACTCAAACATTGATGATATGTTTACATTTTTTGAATGAGAATGAGAATCATGGAATCAAAATCAATAACGTGTTTTTAGGAGGGAAATGCACTTAAGGACTCAAGGTGCACTCAAACATTGATGATGTGTTTACATTTTTAGAATGAGAATGGGAATCATGGAATCAAAATCAATAATGTGTTTACTTATAAAATTAAAAATGAGAATGAAAATGGGAACTCCATTCTTAGAAATGACATTTTTATCCCAAATTAAATTTCTTAATACCCATTTTATTCTTGATTTAAATAATAATTAAAAAATAAATTATAATAAAAATAATATCTTAATAAATAATAGTATAATATAGTAATGAAATTAATAAATTATTATTATTATTATTATTATTATTATTATTTATAGTGTTATTATTAAATTTATTATTATTACTAAAGGAAAATAATTAATAGAGGGTATTTTAGTAAAGTATAATAATTTATTTCGATTCTAAAATAAAGTAAACGTATCAATAGAATTCTAACTTATTCCGATTCTGATTTCTATAGTTCAGGTAAATAAATTATTCTTATTCTCATTCCTCATTTCAATTCCAGTCCATTTCAATTACTGATAAGTAAATTTCTTATTTCAATTCCAGTCCATTTCAATTACTGATAAGTAAATGAAGCACAAGTTTTTATTGTATTTTCATATATGTACCCGATTCAATTCTATTTTTCTTTTCAATTAGAGTTAGAGACTTAAGTCCGAAATTGCTTAAATTATATATGTATAAAATAAATTGAAATCATTGGGAGCTAAAATATTATTTCTGCTTTTACTTATTAGAAAAAAGTTATAATTCGTGTACTCTAATAATGTCAATAGTATTAGAAAGAACAAATTTTCAATAATTTCTTGGTTTATTCCTGTCGCAATTATACTTGTTTTTTTTTCTTTTCATTATATCAAATTATTTAAATATTTATCTTCTCCATCAATAAAATAAAATAAAAGATTCATAATTTTTTTATTACACAATATTAATATTTGTATTATAAGCTTATTTACTGCATTGTTTTCATTTTTTTTATAAATATATGTATTTTTTTAAGAGTGTGTTTAACATATTATATTACATTTAATGAAGGATGTACTTATCTTATTACGTTAACGCAGTATACGTTTAGGGTCCATTTGAAATACTATATTGTATTATATTATATTATATTAGTATTGTATTATAATAATACTATACAATATTTGGTCCTATCACTGTATTGTATTAATTTTTTATAATTAATTTAAATTATATATTATATTATATTAATATTTTATTTTATTTTAATATAATTAAATTGTATTAATATTTTATATTATTATTAATTTTAAATTAATATTATTCAAATTATTCATATTTAAATATTTATTCTTAGTTATATTAAATTTATAAATTTATTAATAAATTATAATGTAAAAATAAAAAAAAATATAATATTATATTATATTAAAAATTTATATTTATTTATTTATTTATTTATTATTATTATTATTATAAAGAAAATGAAAAAACCAAAAAAGGCAAGCTAATCATATTTAAATAATAATTTGTATTTATTATTATTTATATTAAGTTATTAAATATTAATCAATTTTATATATTAATTATTATAATATAATTAAATAATATATTATTTTATTATATTTTTAATATAATAAAAATTAAATTAAAAATAAAAAATTTATAATTAATAATTATAATAAAAAATAAAAGAAAAGAAAATAAAAATTAATATTATATTATATTAAAAATTAATATTTATTTATTTATTATTATTATTAAAAAAAGAAATGAGTGGCTAATTCGGCAGCAACCAACATTAGCTAAACCCAAATTATCCAAGTTTAATTTCTTCCCAAACATGAGCATAAGATTATGAAATTATGAATAGTATTTTAATACCCTATAATTTTATGTACCAAATACACCTTTAATATTATATTGTATTATATATAATAATATTTATTTTATTACAGTTTTATATTGTTAATTATATTAAATATTATAAACAAAAATAAAACAATTTATTAGTGGCTAACCACCACCATACACTGCCGCTAGCCACCGGACTTTTAATTTAATACCATTACAATCCTCGTCATCGTGCCTATACTGTGCAAAGTGTAATTATTACTTGGGTCGAAGTTTCATTTGCAGTAATTCTATAGTCAAAAGTTGTTTAAAATACAACAAACAAAAACAGTTTGCACGATTGTGTTTGTTCGATGACAGGGATTCGAATGAAGTTCAAACTTCGGAAAAACGTTGGCGAATCGGTAAATAATTATAAATAAATTCAACAAACAAGAAAGAAAAAAAGAATTTAAAAATATATTAATGCATTCCCGCGTCAACTTCACAGGAAAACCAGCATATAGCAATTACTGAGATATCAGGTACAGTATACCTATTTTTTTTTAACTGAATAGCGTTACACATTTTTTATTATAAATAATTATTTTAAATAATAAAATATTAATTATTTAATTAATTAATATAATTAATTAATTAATAAATATCATATTATTTAAAATAAAAATTTTAAAATATATAATACTATTATTTTTCTACCACACAAAAATTTAATTTTAGTTGATGCGTGGATCCATCAAATAATGTTCGACAATACAACCTTTCACAACAAAAAAAAAAAACACACGGGGTAAAATTGTAACATTCACACAAATTTACTGTACTGGGCTAATGAAAAGTTCTTGGTCCGCCCCCTGAGTATGGACACGCTTCATTTTAATCAAACGTATAGTTACTATTTACTAAATTACTTCTAATCCCCCCGTTTAAGGGGAAACTTATCATTGGCTTAAACTATATCGCAGTAATCACTAGATTTTCTAGAAAAGCTCTGTCAAGTAACGAAAGCATTAATAATATATACACAACATGCTACAGAAGTGAAACTAAAAACAGAAAAAAAAAAAAAGAAGAAAAATACTGTTTACAACTTCGATTACCCCGTCCATTGGCACTTCTTAAACCTAACTGAATGTATGTTGATTCAAGAAGAACCAACGCCACAATAAACAATTGCATCCCTAAAACGAGGACTCACTTCACTGGATTTTAGTCCATCAAACGGCTGGATGTATGTCATTTGTTTAATTACCGCAAAATATAAATGCAGCGACAGTTACTGCAAGCTTTTCAGATGACTGTACAACCATTTAGGGGAGCCGAGGAGGTATTATTGCAAGCAGACTAACCGTCAATGTACACCAAATTCATTCAAATTCAAACTAACGAAAACCTGAAGTGCCTGCAAATTCACATAAATTATTCAAAATCGATCAAACACATGAAAAGGAAAACTATTCACCAAACCAAGAACACCAAAAAAATATAATTTTGTCCATAATTTTTGTTTGATTATCAGAAAGAAATGTTCTAATGACGAGATAAACTAGAAAAGCAGCTCACGACAACATACAGCAATCGTCATGTTCACACGTCAGAAATAAAAGGTGGAAAGAGCATATGTACAGACTATAATTATAATGGCTAAGCAGCAGTAATACTTGTATCATCTGATTCCATACTGTTGTTTTTATTAGTAATAGATAAGAACCATGAAATGTTTCAGTCAAACAAACAGATTCTATGCATCAACTCCATACTCTTTCCACCCTGTTGATCAGTCTAAAGTTACTTTTTGTTCAACTGATAAACAAAAGTTACTGTTTTAATATATATGGTTATTGGCTCTGACTATATTATAAATGGCACCAGAGCTGCCTGAAACCAAACGGTATGTAATAATTTACCCTCTTCAAGACAGATGATCCTAAATGTGAGAGACTGACACATCTAACATCCCCAGCAAAGGCAAGCCTTGGAGAGCTTTTCCCTAAATTTAGTAGTTAGGTTTCGGGCAAAAGACATGCGTGAAACTCAAAGCAGACAATTACTTGGTTGTCGTGTCTGGCCTGCTACAAATAATCACAGAGAACTTTCTTCTCACATCTAAAAATGGTCTATGATTTTTATGTATAATTAAAAGGATTTTGAGCATCTATTCAAAAGTTGTTCATCCTCTTTCATCAGTAGTAGGTAAGCAAACAACCTCTACACTGAGGTTCGCTCAACTCCATTGCATTTTATAGAAACTTATAGTTCAAAGAACTTCTCTCTTCCTTTCTCCAAACAGCAAGTTGCTCGCTTTAGGACCATGATTTCATCCATCAATCACAAATTTCATGGAATGCTTCTGTTCAGTTGACCTAAACTAATAAGTACCCAATAAATAGCTATACAAATACATAAATGTGAAGACGTGGACGACTCAAAACATGACCTTGTTCTATTACCATGTTAAGTAACCAAAACAAGTTTATGCTTAAAAGAAATTTGAGCTCAAACAGCTTGATAGAAATAGCAGATATGAACATTTAGCTTCAGTACAACAGTCAATCTAAACTCAAGAAATAGCCTATCAGTAATTTGTCATAAAAAGTAGAGGAAACAATGAAGACATCATCGGAAGCCATGGCACCCACAAGTTCATCAACCAAATATTCATTTGCTCGATTCGGATATCTCTTAATATTTCATCACTGTGTGCTCCCAATTTTGATGCCTAAAATTAACTGTTTTCCAAGAGGGCCAAAGAAAATGAGGGAGGCCGGGAGCGTGTGAGTGATTGGGGGTTGGGGAATACAAACCTACAACATTGCTTTCTCCATAATTTATAAAGTAACTTATAATTAACCAATTATGTGAAGAGGACACTAACTTGCACAATAATAGGATAGAGTGTAGGTGGATATATGTGAGTACAAATGCTCCCCTAAGCAAGAATGCCAGAAAAGAGTTTGTTTCCGGACACCAAAAATAATAATAATAAGGCAACAAATAGAAGTTTGATGAACAGACCTACATATGCCGTACACTTCATAACATTCTATACCTGAATCCAAGATCCTCAACTTATTCTCCATAATATTAAATACAAGTGACTTGGCAATGTTGGGATTTCGCAATACCATTTTTTTCCCTGGGAAAATTTAGATGAAATGTTCAGCAAAAGTAAAAGATAGGAAATTAGGAATTTGTGCAATAATTGAGTGAATGTGGAAAAACAAGGAGTGCCAACGATGATATTCCCAAGAACCTTACACTGGTACATTTGAACTCCAAACTAAACTAAGAAGAAACCACCAATGGTAGTTTGGCTGAGCACCTTGGAACTCCGATCAAGGCCATGAGAAGCAACCTACAAGACATAATTAATAACATATTACAAAAGAAAAAGACAAGAAATTTAAAAAAAAAAAAACTCCAATAAAGCATATAAGAATTCCACATAAGCATAGTATTTATGATATTAGACTCAGAATTTCATTTGAAGAAACAAAAAGAATTAAAAAATTATCAGCAAATACTCTCAATACCATGTACGTCAGAGCAGCATAGCGTTCTTCATTCAAGTACAATGGTTTTCCTCTATGCATCTCAATATCCTGCAACAGGAAAAATTTAAAGTGTAATGCACATTGGCCATAAAACCATACAGTTCTACCAACCTAAAGAAACAAACAAAGCATAGGAACAGGGCACAGAATCAAACAGTAGTTATAGTAATGACAAAAAAGCACCGGATTGTGTAACTATAATGAAATCTTATACAAGATTTCAGCATTAAAATTTATTCTCAGTTCGGATAAACCATGGAACCAGGTCCAAAGGTCTCATGCTGCGTAAGCAAAAGTTTTCTCAAGACAAATCAAAGAGAGGTTTCAGTTTTGACCTTTATCAAATATTTCCAAGAAAGTTTGTACTACTAAGAGAGAGGCGAGTGAAATGGTATAGTTCAAACTTCTGTTTGATCCTTATTGTTTTCATGCTGGATGAAAAAAGAAAACACTGATTGAATAGCAACTGAATACACATTAAACAAGCATTTACAACTGCAACAAACACACAAAGAAAATTATATAAATTACCTCTTCACCAAATGCATCCAAATATGGAGATGGCCAAGGGGCCTGACGAGCACATCGTTGAAGCAGAATTGTTGTTCTCTATTAGAAAAAAAAAGATTATTAGTCATATATGCAAGTAGACAACAAGCACAACAGTAACCCATACGACAATTATTTAGCTTCCTGTCAAAGCTGGGAGCACAGCATACCCTAATCAACAGGAACACACCAGTACCAGCACCACAGGCCATTGCATGACTTTGACACCCGTTTTCCCTTCAAGGTAAAAATAAGCAATTGAGGATTTGTGAAAATAGGAATATAGTTGTTCACCTTAAACATAATACTATTGAAGAATAAATTAATACTGAATAGGTCTGATTGTCTGTGTTGTAACCACGTTATCTTAATAAATCCAAGTGAAGATGGGTGGACAGCATACCTGCAGCATGAGTTCCAGCTTGGGGAACATAATCTACCACATAACAGGCACAAAGCAGGTTCATCAAGAACAGATTTGCAATCAGGACAACACTGTTTTATATACCTGACGAACAACATCTTTTTAATAAGTAAAAAATTCTTAAGCAAGTATCAATAGCGTATCAAATGAATAACTCTTTTAACAAACCTCTGCAAAAGATCCTGGTAGAGATGAGGTAGACGCATTAACTTAAATGGAACAGCAGGGGTGGAGTGTAAAACACGTTGAAACCGATGAATTTCAAATTCCTTGAAAAAATGATGAAACCATTTCAACGCTAAAGAACGTAGCACTTGATCCTTGAGAATAACATCCAATGAGGGAATCTTAAACATCTTTTCCACCTCCTGTATTTCTTTGAGATCTGATAAAACATCATCACTGCTATCCATCATGTCGCTGATACCATGAGATGATCGATCCAAAACATGATCTCTATCACTGAAAGGAGGTGGGACAGTAGAATTTAGTAATTTCCAAAGCAATGCACACCTCCGTAGGTAAGGGAAACTCAATCTACGAATCATATCCTTGATATCACAAGAAGGGTCAACATAGTTTGAAACAAAATACTCCTGAGCAGAACCAAATTCTCCTAAAAGTTTGGAGATGTCACTAATCAGGCTATCAGAAAAACCTAACTCATCAACCTTGGATTGAAGTTTCCCACAACATGATAATACAGCCTGCATTACAACATTTTGCAATAAGGAAATTATATTCTTCTGATAGAACAATGAAATTACTAATATTGTTAAGTGAGAGATGGTAACACACCTGAGATATTGTCACAGCATAGAAGACATGCACAAGGGATAATAAGGATTCGTTGCAAAATATAAATTGGCATGGAAGACAAAAGAGAACCCACATCAATGAAGAAAATGGATCACGAGCAAGGACTGGATCAGATGCCCGATTCCAAAACTGAATATCAGGATATGACACTTCCACATCAGCATGCTTCAAGATACTTAACATATTACCTGCGAAGCACAGGAAGTGTAAGATCAATTTTGAACAAACAGAATTCTTTTTTCTCAAAATTAGTTAAAACCGAAGCAGATATCCAATCATATTTCTACAAGATGTCTGTCTCATTTTTGGACTGTCACTTTTCCTTTAACTCCTGCTTCAAAAGCATATTTGTCAGGAAAGAAATCTTTATTTCAAGAATCAGGGAAAAACTTCCCTATTTAAGCAGTCATGACCGTTAAACAGATTTCTTTAATGTAATATATAAACTGAGGGCTGTAACCAAACAGTCTAATAATATACAATACCCAGGTTATGATAACTCTCTTAATGTTAAACCTTCTTTGTACATCACCCACTGGGGCGGTTGACCTCAATTGCAGATCCGCACTAACAATGGACATTATCCTCCATTATATTAGCAATAACTTCTTCCATTATAAGTTTTGTATTAATTTTGTTGGTTTGGATTTTTTATTCCTGTGTCTAGGGTTTCAAGGTTTTAATTTTTCAAAGTTTTGTATAGTTTTTTTTTTTGTTTCACACCGTACAGAAGATTGTAGTTTGTAGATCTCTGGTTCACAATTGTAATCTTTATTCCCTTCTGATCTCCTATAAAAGTTTCTGTGTTTACTATTTAAAAAAGAAACTTCTTCCATTCTTAACAAGAATCTAGTGAAATTCCCTTGAAATGTTTCAGAAATAATTGCTAATTTACACAGATTTAAAGTTAGTCAAATTTGATCCCAAAGGATAGCCCAGTAGGCTGGCCTTTTGCTGTGGAAGCAAGAGGTCATGGATTCAAGCCTAAAGGGATACGTTTAGCTTGGGGTAGGGTGGGGTGGGCAACGTAACTAATAAAAAATGAAAAAGCTGGACAAATTTGGTTAATTGCAACAGGTGTAACCAACAAAAGCAATAAAAATTTGGCTTAAAAATGTAAGCTTACAGGGGACATACAAGCACATCTTTTAAAAAACACATGCAAAGAGATAGAAGTAACGGCAGACATACCTCCTCGTTTGCATCTGCCACCAGGATTATCAATGGAAGTACCAGAGGAAACTGACTCTGCAAAAAGCTGAATACCTCTAAATCTTTGGAGCACATGAAGAGAATTCTTACTTCGCATGCTTTGGACGACTTTTAGTAACAAGGACAACACAAATCCACTGGAAGATTTGAATTCCTTGTCCAAGGCATTAACATCATAGATTGGTGTCATGGAAGTCTTTTCACTACGAGCAGCAATTTCCATTGACATGAGCGAGTACTTGAGAGCATCCCACATGATCAATGAAGGGCTTATCCTTGCAGATCCTAAAAGCTTATCCTGTTTGTTTTGAAAAAACATTTTACACATCCCGCGAGAGACAGCTTCAACATTTGACGCCATACTTTCAATTTTCATTAGGGGAAAAGATTCAATAACAGCCTTTCCAACTACATTGGAAGCAGATTGTAAGAGAGATACAGCTTGCTGAAGCTGAAGAGAACTAGTCTCTTCCCTCGGTGTAACTGACGAGTTTGAATCTAGAGACAACCCAACACCAGAAACAGTAGGTCGCTCGCTAATCCCCTGGAGATCCCAAGGCAATGCAGGCAAGACAGAATTCGCTAATTGTCGACATACAGGGCAAAGAAACTCCCCCTGACAGAAAAGAAATGTAAATGAGATCAAAACTTTTGTGGTGGGGGCAGGGAAGAGGCCGGATGCAGGGGACAGCACTGATTGTTGAGTACTAAAAAATAAAAATAAAAAGGCCACAATAATAATAATAATAATAATAATAACCAATAGTATTAACAATATATAAACTTGTACCTGATCTGGATCCACAATATGCCCTCCTTCAAAAATAATTCTTCTGTTATATCTGTGAAAGCAATATAACAAAATATATTAAGCCTTTTCTCTCAACACGCATGCATACAAACACACAAAACACAAAAAAAATCAGCTAGTATATTTATAGATGCAGCTGCATTGCTTGGTGGAAATTCTCAAATAAGAGGGCAAAATCTGTCAAGATGGCCCACACTAGAACCTTATCGACATTCTCAAGGGGATCATCTTGAGACACGCTAAAAAGCAAGGTGATTAATAAATCTGTGGCGTTAACAACCAAATCAAATTTCCTTTTGTTGTCGGGAGAACTTGCCTTTCCTTTAATGATGAAACATAGCGATCCAAACATCCCTGATGCACAGCATGTCCACAAGATGAAAGATGAATTCCATCACAATCTATAGGGCCAAATCCATCATATGCCGAAGATTCTGCTGCTATTCTATCACTACAAGAAACTTCAGAAGCTGAAGGATTTTCTCTCATCTCTTTCGAAATACTAGCTACATATTTTCCAAGCAAGAAAGATTCAGAATTCCCTCTGTTTTTTAAATCACCTTCAGCGAATGAGCATTCTTCATCCTCGTCCATTAAATCTGGACATGTCGTATTCTTATGCGTTTCTCTGCAAATAGATAAGTACAAATCTTGTTCAAACATCTCCATGGTAGAAGCAGTAGTCTTCCTTCCATTGCTGGATGTGAAAGGTACTTGGATGTTTCTCAACAAAGGGAACTGGTCCTTGACAAATTCAAGAACAGCGTCCACTTCTTCGGGTCTCCCATTATAGGCAAACTGATAGACCGCATCCTCAGCAATCTGGGCCAGCTGACATGATGAAATTACTCCCAAACCACTAGCAGTATTGGTCCGAAATTGTTTGACCCTGTTGTTTGCAGTGATAGTGCCATGTTCCTTACCTAACCAGTGATCTTGATCCCATGATGTGGAACCTCTGTCAACAAAGCTCAAAAGCCTAGATTTCTATTTCATAGGAAAAAAAGGAAAATAGGAAATCAGTTAATGCAATTTAACAATACAAAAATTCTTCAACAAGGAAGGTCTATTGACGAGCTCATATGACAGCAGATGCACAAACTAGTTGCATACCTGGAGAAGAATCAGATATGAGACAGGGGTTCTGGAATTAGGATCATGGCAAAGGGCACACACATCTTGTACAGACTCTTCTGAACCATGTTCAGCATCATAGTTAGTTACCTCTGGAGCAGATTTTGGAGCATCTTCTATAGTGGAACTAATGCTTGACAAAAATTTGAACTGCTCAGCTTTCATTTTTGCCTGCATATCATATCAAGTAAAGATGAGAAGACAACTTATACCTGGGTCAAAAGAATCTATCCAGCCAAAAACAAAATCCAGTTTAATTCAAATTTGTCATTCACCTCGGTCGATTAATGGCCAAAACTGAGAAAGTGTGGACCAGCAAGACCAACAATGTTTAATGTTTCTGTGTGTGCATGCTTGTGTATTTTGAATAATGCAACCACCCTTGCGATTTTAATTCTGATCATTCAAATTAACAAAGAATAAAAGTGCCCTACTCATCCAAATATTCCATTCTAGCAGGATTAGTTTAAACTAAGAATTTGTTTGTTAAACATCTAAAGTCAGAAATTTTATTAATTTTAGACTTTTCTAAATTTGTTTGTTTTTTTTTTTTTTGTAACTCATGTTTGATTTTCATACACTTACATCTAAATAGAAAAATTGAATTTATGTGACTTTAATTTGAATGAGAAAAGTTCTAAATGAAAACTAAATATTATATTCTAAAACTATCTATATTAAATATATTTATTTCCTAAACTATAAAGCCCAATCTCTATTTTTTTTTTTTTTAGTTACAAGAACATAAATGTTAAATAACCATGTTACAATTTTTTTGAAAAAATAAAAGTTAAGATGATGTCATTTATATCCAGATATTAAAAAAAAGAAAAACAAGCATGTTATTCAAACATTTGTATTCAGACCAATTCAGATTTACGCAAAAATCAGACCCATTCAAATTTCAGATTAAAAAAAACACTACCTACATATCATTTCTCTTCCAAGATTTCTTTGGCCTATTTTTTTTTTTAATTTATGAAATGAAAAACAATAGAATATAAAGACAAAACATCTCACCAATATTGCAGCCTGTCTCTCTCGAGCTCTAGCCTTGCGTTTCTCACTATCAGAAGCTGAAAATGGTCCACTATTATAATCTCTTGGAAGAGATTGTGACAAATGACTGACAATTTCAGGTGCAAGTTGTTGCAGTTTGGTCATGCATTTAGAATCAATCTCAGCAAACTTTTTTAGTAAACTTTCAATCAAAGAAGAAAGATTGCAATTGCCTGCTTCCAAAACGTTGTCTGCGCCATCTTTCTTATACATTCCCATCAAGAAAACAAGAAGTGACAACAAGCTTTGTTTTCCAGTACCATTATTTAATCCCTCAGCAATTTCTTCATCAGCAAAATCTAATAAGGGAGTTGAACCTCCAATGTCACATGACTGATCACCAAACTTACTTTTCTGAAAACAAATGTCTAATGCTAATGCAAGTAAGTGCAATGCAGTTAAAAGAACTCCATAGGGGGCGCGAGAATCAGTCGATTTATCAGTGAAAACAGCATAAAATAGCACTGCACGAATTAATTGAAGGACTACTTTACACGTAGCTATGCCAGCTATGCTCTCAAGAGGATAATATATCTTTGTCCACCTAGGCAGCTGAGCGGTCAATGCAGAGACACTACAAAAACGCAAGTATCTTTCTTCAGCACCTTGCAAATCTCGTGAGCTCCAACGAGGGTGGTAAATATCTAGTTCTTTCCAATACGTCCATCGCAATGAATACATACCCTACGATGTTGAAAAAACTTAGGATGACCCATTGAAAAAAAGGGTCAACAGAGAAAAAATAATTGGATAATTGAGACACAAAACGAACCTGATTAAAACCAGAAGGATTTGAGTAAAAAGCAACCATATCCAAAATCTCCTGAAGCCGATCAATCTTGGAGAGATCACGTGGCAAAGATTTCACCAATTGACTATGAGTGGCATCTCCAATGGCTAACCTATGAACCAACTCTCTTTTCAAACTTTCAGTTGTTGTTAACCCACAGAATCGCCTTTCTTGGAGTATTTGTATGATAAGAGTGAGCATCTCCTGAACCAGAATCGGCTCATACCTAAAAACATCGAGATCTTTAACATAGCATCAATATTGTTTAATAAATATCAAATCAGATTCCTACCCAAAACCACAGTTCAATACAGAAGCCAGAACTACCAACCCAAAGGGAACATATAAATAAACAGTAATGATAGGCTTACAAAGACGGGATGCAAAGTTTGTATCGCAATTAACATGGCAAATGATGTGACACTATCTAATAAGTTCAAGTGATAAGTCATTAAATCTTATCATTTCTCATCCAAATGGTTAAATTCTATTGGTGCCACATCAGTAGGGATGCAACTTTTGTATCCCAACTTTGAAAGTGTTATTCCAATTAGATATAATAACAGCTAGATAACTAATTCAAAACATATGATGATATTAGGTTGATTGGAGAATGGCACATACTCGCTAGGCTGTTCAAGATTCAGAGAGAGATAGTTTGACAGCCCAAAGCGCTCTATAATTCTATTGACATACAGATCAGCAGGAGCCAATGCAGCACAGCACTGCAACAAAAACAGATCAAGCTCTAAACCCTGTTCAGACCTGGGGGGAAAAAATAAAAGAATAAAAACAAAAAGAAAGAGAGAGAGAGAGAGAGAGAGAGAACCATCAGAAATCTCATAAAGGAAGGACAAAACAATGAAGGCATCTTCTTAAAAGTAAAATCTTACATATACAATGCACAATTACATACCAACGAACAGCACGATACCACTCACAAGATGACAGAGCAGCATCTCCATTCTTCCGCCACATTCCAGCATGAACCTGGGCACAGAATACCCGAATTCGTAGAGGATGCTCCATAACAAAAGCAGAAAACCCATAAGGGTGGCATCCTCCTAGGATATGCCCAAAGAAGTCCAATGAGACTGCTGATAATGGATTTTCGGCACCAGTACCAGCGCTATCTGAAGCAGCAGATTCACCATAACACCTTCTTAATGCTTTTTGTACAATCAAGGAAAGTAATCTATGTAATGGAATGTGAACAGATACATCTTGTGAACTAACATCATACATTATGTCAGGCCAATAACGCAGACTCAGAACATGTAAGTTATCTAATTCTGTGGCACATTCTCCTTCCATTCCACTCTCACTAAAACCAGCAGACCTGCAGGATGCCGTACCTCTTTCACCACTGATTGTTATTTTACTCTCCTTCCCCATACTTGTAGCATTCTCCAGGTCACCACTCCCCTGAATACCAACTGTAATGTCACTTGAACCAGCAAGTCTACTAAAAATTGACTTACCTTTTTTAATCTTAGATAATGTTTTCTTCAATGCAACAAAGTTACTACCGGAAATTCTGCTGGCATTTGGAGATAATACATCATTAAGGGAAATGGATCTATCATTGACTCCCAACCATTTCTCCATGGCCCTCAAGCACTCATGTGCTAACCACGTGACAGAATGAGGAAGTAAAACATCAGAAACAGTATCATATAAGACATCATCAGCCTTTAATGTAGAAGCAGATAAACTGCTCCTCCCCATTGCACCACATACAGAGCTTTCCTGGGAAAGGCGTCCGACTTTGGCATGTCTTAGGCCATCCCCATCACCAATATCTTGTTTGTACATGTTAAAATCACAACGTGTCTCTTCAGCAACATCAGAAGAAAATGCTCCATCCACCAGAAGAGGTTGAATGTTTGCAATAGAATGATCTAAAACTAACGGTAGATGCATATACTCATTTTCTTCTCTTATATGGATGCCGGTTTCCTTCTTCTGAGGGTTCATCCCTTGCACAAATGCTAGGAGTTTCATCCAAGTTTTTGAGATATCTAGCTGGTCATGGGTCGCATATTTAGACACTGCAACATGGCTCATAACAAATCGAATATCTCCAATCACACGATTAGTGGTCTCATACAAATTTGCCCACTTTGCAACCTGCGAAGTGCATACTACGAAATTTGTCACATCAAACAAGAACATGCAGCAGCAAACTAAAATTTGTTACATCAAACAATCTATCTGCATTTCCATTGAATACGGTCCTAAATAGCAAGCTGATTGATAAGCTACTTTCTTTCCTAAAATTTTAATTGCAAACCAAACTAGAAATTCACAGAAGAAATCCTGTGTATTTATTGGATTACAAAGCTCAGTATAATATGACATTTGCCTTATGCTAGCCTTGGCATATATATTCATAAATATCTACATTTCATCAACTTGCTGAAATAAACAGAGCAAACCATGAAAAAGAAAGAACCAAAAAAAAAAAAGAAAAAGGGGTCAAACTAATGCCCTTAATACTTAAGTACACTCACAAAGTTAAAATCGATAAATTATGCAATTGCAGCATAAATTCTACCACTCAGAGTGCATTTGTATTAATTAAGGGTCTAAAATATAAAAATCACCATATAAGCTAAATGATAAAATTTGATTCATCCAATAACTCCAGAACAGAATACTAGTTAATCATGAAACAGAAGCGGCACCAGCTACTAAGTTCCAAGTAGATGCACAAAGATGAAGAGGTGTGATACGTACACTCAAAACAAGGAAGCAGATAAGAGACCATATTTCATGAAGAAACCAATGATGAAAAAGGAAGTGAATTAGCAGTTTCCCCCATCTATCTATGCATATAACTGCAGGAGGTAAAAAATTTATTTTCTTCCTCAAATTTCCTACTGTTAAAATGCACTCCGCACAACATATGCAGATGTAACGCATGGATACCTATACACTCAAACAACTAGCATTGACAACATATAAATATTTCATGTCATATGGTAAAACCAACAATCATTAATAAATGGGATACTATATTTACTGGCAACAGACTGGAAGAAACACAACTAAACATAACAAAGTGAATGCCTTCCACAGTCAAAACCAATTCAATAAGATATTATACACAACAACTCATACAACAGCAAATACTCCAATATCTCAGTAGACGACAATTCAATCAGCATAATCACAAAAATGTATCTAAGACCTAAAAATTTCTGATATTTTCCTATACACCTCTATGAATCACCTATCCATGCTAAGCCCATGAAATATCAAAGAAAAAAGAAATGAAATCTAAAACTTCCAGGAACACCAGTAGCAAATAGAAATATTATACTTCAAGAAAGAGAACCCCAATAAAACAAATTCTTCAAGACATCCATCTCAGAAATTTACACGAATGCTCCTATCCACTGAAAACTTTGCAATTTATTTCCTCCAATGAGTTCCACAGTAGACTAGGTCAAATCATGCCACAGGCATAATTAACACACCTTGGGAATTGAGGCGTTTCAAATCTTGACCATTCAAAGTAAATTCATTCACGTGTTATAACTTTTGTGAAAATTGGGGTTATTGATCATGTAGGTATTTCCTTTGCTCCAGAGAAAAATTAGAAAAGATAAAATAAATAGAAGGCTGTTTCTCCCTTGAGAAGATCTGATAATCTTTAAATATTAAAGTGTCATAAAAGTTTATAGGAAATACCTGTTATGGAAAACCCTACAAATACAATAAGCTTCAAAATATATAGAGTCCACGCCAAAATCATCTTAAGGATTGAACATGCATATGGATATGATGAGTCATGCAATTACAACGGAGAAAACAAAAAGGGAAAGAATTACCTGTAAACAGCTATCATCTCCAGCACAAGAAACAAAAATGTCTCTCAAGCATCCCAAGAGCATTTCCAGTAGGTTCATCTCTTTAACAAGACGGGGTGTCAAAGTTGGCACCGTGAAGATTTGCACAGAGAATGTAGACAGCAGTGGATACTTCTTTATAGTATCATCACTGCACTCTCTAATGGCATCATTCACAAAAACTGGATAATAAGATAAAAATACTTTAGCAAACTCGTATTTGAAGATTGGTTCTCCCAGCAGTTTTAAGAGCAACTCATGCAGTTTCTTAACCACAACAGTCAAGAACCTCTCTGCCCTGACCAGAATATCCAGCAAACCAACTATCGAGATCACCCTTTTGGAAACAAAACTGAGCAAACTCTCACTATTCTTACAAAACTCTAAAAGCATCTCAACCACTGCAAATGTTAGTTCATTTGCAAGCTTCCTACGCTCTGCAACATGATCACTCGCTCTAAGGTTTTCCTGACCTACAGATTCTGCCGCTGAGAGCTTGTTTTCCCAATAAATGAAAAGGGCATCAAGAACTGGTGCAGCTGAGTTAGCATACTTCTCTGGAAGGGGTTGTATCTGCTCTGCACCTTTATGTTTTGAGCAGAAGCCTTCACGTTTCCACGCTGTCACATCCCCACAATCACAGCATCCACCACCAGTATAAATAATCGAATAATCATGGTCCTTGTGGTTCCCATTCTGAAAACAAGGAACACAAATAGCACAAGTCGGGTCATGCTCACATGTCCGGCACCTATATGCTATATCATTATTTCCCCATACAGCCCCACAAACACCACGCTGCCCAATTTTTGATAGCTTCCTCAAAACTTTCTCAGGTTCACGCTCAAACATTAACCATTGTAACCATACCATGCTCTCACGAAATCCCCATTCCATATTTGGCCCCACCGAGACCTTATTCTTAGCCTTGGCATCTTGTATAACTTCCTCCACCTCCTCATCTGGCGGCAAGATAGTAGATACCAGCTCTGATATCCGGGACTTATCATTCTTTGCAAAATTAACAATTCCAGAATAATCAAGGAACTCCTCCGGAACTCCAATATTTATCAGCCTCTGTTTTAAAAAATAGAAATGCACACATTAGAGCCTGAAATGGACGCCATTTCTTTACTTCCATATATAATATTTTATAACAATATCACGGATTAATTGATTACTCGAAAGAAAAAAATAAAAAACGAAGAAATTGAAATGAAAATCGTACCCGTACAATTCGATCACGAGGCTTAGGATGAGTGAAATCAGGAGGAGAATCGATTTCCATAATGTCAGTTTCAGTTTCAGAAGAAGAATCAGACGCAGAACGCCAGTAACTCACAAGCCAATCACCACAAAACCCCAAACACTCCCTTAATCGAGAGCTTCCACTCCCCAGTTTTGCTTTCAATATTACGATTTCATTTCACTTCTTCAAAACCCTAATTGCCAAATCATCATCATCACCATTAACATTAAGGATAATATACCACAAAAATATTAATAAATTATCACTTGAATTTTCTTATTGGCCTTCCAGTCTTTATCTCTCTGTCTATCCTATCTCCCTCTCTCCTCTTTCATTTATTTATTATTATTATTATTATTATTATTAAGGCGGTTCACGCTTTTGCCTCGAATCATCTTTCATTGTGTTCGGTTCCGTAATTTTTTCATTTTATTGTAACATTATATCTTACTAATTTTTCAGTTTTGGATAATTCTTCAAACTTGTGTATAATTAATTATTTAGAATTATTTTTAAGTCATGAGTTTCACGCTTGTTCTGTTGCCACCTCCTCATCTTGTAAGATCTTGGTTGCTTGTTTTACACTTTTTAACTTGCGTTTCGGACTTCATTGCTTTATAGTCGGGGGCGGTGAGTTTTTTGTTTAACGGTAGGCTCACACGTGACCCAATTGTAACATGGCCCTCGTTTTATCTCAAATTGTTATGGGCTTGATTTTGGGCTTTTACGTTGGTGTGCGTCGAATGAAGTTAATTTGCAGCACTAGTTCTTGTAAAAGCCAGGAAATGCCACGATGAAACTTCAAAATAATGCAATTACTTTATGTTAGTTTTGCTCAATAATAATGATAGAGTAATAAATAATTTTGTATAAATTAATATGTACAATTTGACATGACATAAAGATATTGAATAAAAAATTATAACAGTTATTTTTTTTAATTATTATGAATCCATGATAATTTTGTATAACTAATTTCATCCTGCAATAATTTGTATACATTTATTTTTACAAGATAATTTTGACTCTATAGTTACTCTTTAATCATTAACTTGTAAAGAATCACTCCCTTTATTTAAGGGTTGGAGCTAATTTACTTAAATTATATTATTATAAGGCTAATCTAAGAGATAATCTATCAATGATCATAAAAATTAATAAACTTTGAAGCTTGAGAAAATAAATAAATACACCTTGAAGTTGATCGCTGAGTTACCCATGTTATCGAATTATTAGAGCTCCCAAAATCAATGAATTTAATACAATTTTTTTGTTAAATATATGTTATTCTAATCACTTTTAAAAGGTATAATCATTCCTTGTAGAAAAATTTACTTATTTTGTCATTTTTGTAAATTCATTATTAAAACTAGTAACTTATCATCATGAAGTTTAATTTTAATACATTTTAGTCTATAAACTTTCAAACATGATTTTTACCTTCTAAATTTTAACCACACAAATAAATCTAACCTTAGTATTATATTCATTAAAGAAGTGAGAAAAAAAAATCATGAGATAAGATTGTTATATCCTAAAAAATGAATTAAAGTAAAATTCCAATTATTTCTACTTAAAAAATTTATGAATTATTTTAAGAAAACTATCTCATTTTGTTTACAAGTTAAATTTGTAAAATAATACTATACGAAGTGTTTGGGGGATCGTCCTCCAAATTTGCTGAATTTTATTCCTTGAGAATAAATATTTAAAACTTTACAATTTATAGTACTTTTAAGGAAATAACGTAGAAAGGGAATCCTGAACTAATGCAGAAAATAAAAAAAAAATGTAGTTAATCAAAATAAATTATTTTTGGCATAACAAGAATTAATTCGAATTGAAAGCTTGAGGATTCGTATTGTCACACCTGAATAAAGTGACATTCATGGGATGGTATGTTAAATTAACAAATACTTATACATATTATGAACTTGAAATGAATGTTACTTTAATATTTAGGATGAAAATTAATTCTGCGAACTATTATTTACTTAACCCTTTAGTGTTATTATTTATAAATATAACCTTTATATTATTAAAATTAACCATGTCTAATATTTATTGTATTTTTTTTTCTTTTACTTTCATAATTTTATCTTTAATAAATAAGAAAATTATCAATTTACCTCGAGAAGTAATGGCCTTTTATCACTTCCCTATATAGTGTATAATAGGATTGACTACTGTAATATATAAACTTTTTATTCAATAAAATGTATTATTTTATTTTTTCTCTTTGGCTTAATATTTAAAAAACAAGGAAGTTAATTAGAAATTGGGGCTTATTTGAAGCTAATAAAGGAAACAACGAGAAGCAAAATTAGTTTAAAAGAGAGAGAGAGAGCGCGGGAGAGAGAGAGAGAGAGAGGGGCTAAATCGTTGACCCAATTTTAAGCCAGAAACCCGACTCGTATCCAAAAAACTAACCCAACCGTATCTCTGATTTTCGGCCACCTCATTGATCGTGGAAAGTAGCAAATAAAAGCTCTTGATCTAGCCATCACTCCCCCGTCGTCATCGTCGCCAAAAACCGAGTAGAACGCTACTGTTTAAAGCGCGAAAAGTCGCGGCCAAAACCTATGACAATCGTCATTGATTCCGCTGGAATTAGGCCTCACCATCGGCTGGCTTCTGCCCCTCACGGCTGCTAGTTCAATTTTTGACCATTATCTGCCACCAAAACGGCTGATTTACCGCTGATCAGCCACTCGAAGATTCACTACTTTGGGAGCTCGATCTGATGCCGCCGCCGGGCATGGGAGCTCACTGCCACCACCATTTGACTCAGCACGGTCTGTAGTATCTATTTTGACCTCGATTACCGTCGGTTGACTTTTGACCATCGTTAACCAATGAGGGCATTTCGATAATTTCTTATTTTAAGGGCAATTTCATAATTTTAAACTTTGTGGATACCTTAGTAATTTATGAAATTGAGGATAGTTTCTTAATTTACAATTTCGAGGAAAGTTCGATAATTTATGATTTTGGATTATTTTAATAATTTGCGGATTCAAAGTATTTTAGTAATTTTATGGACTCAAGAGTTCTGTATTGTAGATAGATGTTCGTTTCGAGCTATATAAATATAATTTTATTTCATATTTATAAAAAATAATTTTGTCGTTTTCTTGATTTAGGAGTAACTCAAGTGAGAACCAATTTGCGACGTTGACGATATCCAAGTTTGAACATCATTACTATGACTAGAATATATAAAACTTACTTTTATAGTTTATTATGATAGTAACATATGTTTATGAAATGAATATTTTAAATACTTAGATTTAATAATTTTCTCGAAATGAATTTTATTCATGTATTGATATGTAATTAGAAAGTGTAGAGATTAATGGTTTTCCATATCAATTTTGAATAGAGCATGGTAATACTTTAAAGACAAGCAAAGTGGATTTAAACGTGTTAATGAAAAGAGAAGTATGAAGTATGAATTAAAGTATGATTAAAATGTATACGAATATAAGTATCAATGTTGTTGTAAAATCATGAGACAAGTACTTTTCCCTTTTAGATATAGCGATATAGATGATATAATGAGATATCAGACTTTTGGGGCTTTTCTAAACACACAGAGATGCTTTGGGCAGTGGTGTTTAGGTGCTTTTGTTTTTTAAGAGTTTATGCATGTAGTATGATAATAACATAAAGTTAGTTACAGAGATACAAATGATATATAAACTTTTAGGACTTGTTTGAATACACACAAAAGCTTTGGGCTGTGTATTTAGGTATTTTCTTTTTTTGGGACTAGTTTATACATGTAGAGATATGATGAGATAATACAGTGCTCGGTCTACCTATTAAGGCTTTGGGGCATGACAGTATCCAGATTGTACATCATTACTAGTCCGTTGAGGTCAATGTATGAGATATGGTGAGATTTATGAGATAATACTATTAGACCCGTGAAAACTTATGTTAGACATACGTATCAAAGGGTAGGGACAGTTTAGTAAATTTTCTTATTTACTTATTAGTATAAATAAGAGATGAACGAGTCATTTAGGGTGTGATGAAGTTTTCTATCAAAGTATTAGAAGTAATAGGAGTTTTGGGAGAGATTGACCTACCTCTCAAACTATAGATCAGGATTGTTCTTTATTTTGATTATATCAATAAAAATTAGTCCAAATTTTGCCCTAAGTCCTATCAAAGTGGTATCAGAGCAAAACATCTTGGGACAATGGCAGCGAAGAAGGTGGATGCGCTTGAAGAGAAACTAGAAGTGGAGGTTGGATCGCTCAAAGCTACCATTGATGAGCGATTTAACACAGTTCAATAACAAATTTTGTCCCTTGAAGCTATGCTGCAGAAATTAACGGAACAACACCTCAACCCACCACCGATAGCGTTGACGGGCCACGGCGGTGCGGTGGAAGGAGGATCCGATGATGCAGAACTCGTAGTCGGCGACAGTGCGAGGAGTTAGGGTGGCCGAGCTTGGCGACTCGGCGGTGATAGGGGCGATGCACGTGCCTAGACGAGCACGAAATTGGGTAGGCGGACTCAATTTGGAGCGGATTCTAGGGTGAGGAACCGAAAATGCCCATTTTGAAGGCGAGGATGCCTATGGGTAGGTGTATAGAGTAGAACGCTATTTTTCCATCAATAGGCTCTCAGATAGGGAAAAATTGATGGCCACAGCATTATGTTTGGAGGGAAAGGCCCTTGCGTGGTTCCAATAGCGAGAACAATGATAAACATTAAGGTCATGGGGTGAATTTAAGGATCAATTATTGGAGAGATTTCGGGCCACTCAAGAGGGGGATTTACATGAACAATTTTTTGCCCTAACCTAGGAAGGAACAATCATAGAATATAAGGAGAAGTTTAAATTGCTATCTGGGCGTCTAGAGGGAATCTCAGAGACAGTACTAGAAAGAAATTTTATGAAGGGGTTGAAGCCAGAGATTCGGGCCGTGCTACGCTTGCTAAGGCCGAGAGGGATAGGGGAGACGATGGAGTTGGCACAGTTGATTGAGGATAAGAACACAACGAAGCGAGTTAGAAAGAGCAATTCAATTGGATTTTCATACCGAAACAGTGGACTACTAGTTGGACAGAAAACCCAAACCCTAGGGCTTCAGCGCGAATCCCAAAGTGCACCGCTTGGAGGCCAGAAAACACAAATGACGGGGTCACAAAGGGATTTCCAAAGGGATCGGAATAGTGGGGCACAATCGGGAGTGACATTCAAACGCCTCACTGAGACGAAGATGTAAGACAAAAGGGCGAAAGGGGTTGTGTTTTCGATGCGATGAGAAATTTTCACCGGGGCATCGATGTAAGAACAAATCACTATAAGTTCTAACTGTATGTGATGAGGAGGATGGCGGGGAGGAAGCTGAGGAAGAAGAGAAGGTAGAGAAAGAACATCCCCATTTGGATGTAACTGAGGTCTCGCTTAATTCAGTAGTGGGATTTACACCGAACCATACAATGAAATAAGAGGGAGAATAAGGGAGCAGGATGTGGTAGTGCTAATAGACAGTGGGAAAAACATCATTTCTAACAGAGTAGTGGACCGGTTGGGACTCTGTTTGACAGAAACTGGTAGTTTTGGAGTAGTCATGGGTACTGAGAAGGTTGAGAACAGTAGAGGAATATGTAAGGGGCTAATTTGGCTATTACTGGGCATTCAGGTGATGGAGGATTTCCTCCTTTTGGACTTGGGAAGTACAGACGTAATTTTGAGAATGAGGTGGCTACAATAGTTCGGAGAGATGAAAGTGAATTGGAAGCTATTAACAATGGAGTTTCGGGTAAATGGTAGGGTGGTAGTGCTATGGGGCCACTTGAGTTTATGCAAAACCTTGATGTCACTTAAAGCCATGGTAAAGGCGATTCAGGATGTGGGTGAGGGATTCTTGGTAGAGCTACATAGCCTAGAAGGGAGAAAGGCAGAGGCATCGATGGTTATTCCGGGACTGATTCTGCAGCTATTAGAACAATTCGAAGGGTTTTCCAGATGCCTAGTGGCCTGCCTCTGCGACGGGAACATGAGCATGCGATAGTGTTAAAGGAAGGGACTTCTCCTGTTAGCGTCCGACCATATCGATATCCCTAGACACAAAAGGATGAAATTGAGAGGCTAGTCAGGGAAATGTTGGAGGTTGGGATAATACAACCAAGCGTGAGTCCGTTTTCGAGCCCGATCTTATTAGTGAAGAAAAAAGATGGGAGGTGAAGATTTTGTATTGACTATCGAGCCCTTAAAAAAGAAACAATGCTTGATAAGTTTCGGTGATCGATGAGTTGTTGGATGAATTGCATGGGGCGACGAGATTTAAAAAAATAGATTTGAAGTCGGGATATCACCAAATCCGGATGCGACTAGAGGATGTACCTAAAACTGCATTTCGAACGCACGAGGGACATTACGAATTTCTAGTTATGCCATTTGGCCTCACAAATGCACCGGCCACTTTTCAGTCATTGAGGAATAAGGTATTTCAGTCCTATTTGAGAAAGTTTGTCCTCGTTTTCTTTGATCATATCTTGGTCTACAGTCGCACTTTAGAGGATCACGTGGGTCATTTGGAGTTAGTGTTAAAGGAGTTACAGAAACATCGATTGTATGCCAATTGGAAGAAATGTTTGTTTGTTCCGACAAGGGTGGAGTATTTAGGGCATGTGGTATCAGCTGAGGGGGTTTCAGTGGTTAGTCTAAGATAGCTGCAATGCTGGAATGGTCTCTACCTAAGACATTAAAGAAGTTGAGGGGTTTTTTGGGGCTCACTGGATATTATCGGAAGTTTGTGAAGGGGTATAGCACCAAAGCATGGCCTTTGACGGAACAATTGAAGAAGGAAAATTTTCGATGGGGTGAAGCCACGACACGATCTTTTGAGGAACTAAAGAGGGCAATGACTAATGTTCCAGTGCTAGCATTACGGGATTTTACCCAACCAAAAGGCTATAAATCTTTTAATATTTGAAGACAAAAAGTTGAATTGTGCTCAAATTACGGTCTCCTGCAAAGCCATTCTTCACTTATTGTCTTCATTCTGCCGAGGTCATTAGCCTCTCTTACTAAGCTGCAGATTCTTAAAAACATTGGGATTAATGTTCACCGGTGCAGAGCTCCAAAGGTTACTTATGATATTTGGTAGCCCCTCTTTCCCTTTTCATCAAAATTAACACGAAAGAGCTTTCCAAAAATAATCTAGGAAACTCATTTGTAGCGGTGTTTTTAGAGATTACAATAGTCATTATTTGGATACCTTGTAAATTTAAGTCATAACTCTTCATTCTTTGC